>SJXQ01012249.1:42995-60495 GCA_006408695.1 Aepyceros melampus
TGTGGGGGAGCTTACTGTGGGGGAGGGGTGCATGTGGGTGAAAGCACAGCCCCCAAATGCCCTCAGGGCCCCAAGGAGCTGGGACCCCAGTGAATGCTTGCAGGCAGCTGACTCTGACTTCCTTCTTATTGTCTGTTTCAAACAATACCGTTAATAAATAATGTTAATTGTGTTAGTCTCTCGTGCTCAGTCTCTCAGTCGTATCCGACTCTTTGTGACCCTGTGGACTGTAGCCCTCCAGGCTCCTCTGTCCATGGGATTCTCCAGGCAAGAACACTGGAGCGGGGTGCCAGGCCCTCCTCCAGGGATCTTCCCGACCCGGGGATCGAACATGTGTCTCCTGCATCTCCTGCCTTGGCAGGCGGTCTTTCCCACTGAGCAACTGGGGAAGTCGCTCAGTCGTGTCCAACTCTTTGCAACCCCATGGACTGTGTAGCCCACCAGGCTCCTCTGTCCATGGAATTCTCTAGGCAAGAATGCTGGAGTGGGTTGCCATTCCCTTCTCCAGAGGATCTTCCAGAGGATCTTCCAGACCCAGGGATTAAACCCAAGTCTTCTGCATTGCAGGCGGATTCTTTACTGTCTGAGCAACATTAATTGAGTGCCTTATATAACACACTCCATCCCTGGATATTATACAAGCGATATGAGTACAATGAAAACGTTGCAGAAATACAGAAGAACAACCTAAGAAATGTAAAAGCTGGAAATCTTAGCAGCAGAGTAAATACCATGCATCTTTGAGGAGGAAGGAGTTGGCAGAGCTTTTTGGTATAATCATCTTAGTTCTCACACCCTGAGCATTTCACTGGGGCTGCGGGCAGAGCTAAGCACTTGAAGTATTGTCTTGGTTAATTCTCTGAACTGTTATTTCCCCCCTTGTCCAGATGAGGAAACTGTGTGGAAGGGAGGTTAAATATATACCATGGGGAGTAAGTAGCAGAGCTAAGATTCAGACCCAGGGCTGGCGGATTTGAAAGTGCAGATCATCCAAGGTTGGGATCCGGGGCTTGGCTCCTCTGGAAAACTGTGTTGCCTTATTCGTTCCTCCAGAGGTATTTACTGAGCCCTCCTAGGAATCAAACCCAGCTCACCACTGGGAGACTGGCTGTGAACAAGGCCCTAATCGGAGCCCCACATGGGCATAGACTGGGCCCCATCCCTGACCACAGCTTGGTCCCCAACCCAGTGTCACTGACTGAGCTGTAATCCTGCCTCCCCTCATCAGCTGGGGCCTCTGTGAGCTTATCGAGGAGGGCCACGACGGGTCCAAAGGCGAGGCCAGGTGCCTGCCTCACTCGTCCCATTGTCTGCTCAGGCAGGGAGACCCTCAGGAGCCCACCTGACACCCCAGGCCCACCACGCTGGGCCAAGCCCTTAACCTGGGGCGGGGGGCAGAGAAGCCCAGCTTCCATCCTGCCTCGGCTGAATGGCAAGCCTCCGCTCACAGCATGGGGCCACCCTGGAGTCGGAGCTGGCGTGTACCCCCCAGCAGCCCCTTTTAGCCAAGGATGAGGTTATTAGGACTGTCAAGAGGCAACTGTGGAGCATGAAATACAAGTGTGGGGACCTTCTGAACCTGGAGCGCTGCGCCCACCCATGGGTTACAGCCCATGACGCTGGCCCTGCCTGAGGGAGGGCCCCAGCTCAGTCATTCAACTTCTACCCCAGCAACAAAGCCCTGACATGCAGGGGTGCCGGGGGAGTGTGGGGTGTGTATCCAGCACGTGCACTCAGGAGCTGCCTTTTGTGTCCTGGGCTGTGCCCGTGGGGGACCCCGTGCCAGTGGGGGGCAAAGCCTGGCATCCAACCCCAGCTCCACTCCCTACACACGATGTGAATATAGGCAAGTGACTTCACTTCTCTCCTTACTTTCCTCCTTGGCAAAATGGGGACAAAAATACCAACCGCTTGGGGTTTCAGAGTGACATCAAGTGCTGAGCCCACAATTTCAGAGGTGACTTGGGGCAGAGGAATATTCCCCTGGACAAGCAAGGGGTCCATGAACTGGGGTAGGAGCATGTCTGTGTGTGCGGCTCACCCCCATGGGGGACCCAAATAGAAAATTCCAGAGCACTGCTGCAAGATGCCTTAGGCAGGAGGCTTGGGGCACAGTGCTGGGTCACACAGAACCTGTACCAGGTGGGAGGGACTCTGGGGAGAGGAGCCCGGGGGGCGAGGCCCCCACCGAAGGGCTCAGAGTGCTCTTAGGAGAGGGGCAGCAGGGTCTCTCCCTGGCAAATGGGAAAGGAGCCCTTTGCGGATCTGGGTCAGCCATCGGACTTTGGCTTGGCTCTTGGAGTGCTCTCTGAGCTCAGCTTTGGCTCAGCTTCCCCCACCTCCGGCCTCCCACCGCTCCGTGTCTCAGTTTCCCCAACTATGCGCTGATGAAGAAGACCGCCATCCATCAAGTGCCTTCTCCGTAGACCACGGGCTATGTTTTACAGACCTCCCCATCTGGGTCCTCCAGTGACCGCTGGCCCGTTTCTCAGATGGGGAAACTGCAATCCAGCGAGGGTAATGACTCACCAGCAAGAAAGCAGCAGAGCCGATTCTGATTGGCTAGGCTTGCGGAAGTGCCACCAGCCTTTCCCAGGAAGGAGGCCGGCGGAAGCCAAGGCTGGTCCTTTATCTGGGAAAACCTCAGTTGTTAGTAACTCAGAGCCCACGTGCTATGGTGAGGTGCACAGGCTCCAGGTGCAGGTTTGAGCCTCAGCTGGATGGTCTTGGGCAGGCGGTTTAATGTCTCTGGGCTTCAGTAGCCTCATGCATAAAACGGGCTTAATACTAGTATTTGTTTTGTAGGGTTGTGAGGATTAAGAGGGGCTTCCCTGGTGGCTCAGATGGTAAGGCGCCTGCTCGCAATGCGGGAGACCTGGGTTTGATCCCTGGGTCCGGAAGATCCTCTGGAGAAGGAAATGGCAACCCACGCCAATACTCTTGCCTGGAAAATTGCATGGACGGAGGAGCCTGGTGAGCTACAGTCCATGGGGTCGCAAAGAGTCGGACATGCCTGAGCGACTTCACTTTCACTTTCAAGGATTAAGAGAGCAAAGCACTTAGTGCTGGCATATAGTAAGAATCATGTCAGTGTTGGATACTAATTTGACTCTTTAAGAGTTGTCGTAATTTATATTTTCTAGACAATTATGCCTGGAGAAGGGAAAGACTACCTACTCCAGTATTCTGGCCTGGAGAATGCTAGACAATTTTGCATTTATTGATTCCAATTCTGTACTTTCCGTTTTGTATTTAGGATCCAGCAAATTTCCCTTTCAAGTTTCACATCATTTCCTAGGTCCTTGAGAAGGTAACTCTCTGCTCCCACAGCACCTGCAGCTATGATGGATTTAACAGCTGTCCCGAGAGCAACTTTTCCCTAAGTGGGCGCTCAGCGCACCAGCTCCTTCGAGAAGCCAGTGTTTGTTAGCATATCAAAGTCTGAAAAGTCCTCCACAAAACCCTCGGTGGAGCGCTGGTTGGTAGTTATTCTCTATCTTATTTGCTCACAGAGTCCCCTTCATTTCTTTTTCTTTTTAGATGGATTTTTATTGGAGTATAGTTGCTTTACAGTGTTATGCCAGTTTCTGCTGTAGAGCAAAGTGAATCAGATATATATATATATATATATATATATATATAATATCTCCACTCTTTTTTAGCTTCCTTCGCTTCCCATTTGGGTCACCACAGAGCACTGAGTAGAGTTCCCTATGCAGCAGGTTCTCATTAGGCAACAGTGTTCTCGCTTGGAGAATCCCAGGGACGGGCGAGCCTGGTGGGCTGCCATCTGTGGGGTCACACAGAGTCAGACACGACTGAAGCGACTTAGCAGCAGCAGCAGTGTATACACGCCAAACTTAATCTTCCAGTTCACCCCTGCCCCCCCTCCTTGGTAACCTTAAGTTTATTTTCTACATCTGTGACTTTATTTCTGCTTTGCAAATAACTTACTGTACCATTTTTCTAGATTCCACATATGATACGATATTTATCTTTCTCTGTCTGACTTAATCTATTCTGTCTGACAATCTCTGTGCCCATCCATGTTGCTGCAAGTGGCATTATTTTGTTCCTTTTTATGAGCCCCCTTCATTTCTCCTTGGCACCTGATGACGTCTGCCGAACACACGTCAGGAGATGTCCCCCTCATTTCCTGGTTTCTAGGAAATGGCAGAGATGTGAGCAGTGCCCCCCACAGAGATGAGTGAGCAGTTCCACCTCTACGGAAATCATCTCCAGTAACTCGCTTCCACTGCTTAGCTGGTCCCCTGCGTTCTCATCATCACTGTCTGATTCAGTCCCCACAGCATCCTGGCAAGGTCAGTAGCATCAATATCCCCATCTTACAGATGAGGAAATTGAGGTTCACAGAGGTTAAATGGCCACACAGCCAGTAAGTGGCAGATATAGGAGGCAAACCCACAGCTTCTGGTTCTAAACCCCACATTCTTTCTCCTGCACATTGACAGGGAAAATAAAAATAGATCTCATTCTTCCAGGATCCATCTTCCCTGGTGATATGCTTTTAAAAATCTAAAGCCTCCCCGCCATAGTACTGAATATATTACAAACTTAAATCTTCAGCAGCTTTCTTCTGCTTACAAAAAGCAGTTCATGATGGTTGAGTATAAAACTTTTCAAACATTTTGAGTTGGAAAAGGAAAAACTTCATAACCTCACCGCAAGAGATAATGTGGGTTAACAGTTGGGCATATATGTTCTTCTAGGTCTAAATGGTCCAACATGTGCTATTTAAATAAAAATAGTTAAGGTAAAATAATATTAAAAATTCAGCCCTTTATTCAGACTCATTGTGGACCTGGGCCAGCCCATTTCAAGCATTCAGTATTCACACGCAGTGAGTGGCTACAGCGTCAGCCAGTAGAGATAGAACATTTCATCTTTGCAGAAAGTTCTATTGAATAGCATCACTCTAGACTCTTGCAAGACATGTCCCAACATATATCATACCGATTATCAATATATTTGGTGAAGTTCCTGACTATATGTTCGTGAACTATATGGTCATGAACTATGTCATAGTCTCTGTATGGCCTCACCCATAAAGGGAACAACGCTCTAGAGGCAAAAGACAGACACAGGGGAAAGAGTCTAGACAGAAATACACTGAATGATAGCGGTTTTCTCTGGGTGTTGAGATTACAGAGTTTATTTTTACATTTCCTAAGTCCTTCAGGTGATCTACAACCTAAAATGCAGGAGCGGGTGGGCATTTGATGAATTCATGTTTTCCCTAAAGTTCTTGCTGTTTCTAAAAGCTTCAAGGGATGTGCTTACATAAGACTTCGTTTATTATTATTTTTAAAATTGTGGATGCATGAAGAATGGAAGCCTGTACAAGTCAAAGGAATGAAGCACAAGAAAGAAAAGCGGACAGAGGTTCATTTTCAGCCCAGGGTCCCCCCTGCTCAGGGCAGGTCCCTCCTGTTCTAGGGAGGTCGGCTTCATGGACATGCAGGCCAAGCAGTCACACAGGGTCCCTTGTTTAGAAGAACCCCCACTGGGACTTCCCACTGGGTGGTCCAGTGGTTAAGAATCTGCCTTCCAGTGCAGGGGACTCGGGTTCGATCCCTGGTCGGGGAACTAAGACCCCACATGCCTCAGGGCAACTAAGCTAGTTGTGCCCGCAGCCACTGAGCCTGCACACCACATCTGAGACCCAGTGCAGCCAAAAATAAATAAATAAGTATTTTTTAAAAAGAAGAAGAAGAGCCCCACTCTTGGTTTCATGCTCGGTATCTTGCCATCCTTAAATTCTTAATGGTTTTCAAACAAGGGTCCCTGCATTCTCCTTTTGCACTGTGCCCTGCAAGTTGCTCCCTGGGCACCGGTCCCAGGATTCTCCCCGGAATGGGTCTCGTTTTGGCTGCTCTGAACCATCGACTTGTCCTCGTCAACCACAGACGAGCCCATCCATGGCGCACTCTATGTGCCTGAGAACAAGTTTGCTTTAGTTACTAAGATGTGTGTCTAGAGAGTGATAAAAATAGGACTTGCAAGCGGGTGCGGGAGGGCCCCTGTGGTCTCTGCTCACACACAGGAGCTCAGGGCGCACGTCTACACCGACCTGTTTCAGAGACAGCAGCCCGGTGCATCACGGGTGCTGTGCCCCACATCACCGCTTCACTCGGATCCTGCCTGGACCCACTGCCCTGAAGGCCATGCCCAGCCTCTAGGCTTGGCTTACCTTCCTTCTAGCATCTTCTCCCTCCACATCGCTGTAGGACCCCAGGCCCTCTCTTCTCTAAGCAAGCGTCTCTACAAGGTCCTTCTGCCATACCTTTGCTGATGCCATTTATTCTGCCTGGAACACCAATGATCCTCCCTTTCAAGATCTGTCTATCCCAGACCCTGTCCTTTTTGGGAAGCCTGGAAGTATGTGAGAAGGGCCTGAAGGTACTCTAGTAGCACAGAAGAGAATATGGATCACCTTGCCTGGAGGAATCAGGGAGGCCTCCATGGAGGTGGTGAGCTGAGACCTTAAAGAAGAGATGTCTGCCAGGTAGAAAGGAGACTTTTGTTGGGTTGGCTTTGGTATCAGACAGATTCTTATGTGAATTTGGGCTTTGGCGGTTACTAGCTGCGTGACGTTGGGTTAGTTACTTCCCTTTGCTGGGCCTCAGTTTCTTCATCTGTAAAACTTCGATCACACCTACTACATGGATTAGAGATTAACTGATTAACTAAAATGGGAGCTCCCACAGTGCCTGGCACACAGCAAGTCACTAACAAACATGATTCCCATCTCCTTTCCTTAGGGTCTTTCTTCTGTTTCAGCCCGTCACTTGTTGGTCTGCCTCTGTTCATCTCTGCAATGAAGGTAGTCGTGCCTAGCACAAGGAGCTGTGATGAGGATTCAATGGGGTAATGGGAACATTTACAGAAATCCCAGGAGGCTGAGATTCTATATTGATAGGAGGGCATCAGCCAAAGAGGTGCTGGCCTTTCTCACTGGGGCATTTTCCTGAGAAAAACTCTTTCCATACATCACCAGGCTCCAGGAGGGCAGACAACATTGTCTGTTTGGTCCGCTCCTGAATCCTCAGTGCCCAGCACAGTGTTTGGAGTGCAGATGGTACTCAGCAAATGTCCACTGAACGGCACCACCTGGCCCACATCGCACCCAGGTCCTGGGCACTGGGCATGGGAGAATCCAGGGAAACCAGCCCTTCCCAGGGAACCTGTCTTCAGACTGGGACCATGGTACAGGCCACTAGCATTTCCTGAGCACCTGTTATGTGTACAGCTCCACCCGGCCCAAGACGGTCCCTTGCTCCACTGCCAGGTGGGAGAGAGACTGAGAGGAAGGTGAGGGGCAAGGGGCGTGAGGAGAGGAACAGAGACCAGGGCCAGCCAGTGGGATCTTGGCTGGGCGGGAGCAGACCAACCCCACGCTGCAACCCCGACGGACAGGGGACCCAGTTCACCTGCTCCTAGCAGGGCGGGGCTGCCCCTTCCTCTTCTTTGTTTTGAAAAACTAAAGTTACCCCCCATAAATTTATAAGCAATACATGTTCAGTGTTTAACACTTTGGAAAACCAGGCATCCCTGGTGGCTCAGTGGTAATAAATCCTCCTGCCAATTGCAGGAGACCTGGGTTCGATCCCTGATCCAGGGAGATCTCAGATGCCCCAGAGCAACCAAGCCCGTGCGCCACGACCATTGATCCTGTGTCCTAGAGCCCAGGAACCACAACTACTGAAGCCCACTCGCCCCAGAACCCGTGTGCTCTGCAACAAGAGAGGCCACTGCAATGAGAAGCCTGCACACCACACCCAGAGAATAGCTCCTGCTTGCCTCAACTAGAGAAAGCCTACTCCCAGCAATGAAGATCCAGCATGGCCAAAAATAGATAAATAAAAATTTAAAAAACTTTGGAAAACCTACAATCATCAAAAGAATTAGAAATAAACCCTACTCACTATCATGCAGCACAAACTCAGCATTTTTGTGTTTTCCTTCCAGTCTTTTTTCTAAGGCGGACTTGTTCCCACGGGTGGTGTCCTCCGCCCTCTGGAACAGGACATGGCTGCTCTATAAGGGAGAACCAGGCTCAGTGCCGTGAACCCTTGCTACCTAGGACATGGGGCTCCTTGCTCCAACCATCTTGTCCCTGTTGCATCTTGCTGGCCAGAGCTGTGGGTGGGAGACTCCCTCCATGGGGGGCAAGGAGGATGGAAGGAAAGTCCTCGGGGGGGGGGGCATTTCTTAGGGCCACAGTGGTGTGTTTGTCTTTAGCTACAGGGCACCTGGGCAAGTTGAGTCTGAGACAGGGGCATGACCAAAATGGACCTCCCTTCTCCTCCCCATCCCTTCCTTTCACCCCTTTCATTTGCGTGCCCCAAGTTTTCCTTCCCTTATGTCTTCCACTTGCTCTACACCCAGCCATTGTTCTCCTCTTTACAAAGGTGAGCAGATCCCTGAAATTACCCTGCATTCTAAAAAAGCCCAGTGGGCAACCCTTCACCGTAGAGGGGCCAAACACCATGGTGGAATTTCAGTCAGATGTTCTAGTGGGGGCTAACTTCGGTCACCTCAGCAAATCATAAGTTATGGGCATCCGCCCTCTCCGCCCACACGTAAGTCTGAACCTTTTGCCAAAAACACTTTTCCCAGACGCAAATGAAAACCCCAAAGAGGAACCTAAACCTTCACACGGCTGTGCCGATTGGACATGAGAGCTCAGACTCCCACCAGCAAGCGTTGTTTCAAAGAACAAGCCAGACGGTGAAGAGGAAGTAAGGGGAGAAGCTGGAACCCTTCCGAGGGTCCGTGTTGGTCCATCCATTCATTGGTCCTTTCACCACCTCCCCACTCCCTCCTCTAAGCCCAACCTGCTCCCAGTAGCACCCCCCTTGCCAGGAGGAGGGTAGGGGGTGGTGTGGGCAGGAGCAGGCACTCCTGAGGCCTGGAGAGGAGAAAGGGGGAACCCAGGAAGGCTCCCCAGAAGGGGAGGTCTTTAACTGGGCCTTGAGAAGAGAGAGGTGGGTTTCTCACCTTCCCCATCCAGTTTAGAGTCAGACTCTTGCCCAGGAGGAACAGGAACACTAAATAGTCACAATTTCCATAATTAGGGAGGTCTTGCCTCTGCACCAAGCCCTGTATTAAGCATGTACTATACCTGAGCTCATTAATCTACCCAGCATGCCTTAAGGTGGCTACCATTTGTTCTTCCCATTGTACAGATGAGAAAACTGAGTTCAGAGAGGCCACACTTTGCCTGTGGCCACAGAGCAAGGAAGTGGCAGGACCTAGCTGCCGCCGGGGCTTGTGACTAACTGCATTTCATATTGGCTCTTCTCCATCCCCGTCTCTTGGAGCCATTGACAAGGGGCCTGACGGTCCTTCTTACAGGCTCCCTGTGCTTTACTCTCCAGCATTAACACCAGGGGGTCAGTGTTAGAGACAGAGCTGGAGGGTGAGACATGGGAATGTCCACCAGGTGGCAAGTTAGCAAACGGGGCAAGGCACAGGGCCAAGAGTTTCGAGGAGGTGGCCATGCTGAGCGAGCGCTCACTATAGACCGAGTGTCATGCAGGCCTTCAGGGCAGGGTGGCCTTCTCTCTTGCAATCGCTCTAGCCCCATCTTACGGAGGAGGAAACCGACTCAAAGAGCTGAAGTGATGTGTTGGGTCACCCAGCTAACCTAACAGCTTCAACCTGGCCTGACTCCTGAGCTATGTGTGAGGTTGGTCCCCAAGTGGCTGGGGAAAGTCGGTGTTCCTGCTGTGTCCCAGCCTCACACAAGACCACACACCTCTCAGGACCTCAGTTTCCCCATCTATAAACCGAGGCGGAGGTGCTCTGCCTGCCAGCTCCCACGTTTCTCCTGAATTCACTCACTGTTCTTGCTTCTTGCTGTGTCTCCAGGTAGGACAGTCTCGCTCCCAACCCGGCTGTGTTCCTCCAGGATTGCCGTTTCAAGGAGGGTGGGATGGAAGACTCGGGCTCCAAATTCACTGAGGGGGTAAAACCCTTCCTTCCACCTCCCCCTGTCCCCCTAACTTCCAGCAGGTAAGGCAGGCTACTGGGCACCAAGGCAGGAGTGACTGACTGAGGCCCAGGCCAGCCTGAGTCTGAAGCTCCCAGGAGGCCGAGGAACCCTAATGGCCACAGGGTCCTGAGGAATACTGCTGGCAAGAGGGTATGTGTGAGCTCAGTCCTGAAGCCTGGGTGAGGTTCCTTAGCTGCCAGTGGGGCACCCCCCTGCTTGGTGGGCTGGAGGAAGGGTCTGTAGATGAGGCATTCCCAGGAGACGGCCGGAGGACCAGCATCCTTCTGCCCCACTGAACCCTGAGCCTGGACTCCAGCCTCCCTGTCAATGAAGACATCCGGACTGGCTCCCAGGTGAGGATGGGGGCAGGGTGGGTGGGGGGTGCCACTGCCTTCCTGCTCTCAGAGCCTTCTGGAAGGTCAGGCCCTGTTGCTTGGGGGCATCCGACTCCTGGCCCCCATCTCCCCCGAGAGCTCCCTGCCTCGCCACCCTCTGGAGAGCCGAGAAGGCCTCAGCTTTGATGCGGCCACCTCCAGGCCAGGGTGTCAATGGGCTCTCTATGAGACCAGCAGGGCTGCTGGGGGCCGCTGGCCGCCGTCGTGGGCACGGGTGAGGCCTGGACACACAGTCCCACTGTGTGGGGCCGCCTCATGCCCGCCCAGACCCTGTGGCCAGTGGGGGGACTCCCAGGAATGCCCTTCCTGCCTGGGGGGTACTTTGGACAGGCAGGGTGGTCTGGGGAGACGGGCGTGTGCAGGGCGGCCTCAGGAGCCGCCGTCAAAGGGGCTCCGCAGAGGTGGCGCCAGGCAAGCGCCGGAGTGGGTGTGGGTGGCTGGCGGTCAGTCCCTTCATCTCCCGGGGCTGTGGGGGAGGGGAAGCCGCCAAGGGCACGCTGCTCAGGGCGACCAACCATCGTGGGGTGCCCGGGACTTGGGAGAGTCCCCCGTTGTTTGCCCACTGCCTAGAGCTGAGCAAAGGACGCAGTGAGTGACCTCTCTGGTCCGAGCAGCTGCCCCACTGTCTGGTGACCTTTGTGTCAGACTCTGCCCGGGGCCATTCTGTTGACCCCCTGCCTCTGCACAGGCCTGCCTCGCACCTGAGGTTGTTTCCCATTCCTTCCAGGTGTCTTCAGGGGCAGAGCTGCCAGTCGGTCAGCTGCCCACCACTGCTCAGAGAACCCCAGCCAGGCAGGCCCATCCTAGTCCCCTTCCAGCAGCTCGCCCCGCATGGCACCCCCCAGCCATCCCAGAAGGCGCCTGGCATCATCACATCCTTTCCTGCTTCCCCACCTTGCCCCCTGCCTGGGACATCCTTCCCCCGTTGGTCACCTCCTCAGCCTGCAAGGCCAAGCTCCAGGAGAACTGTCTGGCCAGTCACCCTCTCTGATCCCCCAGCCCTCTTGTTCTTAGTCCCTTATAACATTTATCCCACCCCGGTGCAATTTTCGGTTCACCTATCTCTTTCTACACTAGACCGTGACTTCTTCAAGGGTGGAGAGGCTGACCTAGTCACCCTTGCAGCTGAGCTCCCGGAACAAGGCCAGGCTCAAGATAATTTAAAAAATGAAGACGTTTAGCAAGTGCTTACTCTGTGCCAGGTACCCTGCTTGTTTAATTCTCTCCAGAGCCCGTGAGGTTGGTGTAATCATCGCTCCCATTTTACAGATGGGGAAACAGGTATGGAGAGGTGAAGCAACTTGCCTCGGGCTATGATACTCTGAAGGGCAGAGGCAGGACTTGAGCCTGGAGTGTCTGATTCCAGAACCCAGCTTGAATCTCATTATCTCATCCTTGATGAGCTTATGTGGAATTACTGAGTCAGGGGAAACCTTTACTTCCCTGCGATTCCTGCACATGGCAGTTTAGACCCATTTCCTCCAGTTCCCTCCTTGGAGGGGTGCCCTCCCTGAGTGTCCTGGGGAGGGTCCATTTTGGGGATGTTATGAGGGGGGTGCCTGCTGCAAGAAGATACCCCAGGGGGTGCAGAGATAGGCCTCGTGGGCAGATCCAGAATGAAGGTGCTGGCCCTCCAAGGGCTGTGGACAGGCCCTCGGGCATTCCCAAGCTGTAGCCCCGTTTGTCCAGTGGGGACCCCAAGGCCCAGAGACTGGGCGGAACTTGCCCATAGTCATGCAGTGTGTTCTTAGGCCTCAGCTTCCCCATTTGTCAAAGAGAGGATTCATACCCCTCCTCCTGCCTGGGAGAATCCTCGGGAGAAGAGATGGGAGAAGGCGGAGAATTGCACCCCAGGAGCCCCGTTCACCCCCTCAGTGCCTGGAATTCTGCCATCAGTCTGCCAGCTCTGTGGGGTAAGCATCTCCCTCTTCTCGTCTCCTCCTCACCCTCTACCTCAGATGGGGATCAAATGCCTCTCCATGCTCTCCCCATCCTCCCAGGTGGCTCAGTGGTAAAGAATCTGCCTGCCACTGCAGGGGACACAAGAGACCCAGGTTCGATCCCTGGGTCGGGAAGATCTCCTGGAGGAGGAAATGACAACCCACGCCAGTATTCTTGCCTGGAGGATCCCATGGACCCAGCAGCCTGGCCGGCTCACATGCATGCATGCCAGGCTCTCCGCAGACCTCATCATCACAGAGGACTGAGAGAAGTTCTGGAATCTGGAATCCAACTTGAAAAACCTCTCAAGAGGTGCTGATGTCCTGAGACCCGCTTGCTCTACCACTTCCGGCTAAGGAACTAGGACGTAGCCCTGAATTCAGGGCCTCCATGGACTCAGGCAGGAAACACATGATGTCTTTCTTTTCACTGACCTCTAGCTAAAGTTTAGCATCTTTTTTCCACAGTGACTTTGTCGCCTGTGGAAATCGCAGACATCCTTCGGTCTCCTTAGGGCTGTCACAGTTCTCCTGAAATACTGTGTACGCCCATCCCCGTTGCATCACGGCCCTTACCATCGCCACTAAGAGGCCTGTGGTCACGGTGTCACACACTGGCATTTTTTATAGTTTGAAGACAGCGTTTCTATAGATTTGAGGGTTTTTTTTTTTCATAGTTCTTTGTATTTTGTTTTATGCATTTAAAAATACGATTCTGAGGAGTCCATAGGCTTCCTAAGAGTCTGCAAAGGTGCCCGGCTCCCAGCAAGTTAAGCTTGGATTAGCATGGAGCGAGCGCTGCAGACCCCAGGGTTGGATCTCTCTGGGGCCAGAATTGGGAAACCTCTGGAGACAAAATTTGGGAGGCAGGTCCGTCTAAGTGAGTGGGAAGTGGTGGGGATAGAACTGGGCAAGACAGAAGTGGCCAGACGGTGTGGACAGGACATGGAACTTTAGGGAAAGCTTCAGATGGCAGACAGAGCACCCCACCCACCCAACCTTGCTTACCAGATCACCCTCCAGGGATCAGCGCGCTCCGCGCGGCAGCCTCCCAGCTCTGTGCACACACCCAGCCCAAAGCCACCAGCTGTCCCCTCCCTCTCCCTCCGGGTCACCTCTACTATCTCTCAGGAGCCCACCCTAGGTGGGTGGCCCTTTAGTCCTGGCTCCTAAATTTCCTTTGTTTTGAGCTCAACGTTTCTCCATCTTGTTCACGGAGGGAGAAGTACAGATTACAAAGACCCAGCAAATGNCTGAAGCTGAAACTCCAATACTTTGGCCACCTCATGTGAAGAGTTGACTCATTGGAAAAGACCTTGATACTGGGAGAGACTAGAGGCAGAAGGAGAAGGGGATGACAGAGAATGAGATGGCTGGATGGCATCACTGACTCGATGGACATGAGTTTGAGTGAACTCCCTGAATTGGTGATGTACAGTTAGGCCTGGTGTGCTGCAATTCATGGGATCGCAAAGTCATACATGACTGAGCAACTGAACTGAACTGAGCTGAATGATCAAATAAGAAACCTCTGCCCTTTCTTTTGGTGTGAGAGGAGCTCAGGTGGGAACCTTGGACTTGCACCCTACATGGCAGTAATGGAGGCCTGATTAATGAAGAAGTCCAATAACATCCTTAGTCTCAAGACATAAAAGCTCAAGTGTCTGAATACAGTTGAAAATCATTCATCAGACCAAAGACAAGGTAAACCTCAAAAGAAAAAAAGCAATCAACAGAAGACAACACTGAGATGACACAGATATTGAAATCATTGGAGGATGGGTTTTAAAAATCTAGTCCAATTGGTAGAACTAGTAGCTCAGGTGGGAACCTTGGACTTGCACCCTACATGGCAGTAATGGAGGCCTGATTAATGAAGAAGTCCAATAACATCCTTAGTCTCAAGACATAAAAGCTCAAGTGTCTGAATACAGTTGAAAATCATTCATCAGACCAAAGACAAGGTAAACCTCAAAAGAAAAAAAGCAATCAACAGAAGACAACACTGAGATGACACAGATATTGAAATCATTGGAGGATGGGTTTTAAAAATCTAGTCCAATTGGTAGAACTAGAAAATAGATTATTAGAAAACCACATGGTTTGACAATAGATTGCAGATAGCAGAATGATCAATAAGTTTGAGAATTAACTAAACTTGTAAATAGACTGAAAAGAAAATGGACATAGCTTCAAGGACCTGTGGGAAGATAGCAAACAAGGTTGAACATGAAGTTGAAAATAAAGAATAAGAGATAAAAAAAATAATGGCTGAGTTCCCTGTGCCATCATTTTCTGATGGTCTAAATGGAAAGGAAATCCAAAAGAATGGGGATATGTGTATATGTGTAGCTGATTCACTTTGATGTACAGTGAAACCAACACTATATTGTATAGGAAATACACTCCAAAAAAATTTTTTTTAATAATGGCTGATAATATCTCAAATAGGGCATATGACTTAGCAACTGACCAAAAACAACAGCTACATGCTAAAACTGCTCAGTGAATTCCAAATGGGACGGCGCCAAAGAACTTAATGTCAAGATACATCATAATCAGTTCCTGTTGTGTTGTTCAGTCACTCAATTGTTTCTGGCTCTTTGGAACCCCATGGATTGTATAAAGCCCAGATTCCCAGTCCTTCACTAACTCCCAGAGTTTGATCAAAGTCATGTCCATTCTGTCAATCATGCCATCCAACCATCTCATCCCCTGATGTCCCTTCTCCTCCTGCACTTAATCTTTTCCAACATCAGGTTCTTTTCCAATGAGTCAGCTCTTCTCATCAAAATACTGGAGCTTCAGCTTCAGCATCAGTCCTTCCAATGAATCTTCAGGACTGATTTCTTTTAGGATTGACTGGCTTGATCTCCTTGCATTCCAAAGGACTCTCAAGAGTCTTCTCCAGCACAATTCAAAGAATCAGTTCTTTGGTACTCAGCCTTCTTTGTGGTCAAACATTCACATCCATACATTACTGCTTGAAAAACCATAACTCTGACAATATGAACCTTTGTTGGTAAAGTGATGTCTCTGTTTCTTACCATGCTGTCAAGGTTTTCATAGCTTTTCTTCCAAGGAGTCTTTTAATTTCATGGCTGCAGTCAGCATCCACAGTGACTGTGAAGCTGAGAAGAATGAAGTCTGTCACTGTTTCCATTTTCCCCCATTTTGGACATACAGTGATGGAACCCGATACCATGATGTTCATTTTTTGAATATGGTTTTAAGCTAGCTTTTTCAATCTCCTCTTTCACCATTATCAAGAGGCTCTTTTGTTCCTCTTTGCTTTCTGCCATTAGTGTGATGTCATCTGTGTATCTGAGATTATTGGTATTTTTTCTGGCAATCTTGATTCCAGCTTGAGCTTTTTCCAGTCTGGTATTTTGTGTGATGTTTAAAGTAGCAGGGTGATATTATACAGCCTTGCCACATTCCTTTTCCAATTTTGAACCAGTTTATTGTTTCATTCCGGTTCTAACTGTTGCTTCTTGACCTGCATACAGGTTTCTCCGGAAGCAGGGAAGATGGTCAGGTATTCCCATCTCTGTAAGAATTTTCCACAGTTTGTTGTGACCCACACAGTCAAAGACTTTAGTGTAGTCAATGAAGCAGAATGTTTCTTCAATTCCTTTCCTTTTCCTATGATCCAACGGATGTTGTCAATTTAATTTCTAGTTCTACCGTCTTTCTAAATTTAGCTGGCACATCTCAAAGTTCTCAGTTCACATGTTGTTGAAATTCAGCTTGAAGGATTTTGAGTATTAACTTGCTAGCATGTGAAATGAGCCCAGTTGTGTTGTGGTAGTATGAATATTCTTTGGCATTGTCCTTCTAGAGACTGGGATAAAAACTGACCTTTTCCAGCCCTATAGCCACTATTGAGTTTTCCAAATTTGCTGGTATATTAAGTGCAGTACTTTCACAGCAACATCTGTTAGCATTTGGAATAGCTCAGCTGGAATCCCATCACCTCCACTAGCATTGTTTGTAGTGATGCCCACTTGACTTCACACTCCAGGATTTCTGGCTCCAGGTGACTTGTGGNCTTTGTTGTGATCCACACAGTCAAAGACTTTAGTGTAGTCAATGAAGCAGAATGTTTCTTCAATTCCTTTCCCTTTCCTATGATCCAACGGATGTTGTCAATTTAATTTCTAGTTCTACTATCTTTCTAAATTTAGCTGGCACATCTCAAAGTTCTCAGTTCACATGCTGTTGAAATTTAGCTTGAAGGATTTTTGAGTATTAACTTGCTAGCATGTGAAATTAGCCTAGTTGTGTTGTGGTAGAATGAATACTCTTTGGCATTGTCCTTCTAGAGACTGGGATAAAAACTGACCTTTTCCAGCCCTATAGCCACTGTTGAGTTTTCCAAATTTGCTGGTATATTAAGTGCAGTACTTTCACAGCATCATCTGTTAGCATTTGGAATAGCTCAGCTGGAATCCCATCACCTCCACTAGCTTTGTTTGTAATGATGCCCACTTGATTTCACACTCCAAGATTTCTGGCTCCAGGTGACTTGTGGTTATCTGGGTCATTAAGTCCTTTTCTGTACAGTTCTTCTGTATATTCTTGCCATCTCTTCTTAAAAGCTTCTGCTTCTCTTAGGGGCATACTGTTTCTGCCCTTTACTGTGCCCATCATTACATGAAATGTTTCCTTGCTCTCTCTAAATCTGTTAGCATTTGGAATAGCTCAGCTGGAATCCCATCACCTCCACTAGCTTTGTTTGTAATGATGCCCACTTGATTTCACACTCCAAGATTTCTGGCTCCAGGTGACTTGTGGTTATCTGGGTCATTAAGTCCTTTTCTGTACAGTTCTTCTGTATATTCTTGCCATCTCTTCTTAAAAGCTTCTGCTTCTCTTAGGGGCATACTGTTTCTGCCCTTTACTGTGCCCATCATTACATGAAATGTTTCCTTGCTCTCTCTAATATTCTTGAAGACATCTCTAGTCTGCCCCATTGTATTGCTTTCCTCTATTTTTTTTTTTTTTGCATTGCTCACTTAACAAGGCTTTCATATCTCTCCTTGCTATTCTTTGGATTCTGCATTCAGATGGGTATATTTTCCCTTTTCTCCTTTGCGTTTTGCTTCTCTTCTTTTTTCATCTTGTGTAAGGCCTTCTCAGAAAGC
>SJXQ01012250.1:13792-43716 GCA_006408695.1 Aepyceros melampus
ACCATATGCTATTCTATGTGGCTTCCCGCTATCGGAAAGAAACTCATTCCACGTTGACTTCGCTTTTGCTTTCATTTTCTTCCGACTTCGTCAAGGAGAAAGCCTCAACTCAATGTCGATCTGTCTCTTAACACCTCTCCAATGCTTACTAATATTTTTTAACAAAGAGCGAGTGAGTCTCAGGCTCCTTGCCTTCCCAGCAACCAAGTTTAATGGGAAGCATTATTAAGGTGGTAACATCCGGAATGAAATTTATAAAGGCTACCCTCTGTAGAAATGGATTCTGAGCAATTCAGAGACTTGGCTCAGGACCTCAGAAAAGAAAGGTCACTCGGAAAGAACTAAAAAATAAAAAAGAAAAAAAATGGTCTTTTGACCCCCTGCCATCTTGAGCTTTTTCAATCCAATTCAGTTCCCAAACGATTCGGCAAACAGCTTGAGAGAGGCGAGAGCCGTAACGATGTGCGGACCCAGTGAGAATCCTAAATGTGACACAGATGGAATGTATCGTGGTTTTATTTTATTTTTACTGGGCAAACGATTCCTTGCGCTCTCCTTCTCTGCCCTCAGTCACTTGAGCCCGAAAGGGTTACAAACACAAGAAGGGTTTTTTTTTTTTTTTTTTTTTTTCATAAACACAAAGAACTAATATTAGCAGATTGGGGTTTCTGTAAATATTCATTGTAATCTGTGACTTGGTGAGCATCGAATTCCACCCTCCCGAGTGCTGCACATTTATAACTTGTGAATTCATAAATATTTACGAATTCACACAATCATCACTGACAAATTATTTCATCTGACAGCTCCACACAGGCTCTGCCTGGTTTCGTGAAATTCTGATCAAATCTCGCGTAAACTTCCCGGGTGACAGGCAAAGACTGAGCATGGCAAAAAAAAAAATCACCACCAGATCCTACAGACCCCAGTGGGGTCACGACCAATGTTTACAGCCACCACCCCACCACCCTGGCGAGAGAGTTGTCTGATGGGCTGCCAGATGTTCTCAATCCCTGTACATAATTTATGGCAACACACCTTTGAGGGCGTGAAAGAATGAGCCCTTGTTGGGAGGGATACCAGGGTGAAAAGAGAACAGGTTGGGGGCTGGACAGGCTGGGTTGGAGACCGGAGTCGGAGGGTGGTTTCTGTGTGGTTGTTAACAGGTTTGCTGTCGTTGCCGAACTCAATTTCTCAGCTTCAAATTTGGGATCATGTTACTAAAAGCAGAAACACAACAAGGCTGTTGTCACAACTGTAGATGCTGCCCATGAAACCCCAGGTCCACGTTCTGCCACAGAGCAAGGGGATTCAATAAGTCCTGGCTTTATTATTACTGTTGCAAATCGTCGTTTGAATAATCACGGTACGGTCTCTGGCATGACCACGTTGTCAGTGATTTCTGAACACAGAAGTGGTTCTGCTCCCCAACCCGTTTCCTATTTGTCATCTAAACATACTTGACAGGGACATTTCTGTGTGTGGTTTTCATTTTTGGCCCCTCCCCACCCCCCAGAAAGAAATGATATGCTGCCCCACCTGGACTGCAGGTCATCCCTAAGGGTTCATCTACCCCTTGGAGTTCTTCCATTTACCCTCCTTTTGCATGAACAAGAAATAACTTGCTTCCCTCCTCCCTTCCTCTCTGATTCAGTGGTTGAATGGCCCTGGTAAAAATGAGTTTACCTCCAGATGAGTGGGAATAAATCCCTGCCATCATTCCACGGGGCTGAGTCAGGCTGCTCCAAGCCATGTATGGGCAAGAAAATCCGATTTTGGTGACAGGAGCCGGGCCTGCCTTCTGCTCTGTCTGACGCAGGCCAATCTATTAACAGAGATTATGGGATTTCACTGGGGCTTCCCAGGTGGCTCAGTCACAAAGAATCTGCCTGCCAATGCAGGAGACGCGGGAGGTGCGGGTTCGATCCCTGGGTCGGGAAGATCTCCTGGAGTAGAAAATGGCAACCCACTCCAGTGTTCTTGCCTGGAGAATCCTATGGACAGAGGAGCCTGGCGGGTCCTCTGGTGTGTCCATGGGGTCACAAGAGACAGACACGACAAAGCACACAGGTACACGCAGGTTTCACTGACTCAGTGCCAGGCACAGTATTCCTGCAGGGGCAGTTACAGAGGCTAAATGCTATCCCCTGGCTTAGGACTCCCTGCCAGCTTCCCCTAGCACCCCAGCAAGCCCTGCCCTCCCACACTGCCCTCCAACTGCTCTGGACACCTACTGTTACTTGAACACACCCAAGCTCACATCCACCTCAGGGCCTTTGCACTTCCTGTTCTTCTGCCTGAATGCCCTCCTGCCTCTCAATCTCCAAGGAGCTGACTCCTTCTTGTCACCAAGGTCTCCTCCTTCCCCATCTTTTCAGAGAGCCATTCCTGACCCCCTGCTTAGAGGCATCACTTTTCATGAAATCACCCTCATTTTTCACTACCCCATATGGTTTTCTTCAAAGCACTTATTCACAGAAACCATCTCTTTCCTTGTCTTTCTTCTTTTCCACCGCCCTCCACACACTGTGAGTCCCCCCAGGAAGAAGCTTCTCTGTTACCCTTAGCTGTATCCCTATGACCCAGAGCAGCACCCGGCACACGTTCAAGAAATATCTGTTTGGCTGAACAAGTAAATACATGTGGGTTACAGAGAGGACAGTCACAGGATGCAAACCAGATGACAGGCGTACTCTAGGCTCCACCTCACGCTTGGGCAACGTAAACCTGGATGAGCCTCAATTTCTCCACCTGTAAAATGGGCGGAGTAATTGGACATCATTCACAGAATGGAGGGACTTTTGAGACCCCAGACATAAACGGTCTAGCTCTTCCCATGGGGAAGAGTCGCTGACGACTATTTAGTGGTTCAGATGAATACTATGTAACTGATGGAGTCCTGCATTTGGAGAAGCATGGAGACTTAAAAGACTTCTGATGGACAGGGAGGCCTGGCGTGCTGCGATCCACGGGGTCGCAAAGTTGGACATGTCTGAGCGACTGAACTGAACTGAACTGAACTGAGGGACGCCCACACAGCCTAGAGCCCACGCACCGAAACTAGAGAAGCCTGCGGCCCACAGTGAAGACCCAACATGGCCAAAAATAAATAAATGAAAAATTTTAAATAATAAAGTAGGTGAATTTAAAAACAAAACTGCATTTGTTTCAGCCCCTCCGACCTCTCCTTCCAGGTCAGACTTCCAGTATCTTCCATCTGTGTTTCTGGGATGCCCTGAACTATTTTGAGAAAACAAGCTTGCATCTTAGCTGCAGGAGCGGGGCCCCCGTGGGCATGGAGCTAAGGGCAGAGTGATGTTGCCAGAAAGATGCGACAACACGACTGAAGACAACATTCTGTAAAAATCCGACCGAGTTGAAGTTTTGCAGCATGAACTTTCCAACTGCAAAGTCTCCACCCGGGGTGTGTTTAGTGTCACGTCTAAGTACAAGGACACGTGAGTGTGTATACATGCTTGCACACGTGCACTTACACACGGCTCACAGTTGCTTTCAGCAGAAATTAAGGGGGGAAAAAAGATGTGTTTCTTTCTGAACTTTCACAGTTTCAACATCTGCCTGTTTGGGTAAATTTGACAAAGATGATCTCTTTTGTCTTCTCTCTCCTTTATGATTTTTTTTTCCCTCCCAAACCCAGAAATTCCGTGAGAAGTGTTTTTTAAGAGTGCTCGCTGACAAGTGTACACATGCCGTCCACAGCCAGGGAGCAAGCGGTACAGTCGCTAACTCGCGAGACAGGAGCTAGATTACAATCATAAATAAATGATTTGCTGTCTCCTCGCATTCAGACTTGTAGCTTTTAAAGTGTGCCTGTCATCGCGGAATCAGATTTAGTCAAATGCTGTGTAACTACAAAATTATCCTATCCTTACCTTTTTATTCTCCCTATAATGGACAGTTAAATTGGATTTTCAAATTTGAAGTGCATATGTTTTTCAAATCCCCAGAGGCTGTCTATTTTTTCATTTCTAAAGCAACTCGCTAATGTTTATCATTACCACACAGAAATATTACAATTCTTAAGGGGCGCCTTACAAAATCAGCGCGGGAGAAATGTGCTTTATCGTTCAAAATGAAACCAATTTCTCAGCTGATTTGCAATTTATTTACATGTTAGCATTTGATTTCCGGCTGATTTATAACCCCACACGGCTCCGTCTCGGGGGTTTATTTAGAAAGCAGACGATGGTGGTCGGGGGAGGCGGCTGTGGCTCTCTGGGTAACACGGGACCTCTCCTTCCCCCTCAGGGAGCTGGCGATGCCGGTCTTGAGTCTCTTGTTCTATCTCCAGTGAATTCAGCGTCCCAGCCAGTGCAAATACATAGGGTAGTAGGCCCAGCCACGGCATGGAGACGAGATGCCGAGAGACAGCCTTTCCAAAAGGATCCATTACCTCCTCTGCTCTGAGCAGGGATCTGGGTAGAAGAAGGGGAGAAGGTGGCTGAGAAGCAGCGGGCTTGCATCCCTCGGCTCATTCACAAAGCTCTAATGGCAACCGCGGTATCAGATTCGGAGAAGTATTAGAGGGGACAGAGGGGAGTTTGCTTCATCTGTCTGACCATTTGTCCACGGATTCATTCTTTTCTCCATCCATCCATCCAACCTTTCATCCTTCTAACCATTCACACATCCATTCCCCCATAACTCCCCCACAATCCATCCCTCCATCTATCCACTCATCTACCCACTCACTCATTACCCACCCACATACCCACCTACCCAACTATCCATCCATCCATCTAACATACACTGATACAGACATTCAAGACGGATGCTGCGGTTACAAAGACGTCTAAGAAACTGACATGGTCCTCTCAAAGCTCATGGTTAAGTGAAGGAGATGAACAGGTTCCTCCTCCCTGGGTCATCATGAAGCTCAAATTATTTTATACATGTAAGAGTGCTTAATAAACTGTAAATCATCTTAAAAATATAACCTACAGGTGGAATCACATAACAGGTTAGAAAACAGGCCCTGCTTCCTTCTAGCTGTGGAACCACGGGCACATAACTTTATCTCACCAAGCCATGATTTTCTTGTCTATAAAATGGCAGAAAGGAGTAATAATTACTATGATGTCTACTTGGCGGGATATGGGGAGGATTTGATGAGACAGATAACCCATATCAAATGCTCAGCGTCATGCTGGGGCCAAAGTGAGCACTCTTCTTACTATTATGATTGTTACATATCATTGTATTGTTACATATTAATGTATATTATTATATACAGGAAGAAAGAGTCAGTATGTCTGAGAAGATGAGAAAAGATGCTACAGCAGAAATGACTTCTGAATTGGGATTGTGGAGGGGGCAAGTTTTTTCTCAGGAGCCAAAAGGAATGGCTTTTCTAGCAGGGAGAGCGGCGTGCACAAAAGTCTTGTGTCTTGAGGATACACCTGAAGATTCTACAAAATGAGAGGGGCCTGTGGCTGGAGCTCGGAACCTGTGGGGCTGAGAGGAGGAAGTGCCTTTGCATGTTAGGATATGCAGCTTGGGTTTTGTCGTGGTGGGGTTGGGGGGGGGTGGGACAGGCAGCCATTGGAAGCTCTTAATCAAGGGCATGGCCCCTCCTGAGCAGCACCTAATGAAGCTCTGCTGTGCAGAGAAGAAATCTGCACACAGGAAGCCAAGGGCCTGGACTAGGGGAATATCTCCCTGAGAGTACAGCAGATTGGACCCAGCACACTGGAGCAGGGTTCGTGAGGAGGGGTGGATTCAAGAGGTGGGTCTTTAAATAGAATCAGCCAGGACTTGGGGACCAACTGGAGAAAAGAAGAGGCATAATGAGGGTTTCACCGGCATCCACAGGAGCACCCTATTGGAGGCAGAATCCCTGGGACTGAGATGAATCTTGCTCCTCACTTTGCTTGTATCTGCCCATGCCATGCAGAGTTTCTCTGAATACATTTGCATGCATTTATGCTACAGGCAGCCAGCGCTCACTCCCGCAAAAGGAGCATCTCTCTCTCTCTCTTCCCTTTTCACTCCTTCCCTCCCTCCCTCCCTCTCTAAATATGTGCTCACATCCAGCACGATTCCCCTTCTGGGCAGAAAGTCAGGAGCCAGGAACTTCCCGGGACTTCCTGAGTGAACTTGGATGCATCCTGTTCTCTCCTGGCTTCAGACAGGATAATCACATTATCTCTGGGAACTCTAACTCTAGGATCCTGGGGAGAGCATGGGCTGACAGAGGTCTAGTCCCCTGATGTATGCAATGCGTCCAATTAGGACAATTGATTTTGTAACAGAAAATCTGATTCACATTAGCTCAAAAATGAAGGATCCTGGATTCATGAAGCAGAAACGTTGGAGATTTCAGGTACTGGGTGAAACTTGGTCCAGCAGTTCAGTGATGTCACCCATGAAGAACACCATTATTTTCTGTCATCTGTCTCCCATAGAGTCTTTCTAAGTCTGATTACCCCCAGGCTCCTTGCAGAGCTCATAATCATCTGCTCTTGTGTTCCCACTCAGTGAGGAGGAAAGGGAGTGTCTTAGCCCCCCAAAGTCCTGAGATCCACTCTGACTGGACAGCTCAGTTTCCATGCCCACCTCTGAGCCAATCGCTTTGGTCAGGCAGAGGAGCATCTGATAGCCTCTTCCCGGGTCACATGCTCCTGCCCCTAATTGTGGTGGCTCGAGCATCTCCATACAGAAGAACCCAGGGCTTTCTGGGAAAGCGTGGATGCTGGGACAGAACCAGAACATGCCCAGGACACACGGCATTGAAGAGAACTTTCTTCCTTCTTCATTCCCAAGGAGAGAGGTTCAGTTCAGTTCAGTTGCTCAGTCGTGTCTGACTCTTTGCGACGCCATGGACTGCAGCATGCCAGGCTTCCCTGTCCATCCCCAACTCCCGGAGCCTACTCAAACTCATGTCCATCATGTTGGTGATGCCATCCAAACATCTCATCTTCTGGCATCCCCTTCTCCTCCCACCTTCAATCTCAGCATCAGGGTCTTTTCCAGTTAATTGTCTCTTCGCATCAGGTGGCCAAAGTACTGGAATTTCAGCTTCAACATCAGTCCTTCCAATGAACACCTAGGACTGATATCCTTTAGAATAGACTGGTTGGATCTCCTTGCAGTCCAAGGAAACTCTCAAGAGTCTTCTCCAACACCACAGTTCAAAGCATCAATTCTTCAGCGCTCAGCTTTCTTTGTAGTCCAACTCTCACATCCATACGTGACTACTGGAAAAACCATAGCTTTGACTAGATGGACCAACAAAGGAGAGAGGCGATAGCTTCAAAAATAGACGTGGTCTCTGAAAACTTCCTGGCTATCCATGTAAAGTGCATGGGAAAACTCAAACAGTCGTGCTGGACCCAGTGACTTTAAGTATCCAAGGTACAGCTGCTTATGAGGAGACAAAGAGAGTCAGGGTCCCTTCCAATGACCTAGGCTTTCCAGTGTCCACTTGAGGGCCCAGTCCAGACCACCCCGTGGCTCCCTCCATGAGCCACAGGCATCAACCGTCCTATGCTGGAGAGTTGGAGTGCCAGATGGAAGCACCCTACGACTTAGGGAGGATGAAACAGATTCAAAGTTCATTGTATTAGACCGGATAGGTCAGATTTGCTGCAGTAACAAACAATTCCCCAAACCTTAGTGACCTAACAAAGCAGTGCTTATTTCTCATTCTCATAAAGTTCATGGCGAGTTTGAGAGGCTCTCCGGGAGCTGTCCACAATGCAAGTCAGTAATCCAGGGAGCTTTGATCTTACAGCACATGTGCTTGGCAGCGGGGCAAAAAAACGAGTGGAGAACCGTGCCTTGGTTTCAATTTCTCCTGCCTGGAAGTCACACGCATTCCATCTGCTTGACCGTGCCCGCCTGCAGGTAATTTTCCCATGTTCCCTACAGGAGCTGTGAATTTGGAAATAACAAGGGAGAAGTAAAACTGTCTTGCGAGAGGGAAAGGGTTGGCCCCTCACTCGGTCTCACCTTCGCGTTCCACCGCCAAAGGTGAGAAGGAGAAACCGTTATTATCTGCTCTCAACCAGGTGTTCCGGATTAAAGGATGAACTGCCTTCTAGCAGTTCACGTTCAACTTGGGGAGACAGGGCCAATCATTTTTTTAAAAAATGGGGGTGGTGGGAGAGCGACAGGGAGAAAAGTAATTTTAGTACTTGCTTCCTGGGTTTATTGTAGGATAAAAAAGCAGATGAAGCATATGACATCCTTGGCGAGTCGCCCGGTGGGAATAAGCGCTCTATAAATACTCTCTATTATTGCCATTTTACAGATGAGGCGATCAAGGCTCCTGGTGGTGGAGTGACTCTCTTGAGGTCGTCCAGGGAGGGTCACCCTGTGACCGGGTGATGCAGAGTCCTCTGTCAGCCCTCTTGCCCTTGACCTCATTCACATGAGAAAACTCTTCCTCTGCCTTTCTCATTCAAAGCCTGTTAAGCGTTTCTTGACCAGCTCTGGGCACCAGGTCCTCTGATTAGCGTGGAGGGAGGCCGACCCTGATGGATTGAAAGGTGGGATGCTCTGCTACGAGCTGGCTCCTTCATCCAAGTTTGGATCCTGCTGTGACCCCCCTCCCCCCTCCCCACCTTGTGGGTAGCCACGGTTTAATGGTAACATTTGTCATTTCAAGGTAACGGGAGAAGCACTGTCCTACTTTGTGACCAAGACTATCTTGGGAATTCATCACCCCAAGATGCCAACATTCTAAGGTGATGTACCCCATCTTTTTAAGATCCCCACTATTTCTCAGTTCTAGGATTCTGGATTCAACCAGTACTGGCCACGAGAACTTCCTACAACAATGGAAACATTCTGTATCAGTACCATCCAACACAGGCTTCCCTGGGGCTCAATGGTAAAGAATCTACCTGCCAATGTAGGAGATGTGAGTTTGATTCCTGGGTCGGGAAGATCCCCTGGAGAATAAAATGGCAACTCACTCCAGTATTCTTGCCTGGGAAACCTCATGGACAGAGGAGCCAGGCGGGCTAGAGTCCGTGGGGTCACAGAAGAGTCGGACATAACTTCAACCATCCAACACGGCAGGCACTAGCTTCACCTGGCTACTGAGCGCTGAAACGTGGCTTGTGGAAAGGAGGAGCTGAAGTTTAATTTTATTTAATTGTCATTCATTTGAATATAAGTAGCCACACGTGGCCAGTGGCTACTGTGCTGGGAAATACAGGAGTTGAAATCCTCTATTCCAACTTTCTATGTGTTTTGGTTCCTGTTTGCCCACAAGAAGCACAGCTGAAGAAATTCTCAACAGCACCACAGACCCAGTTTGGGTCACTTAATCTGGAATTCAGTAAAAAGAAACAGGACTCTTAGGTGTATCATTCAGATAAAAGATGTTACCTCTCAGTAAGCATCCTTTAGCTCTCAGGAACAGCAAAGGGTTGTTTCTTGCTCGTTCTGTGTTCATCTCCAGTTGGCAAGAAGCCTGCTCACCATACCCCTCTGGGTATCCAGTCTAACGGGAAGTCACCTTCTTAAAAGCTGCTGATCAGAGTGCCGAAAGGGAAAGTGAGCTATGAGGGGTCTGGTGTTGGTTATTATATCTGCCCAGAATTGACAAACGTCAATCCTTCCCAAGTTCACTGGCCAGCACAATTCACATGCCCTTACCCCACTGCATGGATGTAGAAAGCATTACCCCACATGTTTTGGAAGCGAGGAAAACCAGAAGTGCCCTATACTAATGATCACATTGTATACAAGGCTCAAAAACCCAGATAGTCATGGAAGGAAAGCACCACGTTAGGAGAAAAAAAGCGACCTGGGATACTTGAAAGAGCCCTGGACTTGGAGTCCAGAGATAAAGACCCAGTTCCTGGGGTTGGTGCTTATTTACTCTGCGAGCCTCAGTAGGCAACTCCTTCTCCCTGGGCCTCTAACATTTTTATATTTTGAAAATAATTGAATATATATAATAATTCAATATATAATATCTGTTACATATATCTATCACACACACATAGGACCACAGGGCTTATTGTGACTTTATAGTTACTATCCTTTTCTTTATTGTTTGTTCATTTGCTAAGTTGTGTCTGAATTTTTGCAGCCCCATGGACTACAGCACGCCAGGCTTCCCTGTCCTTCAGTATCTCCCAGAGTTTGCGCAAACTCATGTCCAGTGAGTCAGTGATGCCATCCAACCATTTCATCCTCTGCCATCCTTTTTCCTCCTGCCCTCAATCTTTCTCAGCATCAGGGTCTTTCTAATGAGTCAGCTGTTTGCATCAGGTGGCTGAAGTACTGAAGCTTTAGCTTCAGCATCAGTCCTTCCAATGAATATTCAGGGTTGATTTTCTTTAGGACTGATTATTCTACACCTAATTAAACAAAAACTCTGGATCCCTGGGTTAATATTTGCACTTTGGGCTACAATTGACCACACATATCCAATCACCTCTTCTGTCTAGAGAAGCTTTATTTTTCAGAGGATAAGTAATAACTTTCTCAATTGAAAGACTACATTTTCCACCTTCCTTGCATGTAAGATGGCCATGCGAAAGCTTCTGACCAAAAATTTGTTAGTAGATGTTGTTGTTGGGTGTATCTTCCAGAAAAGCTCCCTTTGTAAAGGAGGCAGTCTGAGCTATCACTTATCTTTTCATCATCAGACTCCCTTTCTTCTAGTCTGAATGGAGGGTGTGATGGCTGGAACTCCAGCAGTCATTTTGAGAGCATTAGGATGCAAGTCACACTTTAAAGATGGTAGCACAACAGCTAGGGAGAGCCTGAATCTCTGAGGGCATCATGGAGCTACTATTCTTCTGACTTCATTTACATGAGGAAGAAGTAATCCTCTACCATGATGATGTCATTTATATGTGGATTTTCAAGTATGTCTGATCAATTCCTGATGACAAAACATTGCAAACATTGATTGTTTTATTGATGACCAAGAAGTGGCTCTCTTCAAGGTCTGAAAAGGAGAATATGGACCTTGGAACCACATAGACCTGAGTTCCCATTCTACTGTTCAGCTGTGTGACCTGAGGCAGGGGACTTAGCCTCTCTGAATTCAAGTTTCTAGAACAGAGATGTTAACAAAGCACCCCTTCCTCACATGCACAGATTGTATACATGGATACATGGGATGACATCCACAGAATTCTTATTGTCTTATTGTCTGGCACATAGTAGGTATTTAAAAAGCAGCAACAACCATAATAGCTTACATTATTTTGCACTGACTCTGTGCCTTGTGGTGTTCTAAGAGCTTTACATCCACAACTCATTTAATCCTCACTAAACCCCAGGAGGGCGTATTTCGTCATCCTCATTTTACAGATAAGAGAACTAAAACAATAAACTATGTGTTGAAAAGTGATTTGAATATCGTGTTGAATAAATGATTGAGGACTCCAGGGGTCCCTGAATATCAGCCACTTGCTGCCTTCATGGCCTCTGTCACATCTCATTGTCACCTTATTCACCAATACTATTGTTGACAATATTTTTCAAGTTAATTTTAGATAGAATCACTTTTAAAAATATATTCTCACTCTAAGCAATAAAATATTCCTGGAGCCACTGCAGATACATACATACATATATATATATATATATATATACACTTCACAAAGCATATGGCACCACCTACTAGAGCTAAACACACATTTATGCTATATGCTCATGGGCTATACTTTGGCCCAGAGATTCCAGTCCTGGATTTATAAACTATAGGAGAAAATGCTCGTAACCACCCAAAGACACAAGATAGAATTTTATAGCAGCTCCTTACTCGGATAACTCAAATGCTCATCAGTAGTACAACGGTGACATAAACTGTGATATATTCCTTCAATGGAATACTACTCAACAGTACAAAGTACAAACTCCTGATTCATGCAACAACCGGATGAAGACTTAACACTGGGGGAAAGTTTGATACCAAGGGGTAAATCTATTCGTTCGAGGTTCAGAAGTGGGACAGAAGATGCAGAGGTTAGGACAGTGGTTAGAGCAGGGCAGGTGTTAGCAGGGAGGAACACGAGGGTCCTGCCTCGGGGTCTGGAAGTGGGCTGCGTCTTGAGCTGGGTGGTGGGCATGCACGTGCAAAATTTAATTGAGTTCTTAGCTGCACCCTGGTGCCCTTTACTATAATTAAGTTACACTTCAATAAAAAGTCTATTAAAGTTTGTTCAAAAGGATCGAGTGAGTCATGGGGCTGCATGCAATCATCCCACCCACGGGGAAGCAAAGTGTTCCCCACAAGAGGCAGGATGTTCTTGGCAAATGTCAACTCAACGGAGACGTGGTGGCCCCCGGGACCAACATCTACAGGAGAACCAGCCACTTCTGCACCACATCCCCGGTCATCCTCAGGTTCCCAGAAGAGGACTAGGCTCTTGGCTGCTGAACCCTCTGTCCCAAGGCTCTGCCAGTTACAACCCAGCTCCTGACCTAGCAGCTGCCATCTCCTTGCTGCTTCCCTCTTGACGCTGACTCTTGTTCAATCTGCCTCTTTCTCCCTCTCTGGCTCCATTATCTTGCAGCAAACTTCCAATGAGGGTGTTTGCTTTGGCCACATGTTAAAACTGAAGCATATCCTGACCTACAAGGGGAATCTTCTCCTTTGCGGAGCCCAGTGGGTGGAGAAGCAAAGGAGGAGGAAGGGAAGGTGAAAGATGGGGAGGTGGGATCTTGATGCGTGCCATGCCACTTTAGGAAGGATGGAGAAAGGTGTTGAGAAGGGGTGATGTCCGTACCTCATTCATCTTTAAAGCCTCCATGCGTGCATGCATATGCGCGTGTTTGTAGACAGAAAGGGAGAGAGAGAGACAGTAGTACAGGAAAAAAAGGAGACACTGACAAAAGGAGGCAGAGAGAAGAGACAGAGAAAGACAGAGCACGCATTTTCTCTGATACATGACCTCTTTCCCACTGCTTTTCAAAGACTCACAAAAATATCAGAGACCACTCCTTCCAAGTCAGCAAATTCATTGGCTACAAAGTATTAAAAGACAGCTGAAGAATTTAAATAAGACAAGGTTAACCAACAGTCTCCAGTTCTATGTCAATTTGTCTCCACCTTCCCCTTCAGCATGAGCTTTGAGAGGCCAAAAGAGAGAGAGCGCCAAAGAGAGGGCTGATCAGTGTGGCGCCCCTGGCCTGTGCCCCCCGGGGTTGGGGATCCCCCCTCCACAGCCAGGTCACCTCTAAGTCTAAGTGTGGGCTGAACGCCCAACATCAGGCCCAGAGAGGGGCTGAGCTTGCTCAGAGACACACAGCGAATCATTCCTTCCTTCATTCAACACACCCTTCCTGGGTCTTTCCAAGCGCGATCTCTACCCTGGCTTCTGGGGACAGAGAGGTTGTAGTCCATCCCCTGGCCCTCAGACCTAGTCAGGAAGGGGGAGAACAAATTAAATCTGTCATTCATGTCTGAGCATGCACAGCAAATGTAAAACCAGAGCGGACGTGTGAGTGGAGAAGCGCAACTTACCCTGCACAGACTTGAGATGGTTCGCTCCTTAAGGCTCCCAGAGGAAAGGTGGCATTTGGCCTGGGGCAGCATTAGCAAGGGAAGAAGGCATGCACCAGGCTGTAGGAATGACAGGTGCCAAGGAGGTCTAGAGTCTGAAAGAGTGAGATGGATTGAGGGAGCTCGTTTGGCAGGGAGCTCTGTATTTGGCATGCCGTGTCTCACTGGACTCTGCTTGATGAGTTAGTATTATACCCATTTCCTGGATGTCAAAACTGAGAACTTAGTCCTGGAGAAATTTGCCCAAGATCACGAAACTGTTAAGTTCCTTCTGGGGTTCACATTCTTATTTCTCTAATCCAGAACTTGTGATCTTTAGAAACAAGATTTAACTCTGTATCTTTTTTTTTCCTTTGCCACACCTTGAGGCATGTAGGATCTTAGTTCCCTGACCAGGAATCAAACCCATGCCCCCTGCCTTGGAAGCACGGAGTCTTAACCACTGGACCACTGAGGAAGTCCCTAACTCTGCACCTTGGGACATTCTGGCCTTCTTCCCTTAAAGGACCCGCCCCTTCCCAAACCCAGGTGTGTTGATGAGAGTTCTCATTGCTCCAGTTCCAGTGCTTAATTCTGCATGCCATGTGGCTGCCTGGTATATTCAAGATGGCTGCCCTGGGTTAAGTTCTAGGGTTGATTAGCAACGTCTGCCCTGGGCACTGGCTGAAGGAACAGTGGTACACACACCATGGGCTAGTGGCTTCATGAGAGAATTTCATTTCTGTCTCGGCTTTCAGGACAAAATCTCCCATCCACCAGTGGCCCTCATTACGCAGGAAGGAAGCTGAGACTTTTATAAGGAAGGGTGACTGTTTACTAGGTGGGAATCCTACAGGGAGAACCTTGCCTCTCACTGGGACCTGACTTTGAAAGTCCTTCGGTGTCACCTAGCCTGATACCCCTTCTCAAGCCCTGCTTCCTCCCACCACCTCTCTCTGACTCTTCTACAAAGCATTTTCTCCCCATTCCACCTACTGGGGTTTCACGCAGTCGGAGCTGCAGAAAGGAACAGGCCTACGCAAAGGTAAGCACCTCACCTCTAACGGGAGGCACAGCCATGAGTCAAGCCAGCAAATATCCTCAATCCAAACCCACCCCATCTCCACTTCCTCCAAGGGAAAAGGGAGGGGGAAATCTTTGAGAAAACTGGCCCCGCCATCAACACGTTTCAGACCCTCTCTCGTCTGGCTCGACACCCCAAGTGGCAAACCAATCAGCACACACCACCAGAAATAAAAAAAAGAAATTCTAACAAGACATTAATAGATAAATAAAAATAGCTTCCACAAGAAATGATGAGGAGTCACGCAACAAAATGATTTCTTTCTGTACGCGTAAACTCATGAATAATCAAATCGCACAGTCCCCAAAGGAGCCAGGCGCAGGTCTTGTCAACCTCATCCCGTTCTCCTTCTGGAAGGTCACCTCAAACCTTGCCGGGCCTGGGTGGTTCTGCCCCTCACGTCTCCTCCCCACCCCTCACCTTCTCCCAGCAGCACCCCCACCTCTTCCTGAGAGGGGAGAAATTAATTCCCAGTGCTATGGAAACGTGCAGAAAATCTGAATGAAAGGCCGGGGCCAATGCTCCTGAATCATGAAGAAGAAAAGGGAGTTCGATAAAATATTGGCGGGGGGTGGGGGGGTCCTCAGGCCACAGATTTTTTGAGACAAACCAGAGCCCTTGCTTCAAGCTTCTTGAGTGTCACATTTTAACCTACCAGCTGCCTCAAGAAGCTAAAAGATCTTCCCTGCCTTTTTTCTTCTCCCTTAAAAAAAATTTTTTTTTTTATTTTTTTATTTTCCCTCATGTGTTAAGGGAGGGAACAGTGACAGGACAAGTGACAGCTCGCTAATTATTCCCTTACTGCCACTGCTGTTCTGGCTTTGGACGCATTGCTCATTTCTGCCCGTCTTTGCACTGAATAATGCATGGGTCCCTATCTGTATTCAAGCGGCACCTCCGGGGACCGCCAGCCTAACTAGCTGATAACTGATTCAGTTTGTAAGCAGGGCCTCTGGGAGTTGCAAGGAAAAGTAGCCAAGAACAAATTTAACACTTCTTTCTCATTTCTTCAGAACATCAAGAAGAGGCAGGTGGGGAAGCGGCTGGGGAAGCATGCTGGGTCCTTGAAAGGTACTTGACCTCAAGTCAGGGGGAAAGAGAACCTTGGCCCCAGCTGGGGGAGAGGTTATACTGGTGAAGATGATGAAGATGTGATGAAAACAGTTAAGGGTAGTTGAAGGCTTACTATGTGTCTACCTTTGCACTAAACGCTTTGCATGCACCCTCTCATTTATCATCACAAGAATCCCTTGCTGAAAATGCGTTGGCAGGTGTATCAGTTAGCTATTAGCCTGATAGCGCTGCATAACAAATGCCCCTCCATCACAGAGAGGGGGCAAACACGTTTCCAGCCTTTGCCTGCATCACGTCTGCTAATAGCCCACTGGCCAGAGCAGATCACATGGGCATGTTCAGAGTCTAGGAGGAGAGAGGAAGCCAGTGCTGCCCACGTGAGTCCGTGCCTCGGGTGTGGGTGTCTAATACTGTTACAGGGAAGTAAAGAGTTAAGTACCGAGAGGGAGACTCCAGAACAGTCCCTCCTGGGAATCAATACCTCTCAACTCTCAGCCCCAAGCAAATTCAACTTTTGCAAAAAGACACAGCCTTTGATCTCCAGACTGGGCTCTTCATTAAATGATGTCAGACACCTACAACGCAAATGACAATGACCATCAAAACGGCAAATCCTTCGCCAGTGTCTAAGTGCTTTACATGTAGAGACTCATTTTCTCCTCTCAATAACCCACCAAGGTAGGTGCCATTATTATCCCGTTACACAGGTGAAGAAACAGCAGAGAGAGGCTAAGCAATTTGCCTGAGGTCACACAGCCAGTAGGTGGCAAAGCCAGGACTGGAGCCCAGGCTGGCGGCAGAGAGCAAGCTCTGATCCATGACAGGTGAAAATGGGCTGTCACACAGGAGGGTGAGTTTTGGATGCAGTGGGTGCTGTGGTTGAAATGGCAGAGTGCAGTTGGCTCTGAGACATACACGTGGGCAGGGTCAGGCTGGTGCCTAAGCCAAGGCCAACCAGTCCCTGAAGGCCTGGACACACGCCGCTGGTCCCTTCCAATGGGTGACGTGTGCTGAAAGCTGCTGGTGGAACTGCTGACCTCCCTGCCACCTGGCCGGGTGGACCCAAGCGCCTTCAGGAACCATGGGCACTGGGAGCACAGCTGACTGTCCGCCATCTAATGCTCCTCTCACAGTGCTCGCACTAGGGACCACCATACTCCTTTATCCCCGCTTCTTCCCCACCTAGATCCGCTGATGGCAGACAACAGAAGTAAGGCCGGCTATTACTTCATGAGGGGTGATGAGACTGGGTACAGATCCAGCTGCTTGGATGTCAAATAATCGCGAATACAGTCCACTTTGAGAACCAGGAATTTACTCCTTAACCAGGTGGAAAGACACCCAGCCCGGAGGGCGTGGGCCATTCACACTTGCACAGCTTTGGTCCTTGGAGCTGCGCGCAGTGCCTGGGGCATAGCAGGGGCTCAGCGAGTCACAGGTGAATGACTGGGTGAATGGACGCTCACCCGTGCAACGCATGCCTTCCAGACGAGAAGCGAAGGCTTGGAGAACCGACGCTATTTAACGAGAACCATTCTTTTTGTGGAGGGTTTATTTATGAGCACCTACTATGTGTCAGGCACGGTTAGAGGCTGTGGATCTAAAATCTTTGCTGTTGCAATCCAGTGAACACCCAGCACAATGTCAGGTGGAGAGGAATAAGACAGAGGAAGGGGGACGGGGAGTGACGGCGGCTGGTGCAGCTGTTCTCGGGCTTCCCAGGTGCCATTAGTGGTAAGAGCCCTCCTGCCAATACAGGAGACACGGGTTTGATCCCTGGGTTGGGAAGATCCCCTGGAGGAGTGCATGGCAATCCCTTCTAGTATTCTTGCCTGGAGAATCTCATGGACACAGGAGTCTGGCTGGTTACAATCCACAGGGTCACAAAGAGTCAGATATAACTGAAGTGTCCTAACACACACACACACACACACACACAGAAGTGTTCACCTCCTAACCTGTGCCAAGCACTGAGCTTGTCCCTTACATATCTGACTGCCTGCAGAGCTCCCCCAGCATCCTGTGAGGCAGCTTATTTCATCATTATACCCATTTTACAGACGAGGAACAACTGAGGCTCCGAGAAGAGAGATGTCTTCCCACATACATGAGACCAGAGGTTAGCACCCAGGTTGGCCTGCGCTGTCTGAGCAGGGCAGGATGTGGGTATCCTCAGCACCACCAACTCCCCCAGGCTAGTGGGTCAAGGATGCTGGACTCTAGGTGGGAAGCCACTCGAGGTCCCTGCAGCTGTCACCTGCCCAGGAGCACACATCTGCATTTAGCCGCCCAGGCCTGTCTGCTAGGGCGACACGGGGTTCGCTGTCAGAAGCCGCATGTCAAGGCGGCAGCGGGGGAGGCGGGCGGGCTGTTGGCAGGTGGCTTAAAATAGCAGCGTCCTCACGGCGGCGGGAGCTGCGTTCTCCCGGCCGAGAACACTCGGGAAGAAGATTTCTCAGGCTGGCAGCCACCCCCTTGCTGGGGGGCTCCTGGCAGAAAAACTGTGTTCAATCCAAGGTGCCCCCTTGCTCCTAGGATGAAAGCCAAACTCCGGAACTTTCCTGAGTTGCCCCTCACTGCCAGCTCTGTTCTCCTCACACCCCTTCCTCTGACCACCCCCACCAAGCTGCACCCAAGACACCCCTTGTCCCTGGCTGCCTATAAGGCCCTCCCTGATATCTTCTCCGCCTGGAAAATGTACGGAATACAATGGATTCAATATGACTTGAGCTTGAGCAAACTCCAGGAGATAGCGAAGGACGGGAAGCCTGGAGTACTGCAGTCCATGGGCTCGCAGAGTCGGACAGGACCTAGAGACTGAACAACAACAACCAGATATGTCCATAGGAATCACTTACAAGGTACTGAAATCTTTTCCTTCAAGCTCAGCTCACTTGCCAGTGATGGGGAGCCTTCTAGATTCTCCCAGGAGCAGAAATCCTTCCTCCCTCCAAGGCATATAGCCCGCACTCAGATCGGAATTGGAGACATCCTGGCTTATGGCTCCCTGCAACCTTCCTGACTGGATACGCTACTACACCTAGAAAGAGTCACATTGTTCAACCTGGGCTGGCAGGTAATTGGCACACACGGCAGACCTCTCCTAGCCGTGTACACGGCAGACATTGCTAATCAATCATAGCATCCTTTCTTTCCCAGCCCTGGGGCGCCGAGGCGACCGTGAACAATCGTACAGAGTTGGCACCAAGATGATGCCTCAATGTTTCTCACTTCCAAGTGTCATTAACTACAGCCTTTCGATAAATGGCCTCCAGAAGCTTGTCTTCAGGGCTGCCTCGGCCATCAGACTGGGAGGCTCTTGAGGGCACAACAATGACATTTATTTCAGCATCTCCTCCTCTTGGCACAGAGCCTGGCGAAAACCAGTCTCTGAAGAAACGTCTGCTCAGAGGGGGAACCTGGGGACCAGGAAGAACGCATTCAGGCGGTGCTGACAGAAGCAGAAACACCTCGCTGAGGCACTTCCAGGCCCAGGACTCTCCTGGGTCCTCCTTCCTGCTCTCTGTCCTCCGGTCTCCAGGGAGCAGAGTCCAGAGCCCAGGAAACCCAAACCACAGGCTTGTCGAGATCAGCCCCAACTCAAACAATGGTTTCTCTGTGACTGACTGCACAGAGATGCCAGGTCAAAGATCAAAGCTCTTCAGAAGAAGACAGCGGGAGGGAGCAAAAGCCTCTCACCAGGCCCTGCACCGTCCCCGCACCTCGGTGCCTCATTCCAAAAAGCGGATAATACCACTACCCGCAGGACGGCTGCAAATGCTGGCAGAAAGTCCTCTCTGGTGTCCAGCGGGAGTTAGGGTGAGAATGCTGATGGCGATGATGATTTTACCAAGTCACTCACGGAGACTCCCTAGGGAGAAATGCCTTCGGAGAAACCCGAGCTCCAGCCTCCCCCGGTTCCCACCTTCATGGGACCTCCCACTCCTGGAAAAGGCACCAGGAAGAAGGAGGCAGCTCTCATCCCACTTCCAGAAGAGGAGGGCTGTGAATCCCTTGGCAGAGGGAAGGGAGGGAGCCCTTTCTCTGGAGATAGTATGTCCTGCCAAGATCACTCTTGGTCTCGTTTTATAGCTGGGTAAAGAAGTTAAGACCCATGAAAGAATGGAACTAGCCTAATCCCATGGAGTAACAATCCTCTGCATCTCAACCTGGGATCTGTTGATTCCAGTGCCCTTGGTTTTTGCACAGAACCATTCTACCTTGTTGGAAAGGTACCCACCCTGATCACTCACTCACCCATTTACCTTCTTGAGTTTTACCGAGCATGCTCAGGAGGACTTCACAGTCTAGTGGTGGTTTGGGAGTGGGGGAAATGGAGGGTGACCTGACACGCCATTAAATACTTCAGCATCGTAAGAAGCGTGTCTGAGCTGAGTTTGGGGGAAATTTTGCAGAAGGACTCTGTAGGCTGGGTTTTGCAGTATGAACAGGAGTTCACTAGGGGGCCCTAACTGGAGGAAGAGCATTTTGGGCAGAGGAGATGGGATAGGAGCAAAGGCAGGGAATCCATGAAAAGCATGACGTGCTTGGAGACGGTTTAGCAGAATTGAGCATCCCATCTTAGAGCGTATGGCGAGGCAGCTGTTGGAGGCAAGGCCAGGGGATAGACCAAACCAGAGCCTAGAGGTCCTCCCACAGCATTTGCGCGTTCCCCGTGGCAGGGGAGTCATGAAGGCATGTTCCAGTTCCACTGTTTATGACACAGCTTCCATGTCCACTTCCGCTCAGCTGCCTGGCAGCGGGCTGCTCTCACCAAGGCCGAGGGGAGACGTGGCATGGGGCAAGACCAGCATGGACCTTCCCGCAAGGACCGCGGCTCTCCCAGAGAAACTGTGCCCACCCGGAATTTAAACCGCAGAGACGCAGAATCCCACCATTTGACCTCTCCAACTCACGGGTGCCACGAGACAGGCAACGGTGGCATTCATCTGTTTGACCCATCATTTGGTTAATAAAGTTGAAAAGCCCTCAGCAGATAGTGTGCTGTGCTGAGTCGCTCAATCCTGTCTGACTCTTTGCAACCTCATGGCTCCTCTGTCCATGGGATGCTCCAGGCAAGAACACTGGAGTGGGTCACCACGCCCTCCTCCAGGGGATCTTCCCAACCCAGGGATGGAACCCGCGCCTCCTGCATCTCCAGCACTGGCAGGCAGACTCTTTACTGCTAAGCTTCCTGAGAGGCCCATAGAAGACAGTGTATCCGTCAGTTATTGCTGTGAAACAAACCACCCCAAATCAGTGAGTTCTAGCAGCAATCACCTACTGCCTGGCTGCTTGCCTGGGACTCATCTTGGCTGGACTCACCGGTGCCTCTGCTGGTCACCCGGGGTTCTGCTCTAGACTGGGCTTGTCTTCTCCTCCTCCTCTTGGGACCAGCAGGGAGTTAGTGGTTGGTTGGGGGTGGGGAGAGGTGAGGGAGCAAGGGATTGTAGATGACCTTCTGGAGAAGTTTGGCCCAGAGGACACAGAATCGGGGAACAGGGCCACTGCGCTCACTCAGGGGTGAGCTGGGGCTTGTGCCAGTAGGGTCCCCAGCCCTGGTTGGGGTGGGGAGAACCAGGAGCACCCAGACACAGTCGTGTCTGGATGGGAGAAGTCTCATTTGGACTGGCAGGTCGCTGTGGTCCAGTGGATGCTTGAGGCTGTGGCCACCTCATCCAGCGGTCAAGACCCCACCCCAGGTCCACTTCGCTCAGCGGCCCTACCCTCAGGGCCACTCACCCAGCTGCGAGAGGAAGCGAGCTCCCCGCTTCCCTCAGCAGCAACCCCCTTGGGGAGGAGAGAGCAGATAGCAGAACCGTGCTATTACAAGCTTTCAAATGGGTTATTGAATCATAAACCGAAATCACAGGCTGTAACCAAATCAGCAAGGACCAGACTCAATAAAGTGAAAAGGGAGGGGGAATAAAAATCCCACCTAGAAGCTTGTTAAAGCCTTCTCTGCCTCTCCTGGCCCCGCTCTCTGAACGTCTCATTGTTTCTGGTGAATAAACCCAGCCTGGTCTGGTTTGATGCCGGTGCTATTAATTCCATATGTGGTTTATGAGTGGAGGAAAAGGCCATCATTACGTGCCATTGGAACTTGAAAAGAACCCAACGGGTGCTCCATCTCCGCCTTGCTGGGGCGGCTGCAGCCTCTGCCGAGTTGGGAGTGTCTCAAATTCTAATGCATGAAAACTTATAGGGTGGGGGGCATGCACCCCACCATTCTGTGGTGACTGTGAAGTCTCCATGTACAGGGGAGTCTCTATTTAAGGAAGTCCTGGGGTCAGTCAATGACCTTCTGTGAGGCCATATATACGTGCATAGGACTTAATAGTGTATGGAGCACTTTCGTGTGTCTTTCGGAATTATAACGAAAACTCAGAATGCACGGGCTTCCCAGGTGGCGCCAGTGGTAAATAACCTGCCTGCCAATGCAAGAGACATGGGTTCGATCCCTGGGTCGGGAAGATCCCCTCGCAACCCACTCGCATATTCTTGCCTGGAGAATCCCATGGACAGAGAAGCCTGGCAGGCTACGGCCCGTAGGATCACAAAGAAACGGACACGACTGCAGCAACTGAGCACGCAGGCACCTGTTGGAGTCTGTACCTGCTTGTGCCACAGCCCCATTGTTACCGCTGACCCTGCCTCTCCATTAAATGAAGTAATGTGATAGTCAGACACTGGAAAAACTAATGACCATCACATCTTTGGGTATTCCGGAGGATGTTAATACTTTATCGTGCAAAAGGAGGACCCCGGTTAACAGTGACAAAAACCATCCCCCGCAGGGCTGGTAAGTCGCCTGAGCGCTGAGATCCACCCTCAGAGCACGGCCACCTGCCCAGGCCCCCAGGCCTGCCCTGCTTCCTGCGCTTACTCTCCGATCAAACCAACTCTTCTTCGGTTTGTGAATATCCCCTACGCACTTTCATGCCCCTGGGCCTTAGCACAAAGCCTTCCTGATGCCTGATTTTCTTTCCTTCCTTTGGACTACTAGCAAACAGATACTTAGAGATTCAGCTCAAAAACCACCTCCTTCTTGAAGCCTCTCAAGGTTCCCCCTGCGAGCAGAATGAATTCTTTCTCTGTGCTTCCTGAAGTTGGAGGGAATTCTCCTTGTATCTTTACCAACCCTCGGTTCTCATGACAGGTCTGTGTGTCTGTCTCCTTCACCAAGAACTCCTTGAGGGCAAGAATAGGGATGTATTCATTTCCACGGGAGCTGAAAAAATGGTGACTGAAGGAATGAATGACTGCAGTTTCTGCCCTGGCTGGACTATAGGGAGACCTGAATTCTGGTCCAGGCTGGGCCATGGCCTCCCTGTGTTCTCTTGGAAAAGGCATGCTACTTTTGAGCACCTCAGTTTCCTCATCTGTCAGCTGAATGACAGTGTGGATGAGTCGGCCTCCACTTTCTTCCTCATCCCTTCCCCACCCCCAACCCCTCTCTCAGGGACTCCATCGCAGTGATCCAGCTCCCCTGTACCCTTCCCTCCGTTACCCCCATCTCCCCACCACCCAGCAGGTCCTGGAGGTTTTCGTGCCAAAAGCTCTCTCGAATCTGTCTTCTCCTCCCCCATTTCGCTCTGCCTCTCTGATGCCAGCCGCCCTCATCTCTTGCCTGGAGGCTTGCAGTGCCAGCCCCCTTCAGCCACTGCACACTCAGCAATATGTGTGATCTTTTCAAAAAACACATGCTCAGTTGCGTCTTCAGCCCTGACGAACCGCTCCCACGCCTCCTCTGGCCCCAGGCTTGGCCCAGAGGCCTTCTGGAAGGGGACGGCCAGCCCCCTCTACCACAGCATGCCCCTGCCCGAACGCTCTGCGGCTCCGGCCACGTGGACTTTCTCCCTGTGATCTGCTTATCCTGCTTGGTCCACATGCCAGCCTCCGAACACGGCATTCCCTCTGCCTGGAAAGTTCTCAGCCCTCTCCCCATGATCAGATTTCAGCCTGATTATCAGAAACACTAATCTGAGGAAGCTCAGGGAAGCCCACAGGACCTCCCCAGACCACACGGGGTGTTCCAAGCTCTCTTTCCTTCCCCGTCACAGTCCTTATCCCAGTTTCCAGTTTAATTTTACTCTGGAGATTCTGCCATACATGTGTCTCCATCCCTGGACCGCGAGCCAGACAAAGGAATGACAGCCTCCCCAAACACCGCCCCCGCCAACCGCATCTCATGATATCTGCCTCATCCATGCCTGTGCCTGGCAAGAACTCACAAGTATTTGCAGGATGGATGAACGTGTTCTCTAGCGCCAGGAACTGGGTTTAATGAGGGCGTCAAGCTGTCTGTCCTGCTTGGACCTCAGTTTCACCAACTCTGAAATGGGCTCATGAGCATTCATCCCTCAGCAACTGATTCCAAGATCACCCGGAGCAGAGTGAGATGCTCCAAGGTCTGGGAGGCAGGAGAGCTGAGGGCTGGTGTCGGGCGGGACTAGAGACGTTGTCAGGATGACTGGGCCACCACTGGTTTTTGTGACCATCTGCTCAGCTCACTGAGAGCTGGGCAGTGGAGCCAGGGCCGTGAGTCCTGAGAAGGCTCACAGAAATAGGCGTTCAGTTTGCAGACCTGGTAGGGAGAACAGAACTGGGTCACTATGTCCTGGACGTGGGCTCTTGCTCCGTGGAGTCAAGGTCAGGAGGAAGCAGGGACTTCTGTGGGAGCAGGCTTGTTTAAGAGGGGGTGAGTGGGGAGTCCCAACTATCTCCATAAAGTAGTGATTTTTAAAAAAATTATAGAAAAACAAACAAAATTTAGCCATTTTTAAGCGTGCAGTTCAAAGGCATTAAACACACTGTGTTGCACAAACATCACCACCGTCCATCTCCAGAACCTTTCCATCACCCTAAACTGAACTCTGTACCCAGTCAGTGAGGCTCTTGATAATCCCCTCCCTTCAGCCCCTGGCAGCCTCCTCTCTGCTTCCTGGGTCTATGAACCTGACTGCTCTCCGTACCCCCTATAAGTGGACACATATAGTATTTGTCCTTTTGTGCCTGGTTGATTTCACGCACCATCATGTCATCAAGGGTCATCCACATTGTATGTGTCTGCATATCCTTCCTTTCTGGGGCCAAGTCGTGTTCCATTGTACAGATGGACCGCACTGTGTTTATCCATCCATCCTTTAATAGATGGATAGATGGGAGGTTTTACTGTCTGGTTGCTGTGAACTGTTTTTGCTGCAAGCATTAGAAGAAAATATTAACATTCGTGGTAATAAGGCTACAAGGGGTTGTAGAAAGGGCTTTAGGATTAGACCTGAATTCCAATCTTGATGCTGCCATTTACCAGCTGTGTGACCTCAGGCAAGTTACTTGACCTCTCTGAGACTTCATTTCCTTATCTCTAAGAAGAGGGAAAGAACAAACATCTCCTGGTGTTGATGGGACTGAGGGCAGCGACAGGCTTAGAACAGGTGCTCAGCAACGCGCTAGGAGTTCCTCGTTCATGCTCCTGCCCAGGGCTGCCATGTGCGGTTACGTGTGCTGTTCATTGCCCAGGGGCTCCTGGTCCAGGTTCTGGACTTGCTGGTCTGAATCCAGGGGACGGCTTCTGCCAGGAGGGGGCAGTTGTGTCCCACTCGCACAAAGGCACCTCTGTCTTTCTGCAGCCCCCAGCCTCAATCAGCCTAGACACCTGCTTGACGACTGAGGGCTGGCAAAGCACAGAGAGGCTAATGAACCAGCCCAAGGCCACACAGAGGCCCTTGGACCCCTTTAGGTGTGAGAACCTGGCTCCCAGCCCGGAGAACAGGGTGAAGCGTGCAGCCCTGAGCCTCAGGCAGGCAAGCAGACAGGAGGGCCCACGGGCTGCCCCTCAGCCTCCCACCCCTCCCCCTCTCCTATTAAGGAGCGGAAACAGAAATGAAAAACTTCAAGCCTCCGTCTGGTTCACGTGAGGCCCCACCTTGGGGAGGTGGCCTCGGAGCGGCCGCTGATACAGGGCTCCGCTGACTGTGCCCCCTCCCGCCCCTCCCTGACTGGCGCGTTCCATCCTGGAATCATTTTTCAGACAGCCCACAGGCCGGCCCGCCAGACTATTTAGTCTGGGTTTGGTGACCCCCGTCTGACTGCAGGCAGGACGTGCTCAGGTTTCGGGCCTCCTCGGTACAATCACCGCAGCACCACCCCTCTTCCTGCCCCCCGCCCTGACTTCTTACACAAACACTTACCTTCAGGCCCAGGAGTTCCTGGCATGCTTGCATCAGACCCGGCCGCCAGCTTCCAGAAGGGCGCTCCAAGGCCCAACAACATGGCCCTCTGTCCTGGGGTCCGTGGGCTCTGACCTTCTAACGCGTCACGTCAGCTTAGCTGGATGGCACTCCCCTCACTGCTCCTTCTCCTCGACTCTCTCCGACCTTGTCCAGCGGATAAACAAGTTCATTCAAAGGGAAAAAAGGTGGTGAGAATTCAAAATACTTTTTCCGCCCATCCACGGGCGCTGGATTAGCAAATTGTTCTGGCTGCACATCTCAGGCGGGGAAACAGGCCTCAGAGGATGAGAGAAAGAAAAGAGTCAAGCCCAAGAGGCGGGAAGGGGCAAAAACCAGGAACTGAAGTCAGGTCTTCGGCTCCCAGGTCATCTCCACATCGGCGAAATTCAGCTTTCATCTGTTCTCTCTCTGGGTCCTGTATCGCCTTTCAACAACCCTTTCTGAGAATCTTCTGACGCTTCCTGAGACGCTAAAAAATCGGGTGTCCTGGAAATAGAACTGCCTTGTTTATTGTCATCTTGCACGCGTGTGTGCTGCATGGCTTCCATCGTGTCTGACTCTGTGCGACCCCATGGACCGTAGCCCACCAGGCTCCTCTGTCCATGGGATTCTCCAGGCAAGAATGCTGGAGTGGCTTTCCATGCCCTTTTTCAGGGGATCTTCCCAAGAAGATCAAACCCGCGTCTCTTACATCTTCTGCACGGCAGGAGGGTTCTTTAACACTAGCGCCACCTGGGAAGGCCTTATGTCATCCTAGTTGGGCACAGTGAAGTCAGGAAGGAGTATGTTGGTGGTCTCTGCATCCTAAGGGGGTTTGATGCCATAAGTCAAGTTCCTTTAAAATCTGCAAGCTCGGACTTCCCTCTCAGTCCAGTGGTTAAGATTCCATGCTCCCAATGCAGGGGGTGCAGGTTTGATCCCTGGTTGGAGAACTAAGATCCCACATACTGTGTGGTGAGCCCAAAATAAATAATTAATTAATTTAAATAATTAAAAAAAAAACAACCCAGCATGCTTGGCACCCTGCCAGAAGGGTAGACAGTAACCAGGACTGCTGCTGCTGCTGCTGCTAAGTCGCTTCAGTCATATCTGACTCTGCGACCCCATAGACGGCAGCCCACCAGGCTCCTCTGTCCCTGGGATTCTCCAGGCAAGAACACTGGAGTGGGTTGCCATTTCCTTCTCCAATGCATGAAAGTGAAAAGTGAAAGTGAAGTCGCTCAGTCGTGTCCGACTCTTCGTGACCCCATGGACTTCAGCCTACCAGGCTCCTCTGTCCATGGGATTTTCCAGGCAAGAGTACTGGAGTGGGGTGCCATTGCCTTCTCCGAACCAAGACTAATGATGCCTACTTGTTAAGCCCTCGCCGCATGCCGTGCCGGGCACTGTGGCAAGTTCTCTATGTGCAGTTCTCTCAGAAGGTTGAGGGAAGGGTTATGTCTACAGCCCATTTTACAGATAAAGAAACTGAGGCCCAGAGTAAGCAAATAACTTGGAGAAGGTCACACAGCCAGTGGAGAGAGAAGCCTGAATTCAGGTGTCTTTGACATCTTCCTGTATTTCTTTCTTCACCAGGAACATGTTTGGATTTTTTAATCATACAAAATCAAAACAGTATCATCCACAGTGGCAACAGCAGGAAGCAATGTGACCCCCCTTGGTGCCCACATATATTACATGTTACCTGGCCACCTTCAACCCCCCACCTTCACACACACACACACCACACACACCAGGGCTGACTGCTGTGGGCAGTTTGGTGGCTGTTTCTGCTGATTCCCCCACACCATCCAATACTTATTTATATGCAGATGTATAATTTTATAGGGTTTTCTAAGCCATACATATGTGTAAGATTTGATTTTTAAAAATCAATAGGAAATGTATTGCTTTTACTGGGGGGGGGGGAGAGAATAAAGATATTAAAAATTAAATCAAATTTCCAAAGAGGACGGAGTTGGGCATTTCAAAGTTGCCAAGGCAAAGTTCTATTCCAGAAAGTTCCGCACCAGCGAAGCTGGCGTCCCCACGGAGACGCTCACATCCCAATGGCTAGCCGTGGTACGCAGCGGGGGTGGGGAGGGAGGGAAGGTCTCTAATTCCCACCAGCTCGCCTCGCCGCCCCCTCCCCACTGCCCCTGGTCGATGAGCATTGTGTTCAGTTTGTGGACTCAGCAAAACATACTGGCCCTGCTCTCTCCCTGCTCGAATTGGAAGGTGATTGCCTGCTAGCCAATTAATTCTGCTTTAATTGCTCCGGCTCTCTAACGCAGGCCTGAAGAGCTAATCTGACCGGGGGTGGTTCGCCTGGCAGATGCTGTTCTACCAGCTCTGGGGAGTCTGGGAAGAAGCCACGATTCTCTGCGGGGTCCTCTGGGTGGTCTGGAAGGGAGGCCCAGAAAACGGACCAGAGAAGAGGCCACCAGCAAGAGGAGCCAAAGGTGGGGGGTGGATGGGGGGACAGATGGGGGAAGTGGTAGAGTCTAGTCACCATCCACCACAACCCCTGTGGCATTTATCACTGTCTGACATGACCTTTGTTCTTTTCTTCCAAGGGTGTGCTTTCCCCATTCAAACATCAGTTATATCAGTGTTCACCCAACACCAGGTGTACAGTAGGTGCTCAATAAATAGAGACTGACTAAATAAGTGCGTGCTCAGTTGCCTCCGACTCTTTGCAACCTCATGGAGGGTAGCTCACTAGGCTCTTTTGTCCATGGGATTTTCCAGGCAGAACACTGGAGTGGTTGCCATTTCCTTTTCCAGGGGATGGTGCTGACACAGGGATGGAACCCACATTTCCCGCGTCTCCTCTCCAACATTGGCAGGTGGATTCCTTACCACTAGCACTACCTGGGAAGCCCCTAATAAACACATTCTCCCCTTTCCAAATCCTCCCCCTTTTTTCATCTTCTGCCTGCAACTGCTAAAGAAGTTCCAGGAGACTCTCAAGAGATGGATGGGGAAACTGAGGCCAGGAGAAAGGGTTGCTTGGTTTGCTCAGGCCAGTGCGCGGCTCAGGCTGCCTTTCAACTTCACTCCTATGAATAGCCGTTTTCCAAATCATCTTCACTCCTCTTTCCTGGAGTGGTGTGACTGGTCACCTGCTCACTGGCTGCACCAGGCGGGAAGGAGTGGGGAGCATGCCCACTACTTTCTTTCGAAAGTGGCTTCTGTATCAAATCCCTCTGCGCCCGGGATACAGCCTCGTGACACCAAGAATAGAATTCTCTTCTCCTCTGTCTGTGCCTGGGGGGCAGCTACGCCCCTGCTCTCCAGGGACAAGCAGTGCAGGCCCTGGAGGGGACAAGGATATGCATCCAATCTCTGACCTTCAAATGAAGGCAGCGATTCATCAAGGGTCTCAGATGGAGGGGCGGGGCGGCTGCACACGGTGGGGCCTCGACTGATTCTGTCCTCACCTCAAGCCACTCCTGGCTGCTGCAGACACCCTCCAGGGAGGTAGGTCGGGGAGGAAAGAGGATCTGGGATGGAGGAAGGTGGAGGTGAGGTGGGGGCTCAAGTGACCAGCGAAGCAGGGTGGGAACAAAGAGAGGAGGAAGTAGAGGAAGAAAAAAAGAAAAAGACAATAGACAAGATGCCAGCCCATTCGGGGTGCAAGAGGAAACCTGCAAAGGAAATACAAAGAGGAAGAAGAAACTCAACAGGGCTCGAAACAAAGCCATGGAGAAAACAAAGGGAAAGAAAAAAATGAAGGCATAGGAAGAAGCAGCCACGCAAACAAGGAGAGAAGCCTGCAGAGGCCTCGGAATGTCATGCGCGCATCCTGCAGGGGCGCGCCTGGGCCACGAGCATGGCCTCCGCCTCGCTCGGGTTCCTCACCTCGGACCTGGTACCCACCGGCTCCCAGGAGCCTCTGGGGCAGACAGCTGGGCCTCCTCCTGCCTCTCCAGCCCAGCGTGCTCTGATTGGCCAGTCTCCTAGGGCCAGGGAGGCAGGCCACGCCCACCCATCTTTGCTCCTCCACCAAGGCAGAGGCCCCGGAGACCCACGGGCTTCCTGAAGTGTTCTGAGCCACCCCAAGCCCTCCCAA
>SJXQ01012250.1:48563-78161 GCA_006408695.1 Aepyceros melampus
GAAGCATGAGAAAGCCTGAGGTGGAGACAGTCACTTTCCCAGGCCTTAATGAATTTGGTGTCATTTGCTAATTAGCTGTAGGCATCATTCATTGTGGGGGCTTCCCTGATGGCTCAGATGGTAAAGAATCTGCCTGCAATGCAGGAGACCTCTGCTTGATCCCTGGGTCGGGAAGATCCCCTGGAGAAGGAAATGGCTACCCATTCCACTATTCTTTCCTGGGAAATCCCATGGACAGAGGAGCCTGGCGGGCTACAGTCCATGGGGTCACAAAGAGTCAGATACAGCTGAGCGACTAACATTTTCACTTTCATCATTCACTGCATTGGAGACTTGGGGGTTGCTTAAGCTAGAAGGGTTCTCAGGACTATCAGATTGGACCCCCCTTCAGCTCATAAAGGGGAACCCTGGGCCATGGAGGAAAGGAAATGGCCTGGGACTACCCCGTGAGTGAGGAGCTCGCCTGGAATTGGAGGCTGCGTCTCCTGAGCTCAAGTCCTGTGTTCCTAGCTCCGGTTCTCACTCGTTTCACTTCATTCTGTTTCACTGGGCACCGCATTTGTTCATCTTGTCATCTCACTCTCCCTCTGTTTAATATACTCCAGTCATACCTGGCTTTTAAACCTTTCTGCAAACTCATACCTACCTCAGGGCCTTTGCACTTGCCATTCCCAGCTGTTTCTCCATGTCTCTGCACGACTGGTTCCTAGTTACTCTTTTAACAGAATCTGTGTAGCAGGCAAATCCTAGGGTGCTAGGATGGTCCCCAGGAAGGCCCCTAATAATCTTTTTCTTAAAAATTGATATATAATTGACATGCAACACTGTATTAGTTTCAGGTGTACAACATTCATGATGCAAACTTTGAATATATTGCAAAATGATCGCTGCAATAAGTCTAGTCGTACCACAAGTCCATCACCACAATAGTTACAAAGTTTTATTCTTGGGATGAGAACTTTTATGATCTATGCAACTTTCAAATATGCAATACAGGCTTCCCAGATGGCTCAGTGGTAAAGATCTGTCTGGCAAGCAGGAGATGCAGGTTCGTTTCCTGGGTCGGGAAGATCTGGAGGAGAGCATGGCAACCCGCTCCAGTGTTCTTGCCTGGGAAATCTATGGGCAGAGGGGCCTGGTGGGCTACAGTCCATGGGGTCATAAAGAGCCAGACACGACTGAGAGAATGAACAACAGCAACAGCGGTATTATTGACTACAGTCATTGTGCTGTGTATTACATTAGAGCTGTGCCATCATTTCCTCTGAGGGAAGGTCAGCAGTGTGCTGACGCCATGTTGGTGAGGATGCTGGAAGCAAGTCCTGGTCACCTGGAGAAGCATGTGCTGTGATGCAGCCAGCCCAGGGAAGTCAGGAGAAGTGCTGGGCAGCATCCAGAGACCCCGGCCACCTCCCAGGACCTGCCTCTGCTCAGATTCCCTGTATCCTACCTCACTTCCTTCCTCTTGAGTGACAGCTCTCAGTTCAGATCTGAACTAAGACAGTTCTGGCCACTCAACAGCCAACGGAGGTGAGCAAATCAAGCGGTCAGAGTGGACCCCAGGCTCATCATCAGGTGTGGTTAACAACCCACCTGTCCTCAGGTCTGCAGAGGGAGGGACATAGCTCTGTAGAGTGGAAAGATGAGGTCTTCCACTGGACAAGGCAAAATATCCTGCAAAGGGTGGGGCCATTCCTCTTGGAGCCGGAAAATACAGAGTTAGAAGCCAGACCTGAGTTCCAGCGCCCCATGTGCTGTTGTGCCTGTCTCTCTGCGACCCCATGGACGCAGCTCGCCAGGCTCCTCTGTCCATGGAATTCTCCAGGCAACAGTCCTGGAGTGAGTTGCCATATCCTCCTCCAGGAGATCTTCCTGATCCGGGGATTGAACCGGTGTCTCCTGTGTCTCCTGAATTGGCAGGTGGATTCTTTACCCGCTGAGCCATCCGTTTCAATGGTGGCTCTGCAACTAATCAACAGTGCAACTAACCAGTGTGTGGGGGTGGAGAGAGGCTTGTGTCCACCAACCTTCAGTGTATATGAAAGGGGTCCCCAGACGTGGGTCTCCCTGAGGCTCCTCCCAGCTAGGCAGATTCAGTGGTTTCCTGAAATCCCAGTGGTTTCCTGGGAGTTCACTCCAGGCCCCTTGATCGCAGACAGACAAAGACGGTTGGCTTGGGGCCAGCACACTCCGGCTGCCATGATTAAGGGGCAGGGGAGATTGGCGCCAGGGAAGATTAAAGGCACTGACACCTCTCTGCTTGGCCGGGCTGCAGTAAAAAGGCGGCTGACAAATGTCTGGGGCAGGAGAACAGGAGATGCGACATTGGCTGGGGGTGTGGGGCGGCCACTGCAGGCAGGATGGGTGATCGAGCGGGAGGCCGTGCCTACTGCGAGGCCCCAGATGAGACACATTGGCAATAGCTTGATAAGCTGGGCAACAATAATATCCACCCTTCAGCATCCATCATCACCATCAGCACCAACTCTTGCCTGGACCACGGCCTCTTAATGGCATCCCTGGGTCCAACGCTGCCCCTTTAGTCTGTACTTCACACATCAGTTACGGTGCTCTTTTCAGAACATGTCATAGCACATAATTGCTGTGTTCAAAATCCTCTGATAGCGCCTGTTTCACTCCGAAGAAAGCCCTTATGATGTCCACAAGGGTCTGCCCAGTCGTCTCCCTGACTCCATCCTCCTCTTCTCTCCTCCTCTCCCAGGATGTACCGCGGGGCCTTTGCACTGATGGTGGCTCTGTCTGGGCCACTTTTACCCCCAGGTTCTGCCCTGCCTTGTGCCTTTGCCGCCTTTGGCTCTCTACCCAATGCCACCTTTCTACCAATGCCTCCCCTGCCTCCCCCACCAAGATGTCAACCTCTCAACACTCTGTCCCCTCTGCCTGCTTTATTTTCTCCCTTTATCAGCTCACTCTATGGTTTATTTCATCATATCCGTGCCCGTCTTTCCTGTTTGAGCGTAAGATTCAGGAGACCTGTTTTCTTCCCTGCTCTATCACAAGTGCCTAGAAAGGTGATCAGGACTTAGTAGGTGCTTAAAAAACACTAAACAAACAAAGAAAACCACTCAAAAAGCACCTTAAGTAGGTACTTAAAAAACTTTGAAGGGACTTCCCTGGGGGTCCAGTGGCTAAGACTCTGTGCTCCCAGCACACGGGGCCCAGGTTTGATCCCTGGTCAGGGAACTGGATCCCGTGGGCCGCAACTAAGACCTGGGGAAGCCAAATGCATTTTTTAAAAAGGGAGGCCTTCCCTGGGGGTGCAGTGGTTAAGACGCCACGCTTCCTATGCAGGGATGCGGTTCGATCCCTGGCTGGGGAGCTAAGGTTGCACAAGGCCCACTGTGAGGCCAAAACAAGCAAACAAGCAAGCACCCTACTGACTGTATGTGACTGTATGTTACCCGTCACTTGGAGAGCCCTTCCTCCCTTCCAGGGGCTCTGTTGTACGGGTTTTTTTTTAGACTCTTCAGGGTGTTGTATGGTTTTGATCTAGTACGTTTTCTCACTCTCACAACAGACTGAAGATGCAGAGATGGTTTCCGTTCTCCCTATTTGACAGATGGGTAAGCTGAGGCCCAGAGAGGTGAGGTCTGGGATGTTCCCAGTGCCTCGTGGTTGGGAACTGGGTTTGAAGCCAGCTCAGCACCACTCCAGAGCCTGTTCTGGCCCCTTGGTGACATGCTTTCCCACCTTTGATGAAGGGCCACTCAACCACTGGCCCTTGACTATGGTTCATTTCACCAGTCCTCAAAAAGGTTCTGGGAAGTGAGATACTCTATTGTAGGGATAGGGAAGGGCTTCCCTGGTAGCTCAGTGGTAAAGAATCCACCTGCAATGCAGGAGACTTGGGTTTGGTCCCTGGGTCAAGAAGATCCCCCAGAGAAGGAACCCCACTCCAGTATTCTTGCCTGGGAAATCCCATGGACAGAGGAGCCTGGTGGGCTACAGTCCATGGGGTCACAAAGAGTCAGACATGACTGAGGGACTAAACACCAACAAAGGGATGGAGAAACTGAAGACCCAGAGAAGTTGCTTCTCAAAGGCCGCGCAGCCAGCAAGGAGTCTGGGCTCTGAGACGTCTTTGATGCCCAGTCCAGGCTTGCTGTCCACTTGGCCTCTTTCCCTGGCTGACCTGTAGGGCACAAGCATGCCTAGAGCATCCTCCCTATACCCCCTGAGGCCTGCAGCTTGCCTGAGAGTCACAGAAGTGGAAGCAGAGGCCAGAGAGGGCCTCAGCTGGACAAGAGGCTGTGACTCCAAGGTGAGGAGGGGGCGGGCTGAGTCTCCCTCCAGGCCTTTCCAACTCAACCCCTGCTGCCCGGACATGTACCTCCCGACTTGATGGTTGAGGTCCCTGCCTGAAGTCATGTGAGCACATAGGCCAAGTACACCTGCAGGTCCCAGCACAACAAGCCTTTGTATCGCGAGACTGGGTAGCCTGGGGGCCATGTGGGACCCATGGGGACTACAGTCACACGTCCCCCCCAGGCCTTTCCCTGGAGTCACAATTACAGAGGCCTCTGGGCCACTGGCCCTCCACATCCAGGTGTGCGTCCGGGAACACACTTGGGGACCACTTCAGTCTTGTTCACCCCAGTAACCAGCATTCACTGGGATGTTCGAATCATGTCTGTTGAATGGATATTAAACTGGAAGGACTCTCCTTCTCCATTAAACAGACTTCCTGAGAGCATCTTATTTGCCAGTTCCTGTGCTAAAACGCTCAAGTGTACTCTCTCGATGGAACTCTCAACAACGATCCTGTGAGGTCCATCCACAGCTCTACACTTCACTGTTGAAGACACTGGAGCACAGAGAAGTTAGTACCACGCCTAAGACCACACAGCCTGGGGAATGCGGGTCGGCGGCAGAAGCCAAGCATTCAGACCTCATAGTCGCTGCTCTTGACCACGTCCTCCCGACACCACTAGACCACCCTCGGCATCTTCATCTGGAGTCAGGGACCCCAGCACAGGGCGTCCCTGAAGCACGTTCCCCTTACGGCTGGGACAGAGCCTCCAGCAGTAGCAGCGGTGGGTGGAGCAGGCTTCCCTAGGACACCACTTGCTCATATTCGCTTCCATAAGGGCATTTGAGAAACGAGTAACCAAATGCAGTGTCAGTTTTATACCTCTGGAAGATGTTGCCCATAAAGAAATTCACAAATCAGGGGAATAGCCCTCATCCTATTCTTGCATCGTGAAATGTGGTCTCTGTAGGCCTCCCTCCTTTCCTCCAGGGCTGTGATCAGCTGCTCACCGCGAGCGGGCCGTCCCTGGACCCATGCAGCCAGCAGTGCACGGGACAACGTTCCCGTTCTCATGTGCTGTGCTGTGGCTTCGCCTGGGGGTTCAGGAACGAGGAGGAAGGATTTTTAAAAATATGCATTTATTTATCCGGCTGAGTTGTGGCACATGGGCTTAGTCACTCCGTGGCATTGTGGGATCTTAGTTCCTCAACCAAGGATCGAACCAGAATCCCCTGCATTGGAAGGTGGATTCTTAACTACTGGACACCACGGAAGTCCCAAGCAGAAGTTGTTACTTAAAGTAACCACAGCCGCTACAAGCTCTAGGGGGCTCACCCTGGGCCAGGCACAGTTAACCACTTACTTCTTATGCACATTTCACAGATGGGAACACTGAGGCTTAGTTTAAATCTTGGCCTGAAGGTAGACTGCACAGCTGTGGGGTGGGCAGCAGAGACGCTTCCTGCTTGCTCTCCTCTTGGCCACTGCCATTCACTGGCGTGACCCCGGGCCAGGCCCTTCTCCCAGCCACGCTTCTGCCAGGACTGCCCATGGGGGAGCTCGGCAGTGGCCCGAGACAGCGTCTGCACACAGCTTGGGAGAAACCCAAATGCCATTTTCACCTGATAATAAATATGTGTCAGAGAGGACTCGATCCAAGTGACCTTGGGCTATGGGGCCACTGGACCGTGAAAAGCTTTTGACAAAATCCTTTTGCCTCGAGAGGCTGAGCGCAAATTACAGGCGATTATGGACGGTTGGCATGACTTCCCCGGTTGGCCTTTTATTTCTCGTGGGCTGATGGCTCCTCTGCGTTGGAAAGGATCCCAGCCGGGCTGGGGACCGGTCGCCTCACCCTCTCTGCAGCGTCCACTTCCTTCAGAGCCAGAGGGGACACCCCCTCCAACCCTGCTTCTCAGGTTCATCAGATAACCGAAACTGGTGGTCACCCTAGCACCGCAAAATCCAACCACAACATTCACCACTTACTGAGCACCGACTGTATACCAGGCGTTTGGCCAGCCCCATGGATTCTCTCAACCGGTCTATGAGGAAGATCTCTGCTGGTTCTTTTTCTCTGGAGAATCCAGGCTTATATTGTTATTCGTGTGCCCATTTAGCAAATGCGAAAACTAGGCCTGCCCAACTGGAAGGACTTCCTGCAAGACCACAGCTGGCACAGGGCTGAGGAGGCTTATGAATCTATCCCGAGAGAGACTGAATGCTTAAGGGTTGGGAGCATTTGGGCACATTGTCCCTGGGGAGGTGAGACTGGTCTGGCTTTCCAGGCCTCCTCTAGAGTGACCGAGTCTCCTGCCTTCTCCACATCTGCTCTCACCCTCCCTCTGTGAATACTTCCCACCCTGCAGTCACCCCGCTGCCCTCCTGCCCCTTTCTCCTTGCACTTGACCGTGCGGTCCCTGCCTCCAGGAGGCCGGTCCTTCTGGCGTCCTGGCTTGAGCCCCACCTTTTCCCAGAAGCCTTGACTGGCCCCTGCTCCCTTTGCCGGCTCTGACACTGTCATATCTCCATATGCCCACATCTCCCCAGATGCTCTGTCCCCTACACCCTTGCCTTGCTTTTCCCCGGGGTGAGAGCACCTCGCAAGTGCAAACACATCTTATTAACAGATGACTTAAGTGAGGGATGAGGAGCCATGCCCTCCCAGAAACCACACTGTAACTCCATCTCCCTCCCAGAGACCAGCCCACTGGTCCAGTGCCCCAGGGCGGTGTGTGTTATCCGTAGTGTGTTGGCGGCAGAGAGAGAGCGAGAGGGAGAGACAGGAAAACTTCCCTACGTCACGAGAAGCTCTGAGCTCCCCGAAATGCTTCACCAAGATAAGAGGGATGTAGCTGGTGTCGGAAAGGTTGCTGGGAGATTACACAAGATTCCCAGGTGAGGGAGAGGGAGGAGGAGACCCAGAGAGATGTGGAGGGGAGAAGAGGCGGGGAGGAGGCCGGACTCGGGAGGGACTTGGAGAGAGACCCAGAAGAAGATGGATGGGGACTTTTTAGGCCAAGAAAGGCAGCCATTGACCCCTCGGCCCCGGAGGAAGGGAAATCAGTAGTGGCAGGGACCTGCAACAATGAGGCAAGAACAGAGACGGGCCGGAGGTGTGAAGCCAAGAAGGGCCTCGGAGGCAGTGCTCCAGACCCCAGGTGCCCACGCAAGCTTGGCGTCCACTGCCCTCTCTTGCCAACCCTCTGGGAAAACCTGCAAGGCAGGAGTTATGACATCCATTTTAGAGATGCAAAAACTGAGGCTCAGAGAGGGGCAAACTCTACCTAGGCGACCCGGTCTGCAGGTGGCAGAGCCAGGAATGAACCCGGGTCTCTGCGGCCCCATGCCCAGGCTGCTTCTGCGAGGGCTGCAGAGCTGACAGAGAAAAGGGTTAGAGGGGAGGGCATGGGGACAGGGTGACGGGAGAGCGGACCCAAGGGGAGGAAACCCCTAGCAGTGCGTCCTCTCCAGGGTTTCTCACATGCCTGCCTGAACCCTCCTGTCTCAGCTAGGACAGAGTTAAGGGCCTGGCACTGCCCCTCCTGGCCTGGACAGGGGTTGAGGATTCCCTCTCCCCCAGGGCCTGGTGGAAATGGAGCTGCCAGACCCTTCTGCCTGCCCAGCTAATGAGCCCATGAGAGAGCTGATTCCACCCGGTAAAGCTGGATGCGGGGAGGTGGGCAGGAGGGAGCCAGAGCCGCTGGGCTGCTCACCCCTGGACCTGGTGAGATGCCTGCTAAGCCCAGAAGGTCCCCACGATCTTGGCAGACGAGGGAGACTTATCAGGCCAGCTCCCAGGCCTCTCTCTCCCCTCTTCACTCAGACCATCTCCTCCCTCCCTTGAGATACCACACGATGCTGAAGAAAGGACAAAAGTTCAGTTAGAGCTGACAGGACCCCCAGAAGCAACAGTTCCCTTGTTTGTTGTTGTTGAAGAGATGGGGCAAGTATGACCCAGAGATAGCAAGCTCTGCCACGCAGCAAGGCGGGGCAGGGCTGGGGTTCAAGCTCGCACACGCTGCCCTCCTAGATTCCCAGAGGTTCTTTGCAGCCTCAGGCATGTCTCTCTTGGGGAGGACGTGACTCCATTTGCCCCTGGAGTGATTGGATGTGATGTGATTTGCTCTTAAAATGGCAGAAGATGAGAAAGTTGGGAACAGAACCTACATAAGGCTCTGCCAGACCTTGTGCTAAGAAGCTGCCCTGTGTTAGTTTATTTACTCCTCCCCCAAACTCTACTAGAGAACTATTATTATCCCAGTTTCCAACTGAAGAATATGAAGCCCAGAGAGGTTAAGCAACTTGCCCAAGGTCACACAGACAATTAATGGCAGAGTTGGCATTTGATCCTGAATCTACACTCCATTATACTCCTCTCCCCACGGAGGATGGAGCAAGCTTCCCTTGGGGGGGGCAGAGCCAGGCCCTGAGTTAAATGCCTTCTGGGCGGGTAAGCTTCTGGGGGAGCTCACGGCCTGGGGTGGTGGTTAGTGGTCATGAATTACCATCTGGTATGATCTTCTGATGACTGCCAAGGCTGGGCACAGAGTTAGTGGCACTGTCCAATACCTAATGTGCAAATTGTTTGGGATGGTTAAGCCCCAGTCTCAGGTCTGCTCATCACCGAGAGCTTGTCCTGGATCCCTCGTCTTGCAGTGGGTGATAACACCAGGGGCTCGAAGTCCAGCCTGCCCAGATTTGCCTTTGGTCAGCTCTGTGATGTTGGCCAAGTTACTTAACCTCTCTGGGTTTTACTTCCCTCATTGGTAAACTGGGGATAAGACTACGTGTCTCATAGGATGAAGATGAAAGCAGTGATTAAATGTAAAGTGGTTAGAACAATGCCAGCCCATTGTGATGCTCAATGCATCACTCTGACTATCGTCAACAGGGGTCAAATCTCCCAGCCCAAAAGGGAAAGGGAGGCAATAGAGAGCCATCGAAGGCTGTAGGCAGAGGAAGGATGCGGTCAGATGAAGGTGTGAGAAAGACTGTGTGGCGTGGAGAACATATTGGGGTTCTGCGTGGCCCTCACATTCAGAAAACAAGCAGGAAGTGGACAGGGGATGTCTCCTGGAGTGTGGAGGTCCCTGTATTCCTGGGCAGGAGACCGTGTCCCTGAAGCTTAAGCTGTCTTTGATGAGCAGCCCGAAGCCCAGTCTCCTGAGCCCTGGCGTCCCCGGGGTGGGGAGGGGTCGGAGCCTCCTGGAGCACGGAAGCATCGCTGATCGAGGCTGTGGGGGGATCCTCAGAAGGCCACAGGCTGCTTGGAGGGGCCGGGGAAGCAGGGGTCACGCAGCCACCTCCCCCACAGCGGCGTCACTGGCCAGGAATGCAGGGGCGCCGGAGGCCTCGCTTATCGCTCTCCCAGAGCGTCTGGAGCAGCCCGGTTCCTGTCGGCTGTCCATCCAGATGGGCTCTAAATCAGCGAGCTCGTCTCTCCCCCGGCCACGGTCGGCACACAGCCTGGACCCCGGCCAGTGCTGCAGCCCAGCAGCCCATCCCCCGGCGCGTCTGCCTCCTAGGCTCACAGACCGTGGGTTCTGACGGGGACCCTCCCTCGGGTGCAAGGGGAGGCTGGACACCTGGCCTGGCTCGTGTCAGCCCAGAGAGGTCACAGCCTGGGAAACGGCATGGGTCAGACAGGCCTGGGTTTGAAGTCAGGCTCTCTTGGTCTGGAAGCCTGGCCTCAGTTTCCTCATCTCAGAAATTGGCCCTAGTCACAGGACCCATCGCCTTGGGTAGCTGAGGATTCAGTGAGGCAATGCACGGGACCACACCTGATAGACTCTGGTGCATCCTGCCTCTCTCATTAAATCCATAGTCTCCAGCTCTAAAGCTTGTTTTATGGGATCAATGCAATTACCCATAGATAGTTTTGGACAGAATCCACTTCTGGGTTAGTGCCTCCAGATTATTCCATAAACAGCTCCCAGTATACCTTTTTATGTGTCTGTCTTTGTTTGCCAGTTTTACAGGAACCTGTTTATTTAGAAACAGAAGCGGAACCCCAGCTCCACAGGTATAGTTCTGGATCTTCCCATCCCTCTAGCCTGATTTCTCAGCCCCAGAGAATGCAGACATTTTAAATCACAAGTTATAGAATACGTCTGAAGGTGATCAGAGTTATCGCAAAGAGACATGCACAGGAGGGCGAGTAGCGAGGGTGTGTTAGAATTTTAATAGCACAACTCTAAATAATTCCATGGACAAAAGAGCCTGGCAGGCTGCAGTCCATGAGGTCCCAAAGAGTTGGACACGACTGAGCAACTAACAGTTTTACATAGAGTTTAGGGTTTTCCAGGTGGCTCAGCGGTAGAGAATCCAGCTGCCAATGTAGGAGGCACAGTGGACCGGGTTTGATCCCTGGGTAAGGAAGATCCCCTGGAAAAGGGAATGGGAACCCACTCTAGTATCTTGCCTGGAAAATTCAATGCACAGAGGAGCCTGGCGGGCTGCAGTCCAGGGGGGTCACAAAGAGTCAGACATGACTAAGCGATTGAGCACACACGCATATGTAGTTTAGCTTTTCCTTTAAAAATTCCCACTTTGGTCATCACATACTGTTCATAATCCGTGAATATGGTGATTCACGGTCACAATTTATAAACGCGTGTTTATGTTTATACACGTGTATGTACACACATGTATTTATTGGGGTTGAGTTTGGACAGTTCAGACACCCCTGAATTATACAGACTCAACAGTATGACTCTGATGGTTGGGAGGGCTGGAAGACCCAGGCTTCATCTCTAGGGCACTGTTTTCCCCTTCAAGGTGGTCTTAGAAATCAGCCCCCTCCTCTCAAATTCTGGATCATTGCTGAGCCCACTTTGAAGGCACTGATCCTCAGTCTCTCCATTTCACAGGATAATTGGGGTCCAGCAACCAGCCATGCCTCCCCCGAGGACACACAGCCGGTGAGTGGCATGACGGATTATAACCCTGCCTTTGGATTCCCGGCTCAGGCGGGAGGGTCTCTCTCCCGAGTCAGAACCCTGTAACACTGCCTAGAAACGCTGGTCCAAGAGCGAGGCAGTAGAGATGTGGGTAGGAAGACGGAGACCTGGCCCAGGCCCGAGATTTTTCTTCTCGTCCCTCGCCTGCCCGAGAGGCCACTTAAGCGGAGTATAACCGCCCCGTGATGTATCGAACTCTCTCTCTGCGCATAAATGCAGCGGGTCAAGCGCCAGGCAGAAATGCCACATATATTTCCTCCCATTAGATGAAATATGCCCCTAATTTGGCTGGGGTTTTGTTTTATTAGACCTGTGGCAGCAAGGGGGCTCCGCTGCAGAATAACCTTCTCCTGATCACTTAGTTCTCTCTTGAGGATGCGGAGGGCCTGAGCAAGGGGGATAAGAAATGTCCCTGCCTACTATTTCTCAGGACGCATTCCCAGAACAAAGATCTTTTCCAGCCAAGGAGATGTCGGTGCGGCAATTCAAAGAGGACCTCGCCTGGAAGAATGGTCTAGGGGCTGGAGGCCGAGAGAGACTGCCTTCCCGCACCAACTCTCTCAGTTACAGATGAGGGCCCGAGCACCGGCTTCTACCCCCTCTCCTCGCCCCCATTCCCCGCCTCAGTTTCTCCCATCAATATGCTTGACATCAGAAACCCTGCCCAGCTCCTACGCTTGCCTGGAGGGTTAAATACAGGAAAGAATGCACAGGACTGGGCCAGTGAATGGCCCAGAGAGGGTATTCATATACCTCCAAAGTGAACGTCATTGTTTGCAAAGAGATGTATTTCTTGACCGTGTTATTGGTGAATTCTGCTGGACAGGGTGACTTTTTTCCTTCCACAGTCTCTTAGAGTGACCTATATACTAATAGTTTTAAGACCAATGCGTGTGCCTTCGGGCCCTATTTGTAATGGGAGGGAGGGAGATGTGAGCCACTGGGCTGGTCCGACTCAGCTCTGGCGCATCCTTCCTGGAGTCCCCCGCCAGCAGCCGTGATCAGAGGGCTCAGCTGTTAGGACGTCTGCTCGTGCTGCCAGGTGGCCTCAGGCAGGCTCTCTCCATCACGCTGAGGTTTGGTGGAGTCGGGGGTGGGGAGCGGGGGGGACATTGTCACCTTTTTTTGTTTTAGCTCTGAGGACCTCGCCCTCCGCCACACATCAAAATCACCTGGGGAACCATGAAAAATATCCACCCCCACACCAGGTCAATTAAGATGAAGTCAGACTGGGGTTGTGGGGAAGGAGGGGGTCCTACTTTTTTAAAGCCCCCTGGGTGAGGCTAATGGATGGCAGGATAGACAGTCACAGCTTGGCCCCTTGAATGTGATTAAGCAGGTGGTGGTGATGGTTTAGTCGCCAAGTCATGTCTGACTCTTTGCGACCCCATGGACTGTAGCCCACCAGGCTCCTCTGTCCATGAGATTCCCAAGGCACGGATACTGGAATGGGTAGCCATTTCCTCCTCCAGAGGATCTTCTTGACCCAGGGCTTGAACCCACACCTGCCTTGCAGGCAGATTCTTTACCGCTGAGCTAGTAGGGAAGCTCTATGATTCAGGCCGTTGGTGATCTGGCACCAACTCTGCGTCATCACTTATTTAATTATTCAAGTCTCACAGCGACCCGACAAATACCACCTTTATCCAGCTGGGGCACTAAGGCTTCAAGAGGCACAGACTTGCCCAAAGTGACAGAGAGGCAGGATTGGACTCAGTCTCTGTAAGCTTCTCTGAGCCTCTTTTCTGCCATCAGCTGAGGGCCCACATGTGGACCCGCAGGAGAAGCCAGGATGCTTTATCCTCACCTGGTTCAGCTCAGTTCAGTCTCTCAGTCATGTCTGACTCTTTGCAATCCCATGGACTGCAGCACACCAGGCCTCCCTGTCCATCCCCAACTCCCGGAGCTTACTCAAACTCATGTCCATGGAGTCGGTGATGCCATCCAACCATCTCATCCTCTGTCTTCTCCTTCTCCTCCTGCCTTCAATCTTTCCCAGCATCAGGGTCTTTTCAAATGAGTCAGTTCTTCAAATCAGGTGGCTAAAGTACTGGGTTTCAACTTCAGCATCAGTCCTTCCAATCCACGCCTGGAGGCTGCAGTAAATGAGTCAATAACCAAGGAACAAGGCTACCTCTCTGCCCCCTCAGAGTCCCTCCTGCAGGAAGCTGGGGTTTCCAAATGGTTCTCCAGCGAGCATCTCATGCGGGATCTGAGAAAGGGAAACTGTGTTTTTGAATTCCCTCTTCACCAGCCCAAATCAACCCTCTATTTTTCAAAAGCCTCATGGAACCCAAACTGGTGGGGAGATGCTATTCATCAGAATAAGGCTCCCCAGCAACGATCTGACTATTTCTCGTTGTGAGCAGTAAGGGGGCAGAATAATCCAGAGAGATATTTTTCCTCTATGCAATTCCATTTTTGTCTCGACTTATCTAATCCTCTAATTCTACTAGGGACTTTATTTCCTTATGGAGTTAAAGCCCCAGAGCTCAAATTCTTTTTCTTTTAAGCTTCCAGAAACGGAAGACCCTATTCGGAGCTGAGCCAAAGACCCATGAACCCTGGTGAAGGAGAATTGACCCTGAGTCATCACACTTGCTTACAAATCTGCTGGGAAGGTTTTTTTCTCCACTTAAAAAAAATTATTGGGGTATAGTTGTTTTATAATGCTGTGTTGCTCAGTATCCTGTTTTTCCTTTTTTCTTTTAAGGAGTTGGATGACAGATAGCAGCCAAGGAGGGATGATGAGTCCTTAGAGAATGAACTGTGGGGACCGAGTCTGGGGTTCACTGCCAATCGCTGGCTGGCTGCTGTGGGCCTGTTTCTCCTGCCATGAATCTAAGCTATATGTTGTCCACTTTCTCTGACTCAGAGGACCTCCTAGCCCCAGCTGAGGGCGTGAGCTCTTGAAAGCAGAGGCCCTCCACCGCGCTCATCTATGCGCCCAGCCCCCCGACTGCACCCCCCTTTTCCTGTGCCTCGTGGTCCACATGCAACCCCGCCTTGGCAGGACTGATGGAGTCTACCTCTATACTCATTTCCAATGTATCTAGTTTTCCCCACCCCTGTGGCCCCCCCAGATCAGGGCCACCGTCTTATCCCTTCTCTCCTGGACACTATGGCAACCTCCTGAGGGGTTTCTGGGCTCCGCCCCATTCATTCTCCAGCCTGAGGGCATTTTCAGATGTTCTCTGGGCTCCTGCATGTGTACAGGCTATGTTGCTTCAGTCGTGTCCGCTCTTTGCAACCTATGAACTGTAGCCCACCAGGCTCCTCCGTCCATGGGATTCTCCAGGCAGGAACACTGGAGGAGGTTGCCCTGCCCTCCTCCAGGGCATCTTCCTGACCCAGGGACCCAACCCGCACCTCTTCCGTCTCCTGCATTGGCAGGCAAGTTCTTTCCCACTAGCGCCACCTGGGACCGGCCTAAAATCTTTTAATAGCTTCTCCATACACTTAGAACCAGGGCTAGCAAACCACCGCCGGTGGACCCAGTCCAGCCCTGCCGCCTGTTTTCATAAACAAACTTTCATTGGATCACAGCCACGCTCATTTGTCTGTGATTTTTATCCACCTGCTTTCAGGCTACAAAGGCAGAGTTGAGCAGAGAGAGACCATATGATCCGTCAAACCTGAAATATTTATTATCTGGCCCTTCCCAGAAAACGCTTGCAGAGCCCTGACTTGGAACAATACCCAAACTCCTCACCGGGGCCTTCTTTAGTAGGGTGATCTCATGTGCTAAATTGCTTTTGTCGAAGATTCTACTTTTCCAAATGCTCCAGTCTCCATGTACCCACAGCAGCGTGATTTTGTAACAACTCCTCTTATCTTAAAGTTAGTCTGCTTCCCCACCTTTGGAAACTCAACCAGCCGAGTAACTTACGTTGACCAATGGAATTCAGCAGAAGCAATGTCCTGTCAATTCCAAGCTTAGGACTCGAGAGGACTTGATCACTTTCTGTCTCTCTGTGGAACCCTGCCGCTGCCGTGAGAACCAGCCCGAGCTAGCTTCCTGGAAGATGAGACATGTGGGCTCTAGTTCCTCCCAGTATCCCAGACAAGCCCTGCCCCACCATGCAGAGCAGCCCTGCTACCTGTGGCTGATCAAAGACACAGCGCTGCTCAGCAGAAACCCCCGCTGAGTTACAGACTCAGGAGCTGAATAACTGCTTATCATTCAAAGCCACTGCGATTATGGGATATAAATTTGTAAAAGAAAAAAAAAACTGGTAATTTTCACTTCTGGTTAAAAGTGAATGAAAATGACTAGAATAGGAGGTGAATGGGAACGAGGGGATGGAATCGAGATAGGCGTGAATGTCCCTTGGGAGTTCTTTTTGTATACTCTTGAACCATATAAATATGATACAGATTCAAAGAAAAAAGTCAAAAAGATTGAAAAGGACAACAAATCCCAAAATTGAATACAAACAGAAACAAAGGAATCTAAGTATATAAGACTCAGTGGAAAAGATTGATGCTGGGAAATATTGAGGGCAGGAGTAGAAGAGGGTGAGAGAGCATGAGGTAGCTGGATGGCATCACTGACTCAATGCACATGAGTTTGGGCAGGTTCCAGGAGGTGGTGATGGACAGGGAGGCCTGGTGTGCTTCAGTCCATGGGGTCCCAAGGAGTTGGACATGATGACTTAGTGACTGAACAACAACTTAATTGAATATACTCTAAAGGCAAGACAAACTGCAAAAACACTTTAAACTTTAAAGAACAGGTTGACCCTGATAGTTGGACTAGTGTGATTTTGAAACTGTTTCGTGTGGTACATAGGACAGAACAGATGAACATATATTTTGATATTTGGGGAAAACAGTGGAATCAGAGAGATGGCAGGAAGGGACCTGTGAAATGTGAGGAAGAACCCAATGATGACAGATTTGAGCGGGTGGCGTCACAGTGAGTTCATGCGCCTCTGCTCTCCTCTGGGAGATCCTAGCAGCAGAGGCATCCAGGAAGGAATGAGTGTGTCTCAGACATATATCATAGTTTCTAAACCCCATTCTCCACTGAAAGGAGGTGGGTGGTCTTAGAGCAAGGGCTGATTTCAGGACTGATGGAAAGAAAATGCAGGATGAGCCTGGAACATTCTTTTACATCAGAAGTAAGAAAGTGCTCCAAGAATGAGGAAGGCATGCAAACAGACACAAAGGCCAGCTGGGAAAAGTTCCTGCCGACCGTATCTGAGACCATCTGAGCATGATAAAAAGCTAACGGGTAATAAGAAATGAAAGAGGGGAGAGGCAGTGGGGAACTCTGCTTTACCAAAAAAATATTAAAGAATAAGTGCAAGAAAAAGAATGATACACTCAAAAAAAAAAATCTCCATGTTACAACCACTGCAATATTTGATTCTGGCAAGGGTTATTTACTGGATTAAAAAAAAAAAAAAACCTATTGGGTAAAGGGTCACCAGTTTATAAGAACGTTAACCCAGTCCCCAGGTATCACTTTTGTGTTATTTAGACAGGGAACAGGGTAGACCAGGAAGACCTCACCTGAACCAGCTGGCCACCATAGCACCCCCAGTGAGGGGCCCAAGTGACATCATGCGTTCCTGGAAGACAGGAGGTGGAGGGCACACGTGGGCCTTTGCGACAAGACTGCCTGAAAGCTTTGCCCTGAGCCTGACAGCGAGGAAGCAACCGGACACACCCAGACTGTGAGACGTTCTACAACACAGTTGGTCTGGACAGTTCAAAAATGTCCGTGTCATAGCAAAGGAAGGAAAACAGTGAGGTCTGTTCCAGATAAAAGGAGATGAAAGAGGCATAGAAAACAAGAGAACCGAGTGTCATGTGTGATCCTGCAGTTTTAAAAACTAATCGCTTCAAGGACGCGTTTGGGACAGCTAGCTGCACGTGGAAGTGAGCTACATGTTAGGTAATACTGCGATTGCATTGGTGTGAAGGTTCTTGGGCGTGGTGACTGTGCTGTAATTACAGGAGATGCTCCTTGTTCTTAGTTAGTGCCTGTTGAAGTACTTAGGAGTAAGTACCCTGAGGTCTGCGGGGCTTTCCTGAAGGTTCAGATCGTAAAGAATCTGCCTGCAATACAGGAGACTCGGGTTCAGTCGCTGGCTTGGGAAGATCCCCTGGAGAGGGGAATGACAACCCGCTCCAGATTCTTGCCTGGAGAATCCCAGGGACAGAAGAGCCTGGCAGGCTGTAGTCCACGGGGTTGCAAAAAGTTGGACACAACTGAGTGACTAACACTTCACTTGACCCTGAGGTCTGCAGTTTACTTTTAAATGTGGGGGAGGGTTGGGGAGGGAAAAAAGGAGGCAAGAGAAAGCACACAGGTCAAAATAAAGTGAAGGTAAATATGGGCCTGTTCTCCCAACTTTTCTGTCCATTTCATCTGGAGGAAGGATGGTGTCTTCTGCACCCCTGGAACGTAAGGACTCAATTAAGATGTTCAGGGTAGCATTGTTTGAGGGCTTAAGGCTGCTTGGACGCTCATTGCCACTTTCCAGCTGGGTGACAGTGGACTGGTGACTGGCCCTCTCTAAGTTCCAGTTTTTCTGGCTGCAAATGATGGCTGCAAATGGGGGGGGATGGAAGGGAGGGGCGTGAACGAGACAAGGTGCAGATAGTGTGAGGAGCATGGGTAGGCGCTATTTGAGCCAAGGGGAAATGGACTCATCATGCCCACAGTAGGCATCCATGCAGACAGTAGGCATCCACGCACACAGTAGGCGTCTGTGCACACAGTAGGTGTCTAGGGAGGATCAGATTCCCCCTTTCTCCCTCCACACCGCACTCTCCTTCGCGCAAGGTGAGCTACGGTTTGAAGCCACTTTCTGCTACCCTCTGGGCCCCTGCCAGAGCACCTGGGAGCCTCCAGCCTCCCGTAGGGCGGTGGAGACAGGCGTCCCCCAGGCACTGGGCACTGCTGTCCTTCCTCCAGCCCAAGCCCAGAACCACCCTCCCCACTGCCACATCTAGGTCTCCTGGCGATAAGCAGGAGGGAATTGGAAAGCTATTTGCTAAACTTTTCTCTGGCCATCCCCTCCCTCTCCCTGGCCGCTCTGCCCCGACTTCCTGGCAGGCAAGCGCTCTGGCTGCTATTTCATCTGGAATTACTGGAATCGCACTGTCTCCTGTCAGCTTCCTCTCCTCCCTCCCCCGGCTCTCCTGGAAGACGGAGGGCTGAGTGGTGGAGCTGCCAGGGCCCTGGCACCGCCCAGCGCACAGGCCCCGCGCGCACACACCCCAGGCATGCAGACCCCTCCGCCTCCCCCTGTCTCCTTGTCTGTGTCTTGCTTTCTTTCCTCCTGCTCCGTGTGCCTGTGGTCCTAAAGATTCCCCGTCCCTCATCCCCTCTCTCTCCCCTGCCGTCATTCTCCGTCACTGTATCTCTGGGTCCCCATCTTCTCTAGCGCTTTGTATCTTCCTCTCTTGGTCTCCGTTTTCCTTTGCCTTTGTCTCTTCAAGGGCAATTTCACTTCAATTTCTATATATGCTAAAGGCAACGTTCCCGGTATAGGATTTAGGATCGTTGCCTTCTGGGCCACTGCCTGAGCTCAGATCCCCAGCTCTGGATTCACCGATGGGCATGTGATGTTCCTTAGCTCCTCTGTTGCTCAGCATCCTCACCTCCACCCTGATAATAATAAGAGAACCTCCCGCATCAGGTTCCTGAGTTGTTACAAAGTGACACAGGCAAGCACTCAATACAGTCTCCAGCCGGTCAGAATCCACCCTATGCACCTCCGTCTACAGAGCTTTGCTCTGCCTCTCTTCAACCCCCATCTCCTTCAACACCCTTTTCTTCCAAAGGCAAAGCTCCATTCCCCTCCCCCTCGAGTGTGGGCTAGACTCTGCAATTTACTACTAAGGAAAAAACAATGGGACAGTGGATCACTTCCTGAGACTGGGTCATAAGAGGTACTGGAGCTTCCCTCTGCTTTCTTCTGGATCATTCACAAGAGTGGGACCAGCCACCACGCTGTCAGGATGCTCAAGCACCTTCCTGGAGATGTATAATGTGGAAGGAACGGAGGGCCCCTGCCCACAGCTGGCATGAATTTGCCAGGCATGGTTGTGTACCACCTTGGAAGTGAAACTTTCAGCCCCGGTTGAGCCTTCAGATGAGACGGCAGCCCTGGCTGACATCTTGACTGTAACTTCACGGGAAACCCTCATTCAGACTCACACGGTGGCACGAAACTGGGCCACAATCTTAGGTAATTCCTTCCAATGCAGGGGGCCCAGGTTCAACCCCTGGTCGGGGAACCAGATCCCACAAGCCACAACTCAGAGTTCACAAGCTGCAACTAAAGAGCCCACATACCACAATGGAGGTTGAAAATCCCACCTGTCATGACTAAGATCCCCACAGCCAAATAAAGAAATACATTTAAAAATAGATAATTAACACACTCTCGATTCCTTTACTCTGAGACCACACTTAACTTTGTTCACAGATTCTTGTCCTTCTTTCCGACTAGAGGGCAGGTTCCGTGCGGACAGAGGCTGTATCTGTGCAGGACACCGTGTGCCCCTACAGCCCTGCACATGGAGTTCACTAAGTAACAGAGGGATTCTGACTGGAGGTCAGCTATTTCAGGCTCAATTCCAGCAACCTCTCTCCTGGGGATCACAGTCTCCCCAGGGAAGGCAGGAATGCCTGCCCAGCTTCCTCTTTTTTCTATGGTGGGTTTCTTGCACTTTCTGTGGCTTTCTGCTCGGTTTTATTCCTGGATACCTGACAGAGTGGGGACAGCACAGCTAAGGAGGCACCCGTGGGAGGAAGGGCTCTGCGTGCTTTCTCCTCTAACAAGCTGTGTCCAAGAAAGACAGCTCCCCTTCACAGCGGGGACAAAAGTAGCCCGAGCACAGGATTCTACTGGAGGTGGGAGGCAGGTGCTGCATGACTGAGGTCCGGAGACGCTCTGCTCTCTCTGTGCGGCAGAAGGTGGCCACTCTGATAACTCACCCCCACATGAACCACACCCTCTCGTTCATTTATACATCCTTCCAGCCCATCAGCTGTGAATGCATTGTCTACGGATGGCTGCTGACCTGTTTATATCTCTATGAATTCATTCATTCATCCTACAACTTTATATCAATGTGTGTGTGTGTGTGTGCGTGTGTGTGTGTGTGTGCGTGTGTGTGTGTGTGTGTGTGTGTGTGTGTGTGTGTGTGTGTGTGTGTGTGTGTGTTAGCCTGCCAGGCTCCTCTGCTGTGGAATTTACCAGGCAAGAATATTGGAGTGGGTAGCCATTCCTTTCTCCAGGGGATCTTCCTGACCCAGGAATCGAGCCTGATTCTCCTGCATTGCAGACAGATTCTTTACTCTCTGAGCCACCAGAGAAGCCCCTTTATATCAATCAGTTCAGTTCAGTCACTCAGGCGTGTCTGACTCTTTGCTACCCCATGAATCGCAGCAGGCCAGGCCTCCCTGTCCATCACCAACTCCCAGAGTTCACTCAGACTCACGTCCATTGAGTCCGTGATGCCATCCAGCCATCTCATCCTCGGTCGTCCCCTTCTCCTCCTGCCCCAATCCCTCCCAGCATCAGAGTCTTTTCCAATGAGTCAACTCTTCGCATGAGGTGGCCAAAGTACTGGAGTTTCAGCTTTAGCATCATTCCCTCCAAAGAAATCCCAGGGCTGATTTCCTTCAGAATGGACAGGTTGGATCTCCTTGCAGTCCAAGGGACTCTCAAGAGTCTTCTCCAACGCCACAGTTCAAAAGCATCAATTCTTCGGCACTCAGCCCTCTTCACAGTCCAGCTCTCACATCCATACATGACCACAGGAAAAACCATAGCCTTGACTAGATGGACCTTAGTCGGCAAAATAATGTCTCTGCTTTTCAATATGCTATCTAGGTTGGTCATAACTTTTCTTCCAAGGAGTAATACTTATTAATAAATCTAGGCATCCACCCATCCTGAATTCCTATGTTACCATCCATATATTTTTATTTAAATATTTATTTATTTTTGGCTGTGGTGGGTCTTTGTTGCTTGGCGAGGGGAGACTCCTCTCCAGCTGAGGTGTGCAGACTTCCCACGACGGTGGCTTCTCTTGCTGTGGAGCACAGGCCGCAGGGTGTGGCCTCGGTAGTCGTGGCTCCCAGGCTCGCTAGGGGTGGAGCAAGGGCTTAGTTGCCCCTGACCAGGGATCGAATCCATGTCCCCTGCATTGGCAGGTGGATTCTTTACCAGTGAGCCACCAGGGAAGCCCGCCATCCATATATTTTAATTTCCTCCAAACATCCTAGCGCTCTTACTATTAATTGATATCACAATTCACCTAACCCTGTGTCTGTTTATCATATACTTTCATTCACTCACTATTCTCAATAAGCCTGCAATTCAGGTCAGACTCCCAAGGATTCACTCTGAGCCTCCTCTGCATGAGGTGCTGGGTCAGGCTCTGGGATTATGGGGTGGACAAGACAGACCTGGTCCCCACCTGCACACAAGTTACCCAAACAATGTCCTTGGATGCGTGTGAGGTGCTGGTCGTGGGGGATCCGGCAGTGAGAACAACATCCCCGCTCTCTGAAGAGTCGTAGCAGGGTGAACACAGCTCGGGGCCCCGACCTGTGGCCAGCTCTCCCACTAGAAGCCTTAACATTGCTGAGCCTCAGTTTCTTCCTCTGGGAAATGGGGACATCGCACACACACACACCACATGTGACCTCCAGGTGAACATGTGAGTGCAGTGAAGAAGTGCCTTTGAAAACTCTAAGCTGCACTGCATTTGTGAGTGTGTGTGTGTGTGTGTGTGTGTGTGTGAGTGTGTGATCTCTTGGGTTTCCTGTCACACAGGCATCACCCCAGCTGGGGTCATCACTGGCTTTTTGCAGATGGTAGCTGGCACCCTGCTTCTGTAGTGCTGAGGATATTGACTGTGACTCCAGGGGCCCCTAGGGAACTCAGAGTCCTTCCTCCTCAGGGGGCCAGGAGATATTTCTTATCTATTTCATCAGGGGATTTATTTAGATGCCTTTAAACTTCCCAGGTGGCGCTAGTGGTAAAGAACCCAACTAACGATGCAGGAGACGTAAGAGATGCAGGTTGGATCCCTGGGTCGGGAAGATCTCTTGGAGGCAGGCAGGGCACCCCGCTCCAGTATTCTTGCCTGGAGAATCCCATGGACAGAGAAGCTTGGCGGGCTATAGTCCATGGGATCTCAGAGTCTGGCATGTCTAAGCAACTAACAAACACTTCCACTTTGTGGCTTATGAAGCAAGCTCAGGGCTTCGGCTCACGGTGTGATTGGGGGTGGGGACATCCCCGAGCCCCACTGTCCACCAAGGCCCCAGCCTTGAAGCAGGAGGGGTTCCTGGAGCTGGTCTAGCTCAGGGGCCTCAGACTGAGCGCTGCAGGCTGGCAACTCTGATCTGGTCCAAACTGATCTTGAAGATTCCAGATCCAGTGAAGCCACATGGAGAAGCTTGTGAGAAAGCTGGGGGCCTGGTACCCTCTGGAGGGAGCTAAAGGGGGTCGGTGATCCCACTGCTCTGTTCATCCCCCCGTCACCTGCTTCCTCCTTCCCAGCCCGTCCTGGACCCCGCACATGTTCCAGAATAAACCCACAGTGGTTCGCACAAGTGTTAGTCACTCAGTTGTGTCCAACTCTTCGTGACCCCACAAACTGTAGCCCGCCAGGCTTCTTTGCCCATGGGATGCTCCAGGCAAGAATACTGGAGTAGATTGCCATTCCTTTCTCCAGAGGATCTTCCCGACCCAGGATCTCCTACATTGCAGGCAGACTCTTTACCATTTGAGCTACAGGGAAGTCTACTTTGCACAGGCTGCTCTTTATTCCTAAAATTCCCTTCCCCTCACTTCCTACCCAGATAATCCTGGGTCATCTCTCAAGTCTCCATCTAAGATGACATTCTGGAAAAGCCTCCCCTGACCTGTCCAGGGACTGAGAGAGAGGAGAGTATTCCTGCCTTGTCGTCCCACAGACACCAGACTCCCCACAAAGAGCCCTCACGGCTCTGCCTCGAGGTTGTCTGTATCTGCCTGCTTCTCCGCCTCTCCCCCTGGACTGGGGGCAGGGGGTGGTGAGGCTGGAGGCTTGGTGTGGGCCCCATTCACTCCGCGTCCTTAGGTCCTAGGATAACAAGAGCGTAGAGATGTGTCCAGAGGTGGGTTTTTTTTTTTTTTTTTTTGAGTGAATGAGGAAAGTGGGAGAGAAAGAAAAAGAGAGAGAAAGACAGAGATACAGGAAGGAAGGACGGGGAGAGGCAGGGAGAGGGGGAGGACCGGGAAAGAAAGAAAGAAGAAATTTGATGCACAAAACCATGGGTCTCATTTCTTTCCAGCCAGGGTACCTTTTACAGCACCATCATTGGAATAAGCCTGAGAAAAATTAAGATATTTCCCTGAGGTTCCCCCAGCAGGTGAGGAGCAGGCCCCAACCTCGGTGCTCTTTTGCTGTCAAATAGACCACATTTGGCAAAGAGGAGGGACCTGGAGTTGGAGTCCGGAGATCCAGCTTGCAGGTCCCTCTGGGACCACAGAGAAAGCCCATTCTCTCTGGGCCTCAGTTTCTGCATCTGTATAGTGGGAGCAAGCCCTGTAGTGGGGACGGCTGAGGACACGTTCACAGAGGAGGGGAGCCGTTGCGGGAGACGGGACACATTCTAGACAAAGGCAGGGGAGCTGGACCCAGGGGCCAGGGAGACAGGAGGGAAAGAGGCTGGAGCGCCAGCAGCAGGAAGTGGGGGCCAGGGGATCCCTGCATGTCCAGGTGGGGCCCACTCCTCTCTTCGACCTTGGCTCTGACCTCAAGATGTTTCCCCACCTCGTGGGATCTGAACGCACAATTCCATCCCTCCAGGTTTGCAAAGAAAACGTCTCCTGGCCCCGGTTGCATTGCACTCTCCCGGCCAAATCTCAGCTCAGTTCACTCGAGGCGAAATATTTGGACACCAGGAAAGCATTAAGTAATCGGTGGGTTTTTTTTTTTTCCTGCCTTTTCCACTTGCGTCTGTTTGTTTCCTGCAGGGTTGCCTGACACCAGCCAGCCTTGAACTTGGTCCTGCTCCCACCACAACAGGGACCCGGGGGCTCAGCCCAGGGTGTGCATTGCGGACCAGCAGCCTGCCTGACAGCCAAGGTACACAGGCGGCAGGGGGTGCTGGAGAGACTCTGAGGGTCTTTAGAGAAAATCAGAAAGGTGGAGCAGAGCCCTCAAAACCCCAGCAGACTGTACCCCCATCGTGACATATGGAGCATGGCTCAGCGGATCAAACGAGCGACTTAACTCTGAGAAAACACCCCCTGCTAGCTTCACCCAGGAAGTGATGAGCCTGGGGGGTCCTGGACCTGAGAGACCCCGCCAGGCTCTGCCTCTTCCGGCCTTACACCGATCACTTCATCTCTTTTGCATTTCTGATTTTGGATTATTGTGATGGCTGCTCGGTAGAGCAAATAAAAACACGTTTGAATTTCAGAGACTTGATGAATGTTTTTAGAGTAAGTATGTCTCATGCAACATTTGGGATATACTTACACTAAAACAAAATTATTCTTTGTTGCTCTGAAACACAAACTTAATGGAGCATCCTGTATTTTATCTGGCTCCTCCAGCTGCTATAACAATAAAGTGAAATTATGTGCACGTAAACTTCCTGGCGTGCCCAGCTCCATAGAAAGTGATCTGAACCCCGGTAGCCATTTCTATGACAGTCAGATCAGGAACACTAAGTATCAAACATGAATGCTAATTAGTATTAGCTAGCTGTTAATTAGCGAGTTGTTAATATTAGACAGATCAAACCGGTCAATCCTAAAGGAAATCAACCCTGAATATTCATTGGAAGGACTATTGCTGAAGCTGAAGCTCTAATATTTTGGCCACCTGATGCAAAGAGCCAACCCATTGGAAAAGACCCTGATGCTGGGAAAGATGGGAGGTGAAAGGAGAAGGGGATGACAGAGGATGAGATGGTTAGACAGCATCACTGATTCCACGGACATGAATGTGAGCAAACTCCAGGAGATAGTGGAGGACAGTGGAGCCTGGCGTGCTGCAGTCCGTGGGGTTGCAGTCGCACACCGCTTAGCGCCTGAACAATGACAACAGTTATTCTTGCTTCATATTAGCTAATATTAATGAGTTAATATCAATATTAAGACACATCATTTACTGAGTAGTTGCCACATTAGAGACACACCTTTTGTGTTATTTCCTTTTCACCAGAGCACAGGGGGCAGTAAGTGACAGCACCGTCTCCATCTGCTGCCGTGAATCCCAAGACCTGGAAAGATGAAATTCTGCACAAGCTGTGGCCTGAACGGTTAACAGTTTGGAGCGCTGTTTGAGTGCCTTGCAAAGGTCACCTCCTTGATGACCTCACTGACTCTATAGACCATTAGTCTCCTATGACAAAGGTCTCTATTTTGCAAACAGGGGGACGGAGCCCTAAGACTCTCCCAAGGTCACACAGCTCATCAGTGGCTGAATAAAGCTTCACTCGCAGGCAGCCTGGCTCCATCTTAACCCTAGGCTGCCTCTCCAGCCTCCGGTATAGATAGGATGAGGGCTTCCCTGGCAGCTCAGGGGTAAAGAAGCCACCGGCCAATGCAGGAGACTCAAGTTCAGTCCCTGATTCGGGAAGGCCCCCTGGAGTAGGAAGTGGCAACTCACTCCAGTAGTCTTGCCTGGGAAATCCCATGGACAGAGGAGCCTGGTGGGCTACAGCCCATTGGATCGCAAGGAGCTGGAAGCGACTTAGCGATTAAACAACAAAAACAAACTGGGAAATAGGTTCCAAGACAGAAGACAGGGTAGGCGGCACAAGCACAGGGGGCGTGTCACTAGCTGCATCTCATTTAATCCTCCGCCTTCCCCCTGGAGACGGGCCAGAGAGGGTGCTGGAGGCACCTGGGGTCGCTCAAAGGATAGAGGAAGTGGGTGGGAAAGGGCCAGCAGGTGGAGTCCAGGTACTCACTTTTGCTTCCAACAGAGAGATTCTAACACTTCCTGGCTGTGTGGCCTTGGGCAAGTTACTTGGCCTCTCTGGGCCTGGATCTCCTCTCTGTAAAAGGGGTGTGATAATCAGACTTTCCATTAGGACTGCTGTAGTCATTAAGTGGCTCAGTCCATGAAAATTGCTTAGCTCCGTGCCTCCCGGCACATACACACTGCTAAATAAATGTGAGCAGCTGTCATCTTTATGCACCTGTCTTGGTTTGCGCTCCTTCAGGGCAGAGCTTGTGACGAGGACTCCAGTGCAGGTGGCTTCTGTAGGGGGTGAACTCAGGAAGGCCGCACAGAGGGATGGGCGGGGGCCAGGGAAGGGAAGAAACCAACGCAAATGTGATAAGCAGCAGAGATGTGCTTGGACAACTGGAAGCTCAGATCTTGCTGGGGACCGCCTGCGCCTGTATGAGGGCATACCTCCGAGCTGTCCCACCCTGGGCTGAGGAAGCTGGGGTATTTATCCTCCAGCTCCTGTCAGTTGTTGGTTGAGGGCTGCTCCTGGGAATGTGAGCTCCCCAACATCCCTGGCCTGACCCCCTGCTCAGGCTGTGAACCTAGATAGAGTGTTTGGGCAAAGACAAGACCCGGCTATAGGGCCAGGGAGCTTGGGAACAGTGAGTGACCAGCAGACCTGGGCAGGGCGCTGACCACATCTATACAGCATCCCTGGATGGCTTGATTTAATTCAAATTAAAAACATCTGTGGGACTTCCCGGGAGGTCCAGTGGTTAAAAATTCACCGGCCAGTGCGAGGGACATGGGTTCAATCCCTGGGCCAGGAAGATCCCCTTGCTCTGGAGTGATTGAGCCCGTGCATCACAACTCCTGAAGCCCTGGCCTGGCTTCAGTGGTCAGCCTGGAGCCCACGGTGTGCCACCAGAGAAACCACCGCGGTGAGAAGACTGCACTCCGTAACTAGAGGGGAGGCTCTGCTTGCTGCAGCTGGAGAAAGCCCCTGCGTAGCAACAAAGACCCAGGGCAACCAGAAAGAAAAATACAAAAACAAGATTTAAAAAGCACCCTCTGCTAAAACGGGAACAAGACCACAACAATAACACAAGTTCAGGCTGAAAATCAGGGACTAGATTTGACACCCAGCCCAGTGCACTTTTTCAAAGATGGGGTGCCTAGCTGTCCAGAGACGGACCCCAGACCTACCTCTGCTGCAAGAAGGATGTGCGGCAGCTGTTGGGGTTCTAGGACTTGGAGCCGCTGAGGGAAGAGGACACGGTCTGGCCTGCAGGCCAGCACACCCCACTGAGGCAGAGGCGCCCATAACGCGTCCCAGATGTGCACCAGCGGCTGGCTGAAGGCAGGGCCTGTCGGGGACCAGCGCTCAGCTTTGATTCAGCTTCTGAGCCAAGGTCAAAAAGCAAAATGGGAGAGGCGGCTCCATCCGGTTGGACAAAAGTATTCTCTAAGTGGCTGGGCCACAAGTGAATCCATCCACCTTGGAAGAAGAAGAGGATTACTATTTAGATTCCTTATTACAGCGTCTTCCACAGGTCTGTTGCTTTTATATGGATCATCTCACTATGTCCCTCCACCCACTTAAACATAGGTATTGCCTGTGTGCCCATTTTCATAACAGGAGAGTGGACCCTCAGAGAGAGAAAGCAACTTGCTTAAGGCCACACCGCAAGCAATGGTCAGATCAGGGATGAGAACCCAGAAGTGGTAATAAGCAGCCCTCTCCCCTAACACTGGCAATGGGAATAAAAGTTGCTTGAGGACACTCTGGGGGGAAGTGAAGCTCAGTGGTCAGCCTGGAGCCTCTGGGATCAGATGACTTGCCTTATTTCCAGACCCTCTGCTTTTCACTGGCTATGTGCTTCATCAAGTGATACAAACTCTCTGGGATTCAGTTTCCTTCTCTCTCAAATTGGGACATGAAGAGTAGGTGCTTTTCTGGGTGGTTATCAGAGCAGTCAAGTCTCTAGAGTAACTGATGCTCCAAAAATATTCCATCCCTCTGGTGGGGAGGGGAGACTGATATTTTGCAGGGGATCTCGGAGGCAGAAAAAAATGAGCTTTCAATGATGGGAGCCCAGTCATAGTGCGGTCAGATATGGGAGGCCAGCTAAGCCCACCTGTGGACCTGCCCCAGCTCGCCACCAACCCCTTTCAGAGGCTCCTTTCTCCCAGGGCTACTTAGGGGGAATCCCGGGGTACCACCCAGAGCAGGGTGGTGGACAGCTTCCTTGGCATCCTGTCACCCAAGTGGGCTCTCGCTGCATGGCATGCAGGTTCTGTCCTAAGCACCTCCCTGGATTTTATCTGCAACCCCTTGAGTGAGAGCCTCCTAGCATTGCCATTTTACACGGGAGCAAACCGAGGCTCAGAGAGGCAAGGTCCTGTCAGCTACAAATTGGCACTTGCCGTTGGCACTTGCCATCTCTACAGGATTAAATCATGAGCTGCCACAGCTGCTGACTTTCAACACCCCTGATAGGAGTTCAGGGTGGGGAGCAGAAATGAGGCACTCCATGCTCTGGGAAAACTTGGCAGAACAGGTCTGCAGATAGTTGGATATTTGCAGGAGATGATTTTTGAGTCCAGTTCTTGTATTTCCTCCTATCTAGAAAAGTGCTAAAATCCTTCATGGTGATTTCTGCTACTCATGACTCACAGCAACCTTCATGGGACTAGCAGAAACTTGCAAAAAAAAAAAAAAAAATGTGCTTGGGGCTTCCCTGGCCATTCTGTGGTTAAGATTCCTCACTTCCAAAGCAAAGAAGATGGGTTGAATTCCTGGTCAGGGAACTAAGATCCCACATGCCACTTGGCAACAAAGAAATAAATAAAGATCATCACAGATCACTCCCATCTTTTTTTAAAAAAGATATTGATTGCATGTACTGCCCCTTCACCAAAATCCCATATGTACTGACCTCTCCCCTCAACCTCTTCGGAGCAGTTTCTCAATTATCTGAAATGCTGTCTGCTGGGCTATAGTTCTCATTTTGCCCCAGATAAAACGTAACAAATTCTCATGTTGGGTATCTTTTTTTTTTTTTTTTAAAGTCAGCAGTCCCTTGCCCAAGTCACACAGCTGGTAAACACCAGGGTCAGAGATCCAGCCCAGGACTACCCATCTCCAGAGCCCAAGAGTCTATGCACCAGCAGCTAAGCTAGGAAATGTGGATCTGCTCCTGCCAATGGCTGGTGAAGACACACAGGAGGTGCCACCGTGCAAGGCCAGACGGTGACCCCATGATCCTGCCAGGCAGGGCCAGGGAGACGCTGGTTGCAGCTCGTCAGCTGGACTGGATGCCCCTTGTAGTCCTGCTGGACGCTTAGTATCTCAGTGGAAACCAAACTCACAGGCCTCACAATTCCCAGAGCCTCTGGCCTAGTCAGTCCCCACCCTCCCCCCACACCCCC
>SJXQ01012250.1:78472-145503 GCA_006408695.1 Aepyceros melampus
CTAAGTACAGCCCTGTTCAAAACATTCTGTCTCCATGAGCACATCACCCAGATGCTCAGACCTTGCAAGATTCAGGAAGCCATCTGTATGCGAAAAGAGAGAGAGAGAATTAAAAAAAGAAAGGAAAAAAAGAAAAAGAGAGCGAGTGATTTCATCCTGGACACCGGGCCACGTTAGCTCATGGCCCAGTTTTCTGGGTCAAGGATGGAGGTGCATGATACTCTTATGCAAGGCATTTGGCCACTGAGAGGCTTGAGTTCCTAAAGATTATTATTTTAACAAACCCAGCTTTGACGTGTCCAAAGGCAGCGGGAGGCTCTGAAGGGTTTTCCAAGAAAGCGTGTGTTTCTTGGGGTTATTATTTCAGACTCAAGTTCAGGGAGGGAGACTGTTTTCCTCAACTCGTGTTTCTGGAAAAACAGGCTCTTGGAAAGTGTTGGACGAGGTGGGCAGGATGTGGACTGGAGAGCTGCTGGCCTGAGGAGCAGAGGGACGGGAGAAGCGTGGGAGGAGAAGGGCCGGCCCTCTTCAGTGGCCTCTTCTCAGGCTGGAACTCGGGAGCCTGGACCCCATCCAAGGGTCTGAAGGTCTGAGGGAGGAGGTGCTTGAAGACAAGAGTTGGTTGATGTCTCTGCTGCCTCAGTCCTGAGGAATATGCCATGTCCAGCCAGCCTGCCCCCTCTGGAGCAGGGACGATGGGAGAGGAGCAGACAATGGAAGCAAACTGCCATCTTGGTTACTTTGCAAGACATAAGCTGAGGCCTTGGGGTGCTGCCCACATCCCTGGCCCACTGTGGGCCTCAGTTTCCCCACTGGAATCAAGACCTTGGGGAGTGTCTGTGGTCCAGTCCCTCCAACTTCTCCCCAGTCTCTTCCTCGGGCACTGGGCTCCAAACTTCCACACTTCATTCAGATCCTGGAAGTCCCATGGTCCTACCAGACTCAGGGCATTTGCTCCTGCCTAGAACCCTCCTCTTTGTCTTAACTCACTCCTATCTCATCCTCTGGGTGTTACTTAGATCCACCTCCTCGGGAAAGTCTTCCTCAATCTCCCAAACTACATCCGGGACCGTCTGCATCAATTACTTGGCCAATGTATGTCTCACCCACTCTGGGGCCATGGACCACAGTCACCTCGTTCACTGTGGCCTCCCTGGCATCTGGCCTGACACACAGTAGGTGCTCAACAAGCGAATGGAAACATTCCCATTTGTGCATGTCCCAGCCCAAGGGTGGGGCAGAGCTCAGACTGGGTCTGCCAGACCCCAGGCCCGTGGTCAGCACGTGACCCCAGGCAAGTACCAGACAGACTGAAGGACAGAGGGAGACAGCTTCAGTTTAGGAATGTGTGGAAGGCCACACGCCAAGGAGGGATGCTTTTTCCCCCGACAGGGCATCCCTGGAGGCCACCAGCCAATCAAAACACGAGCTTCGAAAGACAGGGCGTGATTGGCCGAGGGTGGACCAGTCGTGCTGGCTCATGGACTCCCTTCTCCCCAAGCTTCCTGCGCTTTTTCTTTTGCCGGGCTTCATTCCAGGCATCACCCGAATCCGCGGGGCGGAGGTTCCTCCAACGATCTCCCCGCCTAGGCCAGGATCCCACCCGGGGACCGCGTGTTTTCACTCCTTTCTTGCTCCTGGAGCCGGTCCCTCGCGGGACCCGCGATGCTCTCAAGCCCAGAGGTGAGTCATCGCCCCGTCACGTGTCCCGGTGACTGTCAAGCGTCTCCCTCTTCAGAGCCTCGCGCCCTGGACTTTGTTTTATGGGGCTGGGCTGTCTGGGGCCGCCGCCGATTTCATCCATCAACCCGGGACCGTTCCAACAGTAATGCTGAATTTATAGAAGTGGTTAAGCAAAGTGTTGACAATATGGACGGCGTGTTTCTGATTAACACGGCGATTCCGAGGGAAACTGCCAACTGTGGGGAAGTCAGTAAAACACAGCAGCGATTTCCCAGGCTCGGTGAGCTCCGGCCTCGACATCACGGGATTAACAGATGTTGCGCAAGGAACTTGCAAAGCGTTTGGAGGCGTCACTTGACGGGAATGGAGGCTTATACACAAACCAGAGCTCCTCTCTCTCCCCTCCCCTGTCTCTCTCTTTCTCTCTCTCCTTCTTTAGAGATTAAATCTGGATTCTCTTTCGGCCTAATAAGAATTTCCACCGAGAAATGCTGTCAGCTTCGGAGAAGCTCCCAGAACAGTGAAGAACACCCCGCCCCCACTTTCGGAAAAAGCCAACATACGTAGAATATTTCCTGGGTCCCAGATATCTTACACAAAGCATCTCGTGTCATCCACGTTGCAAGGTAGAAACCGTGACTATCTGCATTTTTAAAATAACTTTTTAGCTTGAAATAGTTTGACTCATAAGAAGTTACCAGAAAAGGCCAGAGAATTCCCATGCACACCTCCCTTCCTTTCCCTCGATGATGATGGTAATACCTTACATAGTCACAGTACATTGTCCAAACCGGGACACTGATTTGCTACACACCCTATTGGGAGTCTATCAGTTTGGACATGCATTCTTTACATCTGTGTCTATCTCTCTACCGACTTCTTTCTCTGTCTACCTATCTCATGTGTGTTTGTGTGTATATGTAGAGACAGATGATAATATCATCTATATCTATTCTCTGTCTAGCTACCTACCTATCTCACGTTGTGAGTGTATATGTATGTATAGGTAGATAATGTCATCTATCTATTCATCCACCCATCCATCCATCCAATTACTTATCCATCTCGCATTGTGTGTGTGTGTGTTTGTGTGTGTGTGCATTTGTACAGAGAGATAGATACTATATCTATCTATGCAGTTCAATGACATTTTATCACAGCTATAGAATAAAAGAGCTTCTCAGGTGGCTCAGTGGTAAAGAATCCATCTGCCAATGCAGGAGACACCAGAGACATGGATTTGATCCCTGGGTTGGAAAGAGGCTCTGGAGGAGGAAGTGGCAACCCACTCCAGCATTCTTGCCTGAGAAATCCCATCAGCAGAGGAGCTTGGTGGGCTACAGTCCTTGGGGTCACAAAAAAAGTCGGACACCACTGAGCATCAAGCACCCAGAGAATAAAAGCACCATCTCACTGAGATTACATATGGCTTTGCCCCGACAAGGAAACGCTCTCAGACCACCCTTTAACAGTCATGCACTCCCTTCGACCCTCATCCCTGGAAGACACTGTAATGTTGTCATTTTAAAAATGTTATGCAAATGAAACCACACAACATAAAGCTCTGAGTGGCTTTCTGCCCTCAGCAGAATGCCCCTGACGTCCATCCAAGTTACGTGGGTATCCATAATTCTTCCTTTTTGTTGCTGAGTAGTATTCCAATGGAGATATGACTCCATTTATCCATTCACCCGACGAAGGATGACCCGCTTGTTTCCAGTCTGGGGTTTTGATGCATAAAGTGCTGCAAACGCCCAAGCACAGGTTTTTATGTGCTTGTTTTCACTTGACAGATGAGGTAACTGATTCGGCCAAGGACATGCAGCCAGCAATCTGAAGGAAGATTTGAACTCAGGTGGGAACTCCAGAGGCTTCAAATAAATAGTACTTATACATAATTAGCCCTAAGAAGGTAATTAACGCTCCAGGAAGATGCACTGTGTTTATCCTCTGTATTCCTGTAAGAATATGCCATGAGCCCCTCCAGGCCTGTAAGACAAGTTGGAGAGTCAGATCTCACAGGGTCAAAATCCATCCTTTGGGTTTGGCCCGCATGGGTTTCCCAGTAGAGCCTCCGGTCCTCCTCCACCCTTCTCTAGCTCATCAGAAAGCCGCTCGCTATTTCCTCTGGAACAGCCTCTGAATTTCCAGTCGCCTTGGTTCGCCTCGCAGGGTCCCTCTACCCCTCCCTCCGTGGCTACCACGCTGGCTGCAGCTCACAGCTCTCTCTTCCTTTAGTGAGTACCTCTCCTTGGAGAGGCCACATCATCCTCATCCCCTGCCCCGCCGCCCCCCAGAGACATCCTTGGCTCCATGAATATTTATCTGCTTCTATAAACATGCATCTATTCATTGAGCAAAGCTCCTGAAGACCAAGGCTGTGCCAGGCATTGAGCTGAACCCTGGAAGCAGAAATAATCTATAACCTCTGAGCCCAGCCTTGGGTAAATCAGTCTACAGATAGAAACACACATCAGACAGAGGGACGAATGGATAAAAATGGAGAGGAGAAGAAGCAGTGGGCTTGGACATGTGGAGCCCTGAGTCCAAGTCCTGGATGGGCTATATTTAGTCTGTTCAGATTGCGCTAAGAAAACACCATACACGGGGTGGCCGAAAGAATAGAGACGTGTCCTCTCGCAGTTCTGGAGGCCGGAAGTCCAAGGTCAAGATTCCAGCTGACTCGGGTTCTGGTGTGTGGACTGCAGTCCTGGCTCATAGATGGTCAGCTTCTTGCTAAGTGCTCACATGGCCTTTCTTTGCTGCAAGTGCATGGAGAGAGAGAGGGAGAGAGAAAGAGGAAGAGAGAGAAGGGAAGAGAAAAAGCTGAATAGAAAGAGACAGGGAGAGAGAGAGAGGGAGACAGAGAGCGAGGAAGAAAGAAAGAGATGGAGGGAGAGAGACAGAGAGAGGGAGGGAGAGAGGGAGGGGGAGGGGGGGAAATGAGGGAGAGAAAGAGACAGAGAGGGAGAGAGGGGAGGAAGAGAGAGAGGGCGAGGCAGGGAGTGTGCAGGATCTCTTCCTATAAGGACACAAACCATCAGATCAGGGCCCCACCCTGACGGCCTCCTTTCACTTTAATCACCTCCTTACAGGCCTGTCTCCAATAACCCTCACACTAAGGGTTAAAATTTCGACAAATGAACTTGGGCAGGGTCACTCTTCCGTGGTGGGACTTCCGTGGGCTCGCTGCCCACTGTCTGCCCCGCCTTCTTTCAAGAGTTCTATGAAGAGGCATGGAGATGATTGATGACTCGGATGTGCTTTCTCCTCAGACCGGCTCCCCAGGTGAGGGGCTGCCCCCCACCCTCCCCTCGGTCTCCTGGGGAGCCAGACCTAAGGTGCCTGAGTCAGTGCGAGCAGGTGTCCTGTTTCGTTCCCGCCGCAAAGGAGGGAGTCCAGGTGCTTCGCAGAGTATGCAGCCTGGCCCTTGGAGAGTAGAGCATCCGACTGGAGTTGGGGGGTAGACGGGGCGGGGGTAACAGCAGAGGGCCCCCCGGGAGGGGCTGACCTGAGGTTCTGAGCCTCCATAAACAGCAGAGGCAGCCCACACTCCCACCTGTGGCTGAGCTTCCTCCCAGAACCTCTCATGCCTGATCTGCATCTGATTCTGCCTCCCCTCCCGTGGCCTCCCGCTCCCCATAAAACTCAATCTCCTTTTGTTTTCAATTCAATTAAGGGCCAATAATTCCACCCACACGGCCACACATTGAAAGTGCTGTCAATAAACCAGCTGTGGGCAAAGACAGGGCTGCCTGGGGGAGAGGGATGCGGACATCTCTGGGGTCCTAGTCCAGGGGCGTATAGCGAAGGAGAAGGAGAAAAGAGCCCCGGTGGGAGTCTGTCCCGACTTCTAGCCCTGGCAGTGGCACTTGTTTGCTGTGTGACCTTGGCCAGCCGTGGCCCTCCCTGGGCCTCAGTTCCTCCATCTGTAAAATGGGACCAAGACGTACTATTGTGAGTTTTTTTAGCTCTTTTCTTCTACTCACCTAGACTATGATTATTTCAGTGCTAATTTAATAACTAACTAAAACCCAGCCGCATCCACTGACCCAGCCAGAGGAGCCTGTTTGTAGAATCTGTCCTCCAAAATGTTTGCACAGATATGCAGAGATATTTGTTTAAGGATGTCCCTCACTATGGGGTTAAGTCAGTCATGCTACAGCTGCACCTTGGAATATCTTGCAACCATTAATGAGAATTGGGGTAGGGCTTCCCTGGGGGTCCAGTGGTTAAGAATCCTCTTGCAATGCAGGGCACACAGGTTTGATCCCTGGTCTGGGAAACTCCCACACGCCGCAGAGCAACTAAGCCCGTGTGTCACTACTGAGCCTGCGCTCTAGAGCCTGAGAACCGCGACTGCTGAGCCCAGGCCCTGAAACAGTCCAGAGCCTGTGCTCCACAACCAGGGAAAGGCGGCAGGCAGCAACGAAGGCCCCCCGCAGCCAAAATAAAAACAAATTAATAAAATTTTAAAACTAATTGAGGTAAGATCTACATGTGGTATTATGAAAAGATGATCAAAATATAGTTAAGGAAAAGTTGCAGAAATCTTATATACATATACATATGTGTGCTAAGTTGCATAAGTCCTGTCTGACTCTTTGCAGCCCTATGGACTGTAAGCCCACCAGGCTTCTCTGTTCATGGGACTCTCCAGGCAAGAATACTGGAGTGGGTTGCCATGTCCTCCTCCAGGGGATCTTACCTACACAGAGATGGAACCCGCTTCTCTTATGTTTTCTGCGTTGGCAGGTGGGTTCTTTACCAGTAGCGCCACCTGGGAAACCCCCATATACATACATATATGAACATAAATACAATGTAAATGTGTATTTCTTTAATTAGGAAACAAGCCATATTATAAACAGAATACAAATCAAAACAGAAACAAAAGTGATACTATAAGAGCGCAGTACTGGTGTGTGTGTGTGTGTGTGTGTATGTGTGTGTGTGTGTGTCCTGAGGGAGGCACATCACACTTTAAGATAATGGGGCTTCGAGTGGGGAGAGAGGACGTAGGGACTTGCAAGTTTTCCAGTGAGTATAAATTACTTTATAATTAAAATCTATATAAACCTATAAAGTGAAATGAATACCTGCTTGTGGTTTGAGAACCGGAGTCTTGTGTTAAGGTAAAAGGAAGAATATTTAATTCTCACAACTCTGCGATAACCACTGTTGACATTTTTATGCATTTCCTTATGAGTCTCTTTCCCTATTCATGTACACATATATTTTTATAATAAAGTTGGAATTACGCTCCATGAGAAATTTTGTTGCCTGCTTTTTCACTTAACGTTTTAGCATAAGGATTTTCCCAGGTCATTAAATTCACCCTGTAATCGCGCTAGGAGGCCCCCTGATGGGATGGCCACCTGTATGCGCCCCAGCCCTGTGTGTGTTGGAATTACACATGCATGAATCTCCACTCTGCTCTGATGGACTGATGCTCTTCCAGGCCTGGGAAGCATGATCCCATCCTCTGCAGCATCACCAGGATAGAAGTCTGTCAATAAATATTTGATGATGAGTAAATGAATCAACAGAACATAAACGAATGAACCTCCGTATAGCCAAAGGTACGTTTTTTCCAGGAGTCATGTACAGATGCAAGAGTTGGACCATAAAGAAGGCTGAGTGCCAAAGACTTGATGCTTTTGAATTGCAGTGCTAGAGAAGACTCTTGAGAGTCCCTTGAACTACAAGGAGATCAAACCAGTCCATCCTAAAGGAAATCGACCCTGAATATTTACTGGAAGGACTGTTGCTGAAGCTGAGGCTCCAATACTTTGGCCACCTGAGGCAAAGAGCCAACTCATTGAAAAACTCCCTGGTACTGAGAAAGACTGAAGGCAAAAGGAGAAGGGGGTGGCAGAGACAAGTTAGCTGGATAGCATCATCGACTCAATGGACATGAATGTGAGCAGACTCCAGGAGATAGTGAAGAGTAAGGAAGCCTGGAGTGCGGCAGTCCACGGGGTTGCAGAGTCGGACATGACTTAGTAACTGAACAATAACAAGAAAATTTTTAAAATAGATGCCAAAGAGTGGCTGATGTGGAAACACTTCCCTGTTGTCAGGCTCCAAGGCTGGCTCCCATTCCTCATCTTTAGAATGCAGGGCGATAAATTTTCCCAGATCACAAACCTGAATGTAGCCAGGGCTCCATCTTCTCTCCTTCCAAACCTTTCATTTCATCTCTGATGCTCTGAGTCACTCCAGGGTGTGGGAAACCAGGCCCTCACCACCAAGCCTGGCTCTGAACACCGCCAAGACAAATTGCTGCACTGGTCCCCAGAGGGGAGTGTCATCTCATCCACGTAAGAGGCTCTGATGGAAGCTGGGGAGCCGCACAGCTGGGAAGTCACTGTTTCCCAAGGCAGCCACCCTGTGGGAAGAGTCCACGGGAGTGATTGTGGGTGAATTTGGGTGAGATTCGCCATGCCCCACGGTGTCACTGTGCAAACCCCAAAGTCCTTGACTCCCAGGGTGAGCGGATGGCAGCCAACGTCTAATAAAAGCCTCTGAGTCAGACATGATTTACGTCTTGGGTTGAAAGCTTTAACTTAACAGAGCTGTGTTCAGATCCCACTTGGCCACTTCCTGTGTGGCTTTGCACTCCATGAGACTCAATTTCTTATCCTTAAAATGGGGACAATGATAGAGCCATCTCTAAGGTCCTTGTGAAGGTTAAATGAGATAAGGCATGTCAAATCCTTAGCAAAATGTGTGGAACATGGGCGTGATCAAGGTTGGCCATGACAGGAGCCTGTCTGGGGACTTTGGGATCAAATCTGTGCTCCTTCTTTGCTTGGTTAGTGAGGCCAACTCCATTTCATCAAATGTGTTTGGCACCCCTGCTTTTGCCTTTGTGGAAATGTAGCTGCTATCAGAAGGAACCATGTGGCTCTGCCTTGGCCATGGACTTCTGTTTTCTTGATGGTTTGGGCAGAGATACCAGTCCCCATGATCAAATATGGGAGGCTGGGCTCCTGAATGGCAATGAACTCAGGTCCCCAAAGGATCAGGTCTCCAAATGATCTCCAGTGATTGGAGTTTATACCGAATCTTACAAAGTGAAACTTAACAGACAGCTATGAAAATACTAGCTCTAGGTCCAAAATTTCAGCTCTGCAAATAACAACAATAGTTAACAATCTCACACTCTATACCAAGAATTGTGCCCATGGCTTTGCGTACTTATCTTATTTAAGTTTCACAATTTCTCTCTTGCCACAAGTTTTACAATTATCCCCATTTGCAGAGGAGGAAGCTGAGGCTTGGTTTCCACACCCAAGGATGTCCAGCTGGTAGACTGGTCAAGCAGATTCCGAGCCAGTGGGAGTGCGACTCTCAGCCCACACTCTTAGCCCATGCACCATTTTAGATGACAAGGCTGTTGTGTTTTGAATCGCACCAGAACAGAGGTTGGTCTGGGAATAGCAGAGAGGTTAACATTCCACTAAAGCCTGATGCTTTTGAATTGTGGTGTTGGAGAAAACTCCTTGGACACAAGGAGATCAAACCAGTAAATCCTAAAGGAAATCAACCCTGAATATTCACTGCAAGGACTATTGTTGAAGCTGAAGCTCCAATACTTTGGCCACCTGATGCAAAGAGTCAACTCATTGGAAAAGACCCTGATGCCGGGAAAGGCTGAGGACAGGAAGAGAAGGGGACAACAGAGAATGAAATGATTGGAGGGCATGACACATTCAATGGATATAAGTTTGAGCAAACTATGGGAGATAGTTGAGGACAGAGAAGCCTGGCGTGCTGTAGTCAATGCGGTCGCAAAGAGCTGGACACGGCTTAGCGACTGAGCAACAAGAACAGAAGGCCTGAATCTCTGCCAAGAGGCTGGCTTTCATTCATTCCTGCATCTGTGCAGGTAACAAGCATGAGCTCAGAAGCTCCGTGTGGCAGGTGCCCTACTAAACAGTGGATTTAGGATGGACCAGCCAGCTCTGTCCTCATGGGGCTCACAGTCTAGCAGGAGAGATGGAAGATAAATAAATGACTCCAGGTGAGTCCAGAGCTCTAAGGGCTGTTACAAGGGACTCAGCGTTCATCCAGAATTCTCTAGGCACCCTGGAGCCTAGCAGGACTCAGCCCCTTGTTGGAGGAATCCATGCCTCTTTGCAATGATGTCACACAAACAGATGCTTAGCAATGGCACACAGTAAGTACCCAATGTCAGCTGTGAATAGTAGTTAACAATGCTGCCACTACAACTTACACCAATGGAGTTTTTGGACCCAGCAGGACAACTTTAAGGTTTATTTCTGTTCAACTTTAATGCCTTAGAATCAGCACACAGCTCTGCAGACTCGTAACTCCTCAGAACAAAGACCCTCTGCCCTAACCTTGACGATGAGTGGGGGAGATTTGTTCTGGTTATTTCTCATGATTCCCCTGATTCCAGGTCTCCAGGCCTCCTTCACCTCTGAGCTTGCTTCTGGACGCAGACTCTGATTCCTGCATCCATCTGCACTCAGCCAATGTGACTGGGGACCTGGAAATGTCATTTACAACAAAAGGATAAATAAATATCCCTTTGGAAGGAAACGAAATACCTTAAACAAACTCAGTTAACTCTCAACAAATGCCCGCGCCCTTCGGGGGTCTCTCGCACAGGATCACCACGGGTTGTCCTGTTATTTCCGCCGGTGGGTGCCCCTGGGGGGCTCCGCGGGTCCCATGGCCCCCTTTCGCGGATGAAGAGGCAGGGCGGGCGCCGAGGGACGTGGTTTGGCCCGCGGGAAGTCCTGGCCTGATGTGTGATGAGTTTGTTCTCAGTCACAGGGCTCCACCTGCTTCGAGCTGGGAATCTCATCAGGCAGGGTTTCCCTGGGAGTCCCTGCCTTCCCCCCAAACCTCCCCCCGCCAGCACTTGCAGGGGACGCTATAAAAACTGCTTCTCACAAGGCACTTCAGGGTTTCTGCTTTCCGGCCTCGGGCCAGGAAACCCTGAGAAGACAAAGACTGCTGGGCCTTGTCTTGGGTGGGAAAGTTTTTAAGAACTCAAGAAAGCATTTCTTTTATTCCCCACCCTCAGTTCAGCTCAGTTCAGTCGCTCAGTCGCGTCTGACTCTTTGTGACCCCATGAACTGCAGCACCTCCAGGCCTCCCTGTCCATCACCAACTCCCGGAGTCCATCCAAACTCATGTCCATTGAGTCTGTGATGCCCTTCAATCATTTAATTCTCTGTCGACCCCTTCTCCTCCTGCCCTCAATCTTTCCCCTCATCAGGGTCTTTTCAAATGAGTCAGCTCTTCGCATCAGGTGGCCAAAGTACTGGAGTTTCAGCTTCAACATCAGTCCTTCCAACAAACACCCAGGACTGATCTCCTTTAGGATGGACTGGTTGGATCTTCTTGCAGTCCAAGGGAATCTCAGGAGTCTTCTCCAACACCACAGTTCAAAAGCATGAATTCTTTGGCACTCAGCTTTCTTTATAGTCCAACTTTCACATCCATACATGACTACTGGAAAAACCATAGCCTTGACCAAACAGACCTTTGTTGGCAAAGTAATGTCTCTGCTTTTAATATGTGTCTAGGTTGGTCATAACTTTCCTTCCAAGGAATAAGCATCTTTCTTCATTTTCTGCCCTAACAGTGGTGTCATCTGCATATCTGAGGTTATTGATATTTCTCCCAGCAGTCTTGATTCCAGCTTGTGCTTCTTCCAGCCCAGCGTTTCTCATGATCTACTCTGCATATAAGTTAAATAAGCAGGGTGACAATATACAGCCTTGATGTACTCCTTTTCCTATTTGGAACCAGTCTATTGTTCCATATCTAGTTCTAACTGTTGCTTCCTGACCTGCATACAGATTTCTCAGGAGGCAGGTCAGGTGGTTTGATATTCCCATCTCTTTCATAATTGTCCACAGTTTATTGTGATCCACACAGTCAAAGGCTTTGGCATAGTCAATAAAGCAGAAATAGATGTTTTTCTGGAACTCTCTTGCTTTTTAGATGATCCAGCAGGTGTTGGCAGTTTGATCTCTGGTTCCTCTGCCTTTTCTAAATCCAGCTTGAACATCAGGAAGTTCACAGTTCACGTATTGCTGAAGCATGGCTTGGAAATTTTAAGCATTATTTTACTAGCATGTGAGAAGAGTGCAATGTGTGTTAGTTTGAGCGTTCTTTGGTATTGCCTTTCTTTGGAATTGGAATGAAAACTGACCTTTTCCAGTCCTGTGGCCACTGCTGAGTTTTCCAGATTTGCTGGCATATTGAGTGCAGCACTTTCACAGCATCATCTTTCAGGATTTGAAATAGTTCAACTGGAATTCCATCATCTCCACTAGCTTTGTTCGCGGTGATGCTTCCTAAGGCTCACTTGACTTCATATTCCAGAATGTCTGGCTCTAGGTGAGTGATCACACCATCGTGATTATCTTGGTCGTGAAGATCTTTTTTGTACAGTTCTTCTGTGTATTCTTGCCACCTCTTCTTAATATCATCTGCTTCTGTTAGGTCCATACCATTTCTGTCCTGTATTGTGCCCATCTTTGCATGAAATGTTCCCTTGGTATCTTTAATTTTCTTGAAGAGATCTCTAGTCTTTCCCATTCTGTTGTTTTTCTCTGTTCTTAACATTGATCACTGAGGAAGGCTTTCTTATCTCTCCTTGCTATTCTTTGGAACTCTGCATTCAAATGGGTATATTTTTCCTTTTCTCCTTTGCTTTTCACCTCTCTTCTTTTCACAGCTATTTGTAAGGCCTCCTCAGAGAGCCATTTTGCTTTTTTGCATTTTTTTTTCTTGGAGATGGTCTTGATCCCTGTCTCCTATACAATGTCACAGACCTCCATCTATAGTTCATTAGGCACTCTGTCTATCAGATCTAGTCCCTTAAATCTATTTCTCACTTCCACTGTATAATCATAAGGGATTTGATTTAGGTTGTATCTGAATGGTCTGGTGGTTTTCCCCACTTTCTTCAATTTAAGTCTGAATTTGGCAATAAGGAGTTCATGATCTGAGCCACAGTCAGCTCCTGGTCTTGTTTTTGCTGACTGTATAGAGCTTCTCCATCTTTGGCTGCAAAGGATATAATCAATCTGATTTCGGTGTTGACCATCTGGTGATGTCCATGTGTAGAGTCTTCTCTCGTGTTGTTGGAAGAGGGTGTTTGCTATGACCAGTGCATTCTCTTGGCAGAACTCTGTTAGCCTTTGCCCTGCTGCATTCTGTACTCCAAGGCCAAATTTGCCTGTTACTCCAGGTGTTTCTTGACTTCCTATTTTTGCATTCCGGTCCCCTATAATGGAAAAGACATCTTTTCGGGGGGTATTAGTTCTAAAAGTTCTTTTGGGTCTTCATAGAACCATTCAGCTTCAGCTTCAGCATTACTAGTTGGGGCATAGCCTTGGATTACGTGATATTGAATGGTTTGCCTTGGAAACAAACAGAGATCATTCTGTCGTTTTGAGATTGCATCCAAGTACTGCATTTCGGACTCTTTTCTTGACTCCTCACACTCGCTTCAAGTCAAACCAGCTTGAGTTCTCACCTGCTAGTGAGAATTCCTCATTCATCTGCTTCACTTTCTCCAACGAGTCAGCGTGTAAGAGAGGAGTTCTGGCCAAAACTGTAGGCAAGCCCCAGGCCCAGCATTTCTTGAGCTCAAATAATGGATGGGCCTCTTTCTAAGGACTGAAAATGAAGAGGTTCCTAATATTTAACTTAAATCACTTTATTTTAAAATTGACAAAATCAATATAAATGTAATATAACCCCTAAATTTCTTTTACTTTTCTAGGAAGCCCCTTCACCTTATAACTATGAAACCACCACATATCAATTACCAACATTATTTTAATATGGCAGAAAAGGCCATTTCTTGGAATATAAACCACTTATGCTTGGTCTAATACAGAAAGGTGACATTCTCCATCTGCTTCTAAATATAAATCAGTGGGAATGGCAATGAGGACTAATAAAGGGGACCCAGAATGACAATGGATTAAATGAATTGAGGTTTTATTTTTCACTTGTGTCAAAGAAATGAGGGAATGCCCAGTTTTTCTGTACTGATGTCCTTAGCACATGTTAACCTAGGGCAAGGTGCCTCATGGTCACAACATGGCTGCTGTGACTCCGACAATCCCATCTGTGTTCCCTGCAAGAAGAAAACAGAAGGAAGCGTGCCTCTTAAGTACATCTACCCTATTTAAACAACCTGGTCAAAAATACCACCTAGTGACCTCAGCGTATGATTCACTGGCAAATTTATAACTAGGGGAGGCAAGAAATAAAACCTTTTAGCTGGGCGTACCAGTACCTTAAATAAAAGAGGCCTGCCACTAAGGAAGAAAGGGAGAATGGACTTTGGATAGGAGAGTAGTAGTGCTTACCACCTTGTAGGTCTGTTGGCTAATTTGTATACTTCCAAAGCCGAGAGTGACTTTTAGGATTGAGGTAGTAGTAGTAGTAGTAGTATTTGACTCCTTAGGGCTTAGCTGCAGCACACAGGATCTTCGTTCTGTCATATGAGATCTTTCATCACAGCCCATGGACTCTCCAGTTGTGGCAGGCAGGCTCAGTACCTGCGGTGCACACAAGCTTAGTTGCCCTGAGACAGGTGGGATCTGAGTTCCCTGACCAGGGATGGAACCCACATCCTCTGGGTTGAAAGGCAGATTCTTAGCCACTGGACCAAGGAAGTCCCTGTAGTGTTGTTTAAAATGTCAAACTTTACTTGTTAGTTCAGGATAATCAGACCTCACATCTAACTCAATCTACTGATCTTAACGCTGCATCCATCACTTGAGTAGACAAGATGCTGGTCTGCTTCGCATGGACCAGAGTTTTTAAGTCATTAAACAAGAACCTAGTACGATTCCTGTTGGCACCAGAAACAGAGGGAGATCCTCACTGCATATTCCCATCACCCTCACTGTCCCTGATGACTGCACATCTGTCATGCAGAACTCGGGTCTACTGACATGCCCACTCACACGTGTGTCTAAGGCTGTGTTGTGAGGCTGAGATGAGACCCCTGGTCCCCGAAGACCACCATGCTGCTATCTGCCACGTGATGAGTCAACTTTGCATCCTACCCTTAAAACAGTTGCAAAATCTTCCTTGGAACCACAGTGTGAGGCTGTTTGGTCTTTATGCGGCAAGCTCACAATTGTGAAGGCACACAGCAATCCGGGCCCTGAAGTCCCATAGAAGTCCTTGGTTATAAAATGATCATTCATGTTATAAGGCATTCTTTCCAGGTTATAATACAAATGCGAAAACAAAATCAAATAGGAAAGTGGACACTTCAGGGTATATTTGTGGGTCCAAGTTTGAGAAACAGTGGCTTCTGCCACCAAGCAGACAGTTTTCAAGGGACCTTACTGCCCCTGAGCCTGTTCAGATGGCTCACAGCAGTCATTGGAGAGGTGAGGGGTCTGTGCCTCAGAGAGGGCAAGCCACTTGATAAAGGTCACACAGCTTCTGAAGATCAGAGCTGAGACTTGAACCTTGCTGTGGCTCAGAGCTGCGCGAGGCTGGGCTCCTAAGCCTTCTGTGTTACTGCACCTAACAGCCACAGCCCTCTAATCACCATGTCATTCTTGTAGTCCCCACAAACGGGGGAGACATCCCTTGCTCCCCAAACCCTCAGGCACCAGAGACTGAGGGATGATTCACGTCAAACTACCCATTACACAGATGGGAAAAGTGCATCAGTGGTGACTGAGAAATGTTGAGCCAGGAAGACTGCAACACAGAGGGGGCTGTTTCTGAAGCCCAAGACCATGAGCAGAGAGCCGGCAGAGTTCCAGGGAGTGAAGGACCACAGCAAAACCAGGCAGAAGAGACACCAGGGAATTCACTGTACATAGCCACGAGGGAGTCTGACTACAATCTGGATAAAAAAGCTATTACTATTATCATTAATATGACGGGTATGTGCGGCAGCAGCGCAGTGCCTACAAAAGCCAGTACCCAATAACTATGATCTGTTCCTAGTCTTCGTAATGTTACTCACCAGGCTTCCCAGCACAGTGCTTGGCAGGATTATTATTGGTATCATTCACTATACACCCTGGCTCTTAGAGGTGCTCCATGAATACGTGAATGAATGAGTGAATGGACGAATGATTCCATCTCAGCTGCCGCTGAGTCCCTACTCTGTTCCCCAGGCTAGATCCTCGTCTGCTCGCCCCCCGACCTCAATCTGAAGGCACCCGTTACATCACCAGCACAAATCAGACTCCTAATCCACCCTTCTTTGGTTTAAGAGTCATTACAAAGTGCTTAATTAAGTAAGCCTCGCTTAATCACCAAATGTTTGCATGCAAAACAAGTTCCCGGGAAGCAGAAGCACTTCACTCATTCAGTCCAGAAATAATGGCTCGGAGCAGGGGGAAGAAGGCGGCCTGGACACAGAGCCTCGACAGTTCATTTGAGAGCCTCGCCCATTCATCACCGAGGGGGAATTAAAAGGCTTCAGTTCAAGCAATGTGAGAACTCCCGCATTCCAGTCGGATGAATCAAGGAGGGGGCCACTGTCTGGACTTCTGAAGGCGGATCGGGAGGAGAAGGGGCAATCTGAGAGGCAGATGGGGGAGGGGGCTTGTGGGGCCAGGAGCGGTGCATTGAGGCCCTGGGGATCTGCCTCCCACAGCCCAGAGAATTGACAACCCCTCCCCAGGGCGGCCTTTGGTCTCTGCTTCTAGGTTCTGCCTTCGATGGGGTTTCATTTGCCCCCGCTTCTATTTCAGGAGAGGGTTTGCCAATTGTAAACTGATTTGTAGAGCTCGGTGGTACTTGGCGGTGATGTGTAAGTGTGTCAGACTGCGAGCCGGCTGCTATTTCTTTTCTTCCCGGATACCTTCCTAACCCAGGGCTTTCCCTGGAGCCCTGGATGAGTTGGCACAAGGATGAACTTCCTTTTCTTTTCTCAATGACTATATGTCTACTTTTATATGTATTAGGAAAAAGTAAATAGGACCAGGACCTCATCCTCTGATTTCGTGTGTCTGCTGCAATCAGAGTTGGTGTAAAGGAAATAGTAACTCTTCTAAGGTAGAGCGAGGATGTGGCGTAAACCATGCATGACAAGGACTGAAGACCCTTTTGTGACGTGATTCTCCTTGCCCACCGTGCTTGTCACAGCCAGGCTCCTGTCCCTGCGCTGTCGAGAAAGTGTGAGTCACTCAGTCGTGTCCGACTCTTTGCGACCCCATGAGCTGTAGCCCACCAGGCTCCTCTGGCCATGGAGTTCTCCAGGCAAGGATACTGGAGTAGGTAGCCATTCCCTTCTCTAGAGGATCTTCCTGACCCAGGGACTGAACCCGGGTCTCCCACACGGCAGGCAGATTCTTTACCATCTGAGCCACCAAGGGAGCCCCTGGGCTGTCTGGCGCTCTTACCAAACCCATTTTGGAGATGAAGAAACAGAGGCTTGGGAGACACAGAACGTCTCCCCTCTCTTCTGGTATGGTGGTGACAGTATTGTAAGGTCAGGAAAAATTGTGAATGATGGTAATACAGGTAAAAAATAACTGAAAGATGGTGGATGTTCTGCCTTGCACAACCCTCCGTGTTATTGTGCCTTTCACTGTCTTTGAGCTATTTTATAACTAAGTTAAAAAAAAAAAACCTGATACTAATACAAATGATTCATGCCATAGAAATGCAAATGAATTTTGTCCAGCAGAATGCAATTGATTATTGCTGCAAAGTTATCGATCAATTTTGCATCTCCTTGTAAATTAATCCCAGGCCTTCTGATTGCCTGTATATGTGTGTGTTGTCTGAAATCTCCTTTGAACCAGTGTTGCCATCTTTCTGGTTCCCTCATTAATTAATGAGCTAACTACACTCTTTGACACATTCATTTCATAATTGCACAAAAGTCATGCTTCTACCTTTATTTCAAAATTACGCTTCAACCACATGCACCCAATAAGACCCTGTGTGTACTTGGGGAAAGGTCAGACTCAATAGGAGTTATGAGGTGTGTGTGTATGGAGGGGGTGTCCGGATAAAATTTTGAATCTGAATTGCTGGGTGTATGCGTGTGTTTCTGTTTTGGGGAGCAGCCCATCGTTTCTGTCTCCTCATCGAATTCAAGCTGGTCACCAGCTCCAGTGTCGTCATTTGGGGGGTGGGCAAAGCCAGTGCAGAAACTGAACAGGATTCATGGTTTCCTGGTGTCTCATAACCAACACCCTGGCTGTGGCCACACCCCAGCGTGTGGCAGGGGCCGGGTTTTCAGCATATCTGTCCAAGGGTATGTTTTCCTCCAGCCCAGTGGGATGGGGGCTGGAAATAGAAATTAAGTTGATTTATAGAAAATAAGCAGCTGTGACGTCTCACATACTCCTGAGCCGGTTCGCAGGACTCAGACCTGCCATAAAGATAGCCAGGGTAGCTTGAATTTGCTGACAATTCCAAATACAGTGTTTCCTTGATGCCTCAAGGTGGGCCATACACTGTGCTCCATTTTTTGTGATAGAAACAGGGATCAGAGACAATAGCTGATTCCCCAAAGCCACACAGCAAGTCAGAGACACCAGCCTGAGCCTGGAGCCCCGCACTAAATCACGACCACCGGGGTTTCCAAAGTCAGCAGTTTTGGCGGCCCCAGGGGCACTTGCTGAAATGCAGATGCTCAGGCCCTCCTGCCCTGACAGTCCCACTCAGTGGGTCTTGAGGTGGGGCCCAGGACTCTGCATTTAACCAACCACCAGGTGACTGCAGATGCATAAGCAGGCATGGAGATACTTCACGGCACAGGGTTAATTCTCGTGCATGAAGGAAAGCAAAAATGTGACAGAGAAGGTATCTCCAGACACGCATTGTGAACACAGAGAGGGGGATAAAAAAAACCTGCAGGGCCCAGGAGACAAACCAAAGTCATCAGAATCACCCAATAGTCAGGCCTGGGACAGTCTGGAATGAGGCAAGAAAGCCATCGATCTCCAAGCTGGAAGGACTCCTAGAAATGTCTTATTTCACAGAGGCCCAGACTTGTGAAAGGGACTTGCTGAAGGCAAAGACTAGAACTCGGGGATCTATGCTCAGCTGGTCTTAGTCTCAGCTCTTAAGTCTATAAATACCCCAGCTCCCTCTTGCCTCATGGGTTCACAATCCACACCTCTCCCAGAACCCTCAGAGCTCTATCTACCCAGAATGGTCATCTGCTCGCACTGCCCCCCTTAAAGGTCACCTCCCTTCCTCACCTCACTTCCACTCTTCCTTAAGGCTGCTTCCTGAGATCACCTCCGAAACTCCTCGCACAGCTTCCTTGTCTCAGGGTCGGCTTCCGGAGACCCGTCACTTGAGATAGAACCCACTATCAACTGATCAATCCATATGATCCACAGGGTCCAGACTCAATCTTTAAAATATCTCCTAACTGCGTCTAGAGTGTAGGATTCATCTTCTTAAAATAGAGAGTGGATTACCACACTCTCGTGTCTCCAGTTCTCTCGCACGCGTGTGAGGACCAGCAAACTTTCTGCAAATGGCCAGCTATTAAATATTTTTGGCTTCGTGGGCCAGATGGTCTCCCTTACAGCTACTCAGCTCTGCAGGTGGAGTGTGAAGTCAGCGTAAGCAATATGTGCATGGCTATGTTACAATAAAACTTTATTTACAAACACAGATGGCCATCTCGAGGGCCAGACTGTGCTGAGCGGCAGGCTCAGGCCTCTTGTAATATCACTCATGGCCTTTCACACTCTGCCCCTGCCTACCTCTCCGGCCTCAGGTTTAAGTATTTGATGGCTGTCCGCTGGGTACAGTTCGTAACCTAGTATAGGCCCTGAGCACGAGGACTTTCAGAGTCTCTCCTTCGGGGGAAAATCACCAGTTATTCCACAAAGCAGTTTGGTTTAACCAGTCTTCCCCCCAAGACTACACTGCTCATGGTTCAGATCCACTCTCTCTCTCTCTCTCTCTGTCTGTCTCTCTCGGTCTCAGTCACCTCTTCCACAGGAGCCACGGAAACCCCTCCTGTGGGAAACCTATGGCCTGTGGTGCAGAGGTGGCTGACCCCACTCCTAGCCATGGGAACCACGCCTGACCCAGACCCAGCCAATCAGAGACATCTTTTCCCCAGGTCATGTGATGCTTTGGGGAGAAACACATGACGCAGTCTGGACCAATAAGAATCTTCCCCAGTTTTCTTTCTCCTGGTAGACTGCGAGGCATGTGAGTCCAGGGAAGCAGATGACCATCCCCACCACCATTTGAGGCCCGTTTGAAGAATGAAGTCAAGAGATGGAGAGAGAGGGGAAACTGGCATGGACTCAGGCAGTGAAAAAGCACCTACTATGTGCCAAGCTCTACGCTAACTTCTGGTGACCCCAGGATGAGTCAACCCTGGCGGTCCCTGCTTTTAAATGGCTCAGAGATAGGAGAGAAAAGGAGACTGGTTAACCCATAGTTGTATTTCACAGTGACAATCTCTCTGATGTACAGAAAGGTCTAAGGCGGGGGCACTAAAACCCTGGGGCTGGCTGGGATGCTCCGTGGGCAGGCAGGGACCAGACCTTTTGGAAGTTGTGTAGGCATGCAAGCCTGTCACAACTTGAGCTGCCTACAAGAGCACTCCCCCAGCTGCAGCTTCAAACTGGGGCCAGTTTCCCGCACTCCTCCCGCCCGACCACTGCACACACACAGCTCTGTCCATCCTCTCTCTGGCTCCCCCTGACTCCCAGAACCTGGGTTTTCCCAGGAATCTGATAGCCGCCACTGAGCCATGACCCTCAAAGACTCCTCCTTGGGGTTGAGAAAGCTCCTTGGTGTTGACAGGAAAAAAGATCTGAGTGAGGGGTGCCTGAGCACAGAACAGGGCTTCCTCAGGGGGCAGATGCTTCAGCCTATGAAGCGAGGTGGCTGGATGAATAAGACGACTTTGGCTCCAGTTCCTGGAAGGAGAGACTGACTGCTCACGAGGAGACAAGCAGAGGGAAGAGAGTGCTCACGGTCTCTTCCAAACTTGGTCATCTCGCTTCGGGAGAAACTGGGTTTTCTCAGCCTTGGGTTGCTGTGGGGAGAAGGGAACGTGGGTTTCTCAGCTGCACAGAGGGTGGGGGCATTGTGAGGGGCTCTCAGGCTGGCTCTTAAGCAGAGCTGGGGAGAAGCCAGGGAGCAGCTGAGAAGCCATCCTCTCCGATATGCCCCCCTTGAATATAGATTTAGCTGCTAGTACAGAGCTGGAAGACTTGAATTCCAGTTCTGTTCTGTGATTAATCTGGCTGCCTTCGGGTCCCTCGTGTCAACCCCAGGTCACATCCCGCATCTGTCAGTCATCACTGGTCTTAGACATTCGTCGCTATCATGGCTCGGCCCATCATGTGTCGTCCTCGCCTCTGAGCTCTGTGAAGGGCCCAGCATTCAGTATTTTCTTAACAGATGAATATGATCATAGCAGACACTCTGTCAAGTTGTAGGCTATGGTTTAGTCGCTCAGTCATGTCCGACTCTTTGCAACCCCATGGACTATAGCCCACCAGCCTCCTCTGTCCATGGGATTTCCCAGGCAAGCATACTGGAGTGAGTTGCCATTCCCTTCTCCAGGGGATCTTCCTGACTCTGGTATTGAATCTGTATCTCCTGCATTGACAAGTGGATTCTTTACCACTGAGCCACAGGGAAGCCCCGAGTTCTAGGTACATCACTTTATTTCTCTTGGCCTCAGTTTTCACATCTGTCAAATGGGAACAATGATCCTTTGGGAGTTTTGTGCATGCTCAGTGCATAGCCTGGCTCCAATGTATGATGACAGTCAAGAAGCGCAAGGGCTCCTGTGGATACCAGCAGAGGGAAGAGGAGACGAGGGGACCCGCACTGTTGATGTACTTGCTTCTTTGTCTTTGAGATCAAGAGGAATCTGGACACACTGAAGTAGTTCTTGCTGTCGTTCTCATCTTCCCTTTGTTTCTTTGCATGTACTGAATCCCAACTACACCCTGGGCACTTGCCAAACATAACTTATCAAGCAAATAGTCCCAAGTCAGGAGCTCAGGGTGCTACAGGACAGAATTTAGCGTGCATGCCATTTGTGAGCAAGACTCTTTGGGGAGGGAAGAGAGAAAGTGGATGGAGGGAGAAGCTGAACCCTGATGGCAGGACGATCACCTCGGTCCACTCCGCAGGCAGCTCTGGAGCGAGGCTGGCTCTTCAGAATCGCACAGACCTCTACATCTTACAGTGATCCGTCCTTGGACCTGACTTGGGGAGGCGGGTCTCCGGAGCCCAGTTGTCCTGTGCTCACGGCAGTTGGCTGCTGACGCTGGTACCCCAGAGGAGCAACAAGGATTTTCCTGAAGGGGGTTTTGGGCGGTGCCCCCCGCTGTCACTGCATGACTGTCCCCAAAGGTTGATGCCACTGTCTACACTTGTGGAGGGGTTTCCCAGGTGGCTCAGATGGTAAAGAATCTGCCTGCAAGTCCTAGGTTCGATCCCTGGGTCAGGACATTCCAGTATTCTTGCCTGGAGAATTCCATGGACAGAGGAGCCTGGTGAGCTACAGTCCATGGGGTTGCAAAGAGTCAGACTCGACTAAGTGACTAACACACTTATGGGTGATGACCCTGAGCGGAAGGGTCCCTCTCGCCCAAAGATGCACAGACAGGAAATGCCAGGACTTTCTGCCTCCGGGAGCCGCCCACTCTCTCGCTTCCGCCCCGGTGTTGCGCAGACCTGCGCCAAGCAGCCAAAAGCACAAACCGCGCCCGCAGTCACTTCCCGTCTGCTGGCAGGCCTGTCATCCCGCGCCTCTCGGTTTTGCCTGAAGCCGGAGGGAGGCGAGGTGGCTTCCCAGCCTGAACCCAGCCATCCGTTTGTGTTGGTTCTGTGCGCAGCCAACAGCTGCCGGGAGCCGGGGCTGCCAACACGCCGCGCCTTCAACACGCATCTCTCCACCCATTTCAGAGTCCTCCTCTGCTGGCTTTCTCTGGAAAGCCTAGCTTCCCACCCCCACCCCCCCTTTCTCCTTGCCAGCAACGTGGCTGGATTTCAGAGGAGCCCCAGGATGGGGGGAACTGGAAAAAAACAACATTCAGGATGTGGGGGGTGGGCAGGGACGAGGAGTGGCTGCAAAAATCCTTTGGATTCTAGCCTAGTTTATTTCACTTTTTTTTCTCTTTCTTTTTTACCAATGCGTGTCTGTATATAATTGCAGGATACGGGCAGTGAAATGTCGGGGTTTATTGCTGTGAGTTTGGAACATGAATTTTTTGAGCAATGCCATCTGGGGTTCTGATCTGGGTCTGGCTGTGTGACCTTGACCAGGTGTCTGCACCTCTCTGAGCTCCTGATTCCTCATCTGTGAAGTGGGCTAATGATCTCAACACTCAGGTCCCTTTGGAGGACTGAATGTGAGACTGTTAGGGGAACTACCATGGACCTAATAATTACTTCATAAATAAGACCTCCTATCACTATTACTCTCGTCGTCCTTTCTGCAGTCAGGTTGTTGATGGACACATCCTCACTATTCCAAATCATCAAGTTGGCACAGCGCTTTGCAGCTTATTTAATAGCATGGCACGTCTATTAGCCTGAAAAGATGCTAGGCTTTTTCTCCAGCTCACAAAGCAAACCTCTTGCCCCTTCCAACGAGCCCCAACTGACTGTTTCTGCCCATCCTTCAGCTCTTGGCTCATACCTCACTTCCCCTCGGACAACAGTTCCAAACATTCTGTGCAGAGTCAAACAGTAAGTATTTCAGGCCTTGCGGGACCCATGGTCTCTCTTGCCACCACTCAGCTCTGCCATCACAGCTCAGAACTGGCTGGGGGCACTCCCTATGCGAATGGGCATGGCTGGCTTTCAATAAAGCTTTATCTGCGGACACTGGCATTTGAATTTTCCCATAGCTTTCATGTGGCATGAAATATTATTTTGACTTTAAGAAGAGCCATTTAAAATGTAACTATCCTTAACTTGGGAACTGCAGGAAAGCAGGCAGTGGGCTGGATTTGACTGTGTGCTGATCTCTGCTCTGTGGGGTCTATGACCCCATCCCCCAGCCAGGCTACATTAAAGGCCCTGCGTCGAGGCTTCCACCGTGTCCCTAAGCTACCCCATCACAGCACTGACCACAGGCCATCGAATTTATCTAACTCTCAGCAGACTAGGAAAAACACAACAGAGGCACAGATCTCAATCAAAGACACAGCAAAGTGCCTGAGCTCAGTGGCGTCCGACTCCTTGTGACCCTACGGACAGTAGGCCATTAGCCTCCTGTGTCCATGGGATCCACCAGCCAAGAATACTGCAGTGGGTTGTCATTTCCTCCTCCAGGATCTTCCCCGCCCAGCAATGAGCCTCCCAGATTCTTTACCACTAAACTACCTGCGAGGCCCATCTCAATCAAACCCTCGGCTTAACCCCTCAGCACCCTGTACACAGTCAGTGCTCCATAACGCATGTCACACAAGTCCAGCTGTGAATAAGCAAACCCTTTCACCAGCTCCATGTGGGGCACTTTATGATAAGCCCCACTTTACAGATGGGGAAACAGGCTCAGAGAGGGAAAGGGAGGATCTCAGTGTCACACAGCTGAAAATAAGACTCACCAGGGACTCCGACCCCCAAAGAGAGAATGAAAGAGACGGCGTTAATTGAGCAAGCACTAATTGAGCAATCACTGTGTGCCCAACACAGTGCCAGGGGCTCTGAACTCCCCAGGTTTACTCAGCACCTTCTGTAGCGCCTGCACCTACCGCTGGATTCTGCCCTGCCAGAGCTCTAGACCGTGAGCTGGTGAGGCAGGGGCTAAACTTGTCTTGCTCGCTGCTGGGTCTTCAGAGCCCTGATTGGCGCTTGGCATGGAGTAGAGAGTTCAGAGGTCAGTTGTGGCACACTGAATGTCCCCGGCCAGCCAGGCCTGGAGCTGCATCCTGCAATTTCCATATTTAAGTCCTCCATCTTCTGTCGCCATCTCCCAGGAGTGCAACCTGCAAATCAGCTGAAAAGAGCAATTGATTATATTTTTTTTTTTAAGAAGAAAAAAGGAAAGCAAAAAAGCAGTGACAGCCGTGCCAGCCGCAGTGGCATCTGCTGAGTCAGATAGGTTATCCATCCGCCATAATCGATGGCTCATCACGGAGCGATTTCCCTCCTCCAGATATATAAATGAATAAGGAAAGGCATGCAGACGAAAGGACTGCCAAGGCACAGAGGCCTCCGGCTGGGCAAAGTTGCCTCCCCAGATCCCGATGCCCAGATCTGCTGTGGAGGCTCGAGATGCGCGCACCAGACCCCAGCCTCCCCGCCACGTGCGCGCTGCAGCCCCCTGTGAGGCCCCCACCCCAGACCGAGCGGGTCCAGTGTGCACACCAGCTGTCCAAGGCAGGCCCTGGCTCTCAGGGCTCCCCACAGTGTGTTTGATTCTCAGCCCAAATCGTGCCCCCGTGGCCACTGCGTTAAGCAGGCCCAAGTGGCAAGAGGCTTCCGTGGGGGGAACCAGGCCCTTTATCTCTGTGCTGGCTTCTTGGCAGAGCCCCTTGGCCGCACTTCACAGGCGCCCTGTGTAGCCCCCTCGGTGCAACCATCGGGAATCCTGCTTGTTGACGGCGGCCTTGTAGCAGGATTTAATGGTGGAATAATATTTACACAGCAGACTCCTCTGGAGGTGTCCTAAACACCGTAAAAGGGATTTTCGGAGCTTAATGAGCGTTAGTGAAGTCAAGACAGGATAAAGTGGTAACTGGTGGCTCTAATGTGATCTGCACCTTCTAGGCAGTAAGACTTAGTGGGCGGGACCCTTTGCAGAGCTGGGGAAAGTGGCTTTTTCCCTCGGCCGGCCTCTTGCTTCTTTCCCCACCTGAACTCTGTAATACAATTAGCAGCACTTGGCCGGAGACGGCCCCCAACTCAGCTGTTGTGGATGCCAGCAGAGCCCAGACCCGGGCCCATAGGACAGACTTCCTAAGTGTTAAGGAAGGAGTGGGCAGTAGGGGAGAGAGGCCTCATCACCTCTTCTTCCTTTGATGTGAAGGTAGCCCAGAACTTGTAAGCCTTAAAAAAAATAAAAAATAAAAAACTTAAATTTTAAGATGTTGATAAGAGAGAATTCCCTGTGGTCCACTGGTTAAAATTCCCTGCTTCCAGTGCAGGGGGATGGGGGGTTCAGTCTCTGGTTAGGGAACTAAGATCTTGCATGCCATAAATAAATAAATAAAAAATTTTTTTTTTAAATGTCAAGAAGAGATTCAGTTCTGTGCCCTGTGGGTCAGAAAGACTGCAGCCACAATCCAGTCCTTCATCTAAACCAGCAGAGCTACTCCTGGGAAGGTGAACTAGGCCTCAGACACACAGGCTCTAGAGTTGTAACTTCACATCAAGGCTTTGCTACCTCCTTGCAAACCTAAGTTTTGTCATCTGTAAAATGGGAATAATGGGCCGTAACTATCACAGGGCAAGAATGTGAGTCAAATACGTAGAAAGCCCAGCACTGGAGCTTACACAGAGTAAAGAGCTCATAAAGACAAGTTTAAAAGTCTTTCCTGACCTCAGTTTTCTCATCTGTAAAATGGGATTGCTATTATCTGCTCCTGAGAATCAAAAGAGATAAGCTGGCATAGACTAGCTTGGATTCAGAACTAAGATTCCAGCTCTTTTGCCTTCAGTTCACTGTGATTGACTGGCATCCAAGACGCTGCCTTAGAGAAAAAAAATGCCCCCAGAATTGAGAAGTCATCATCAAGGGCCAGAGAATCTATCCCTTCACTTCCTCATAATCTCAGGCAGAACAGGAAGAGAATCTGTCTGCACAGAAGCAACAGCAGCCTGGGTTTCTAATATTGGAGAACAAGAGAGATCCTTCAGAGGTCTCTAGCTGGGACACTCCTGGTACTGGGAGATAAGCAGTTGCTTGGTGATGTGAAGTTGAGGGTCGGGGCTGGAGGCAGTGGTAGCTCTGACCAGTGCAGTTCCACATGAGGAAGACTTGTGAGCTCCAGGCCAACCCTATGGATCCACAGGGGAATCCTCTGGCCCTATCGTGTGATGACTAAGCCTGGTTTTGAATCTCTCCCCCACCCCATTAGTGGTGTTCCCTTGGAAAATCGGATTACCCTCGCTGATCATCAGCCTTCTCTTTCACAAGAAGGGAAAAGGAAGGTTCTCATCTCGTAGGGGTTCCTGCAAGGTTTGAATTGGACACTTTGTACAGAGATCCTGGCCTAAAGTCCTTCACATCAAGGACTCTTGATCCCCACTATCCTCAAACCTAGGAACTTGGATTTATAAGAGGAAGCCAGACCTCCATTTACTGCTCCAACTTAGAAAGCCCCAGAGGAGGCCTCTGATTGGCCTTTCCCTGTCCTTCAGCTATAGGCACACCTCGAGACATTGCAGGCTCAGCTCCAGACCACCATAATAAATCGAACACCGCAATAAAATGAGTCACATGTATTTTTGTTGCATGCGCAAACATTGCCGTGCTGACAATGGTCCATCTGCAAAGCTCTGGTTTTTCCAGTAGTCACGCGCAGATGTGAGAGTTGGACCGTAAAGAAGGCTGAATGCCAAAGAACTGATGCTTTCGAACTGTGGTGCTAAAGAAGACTCTTGAAAGTCCCTTGGACAGCAAGGAGGACAAAGCAGTCAATCCTCAAGGAAACCAGCCAGCCCTGAATATTCTTCGGAAGGACAGATGCTGAAGCTCCAATACTTGGCCACCTGATGTGAAGAGCCAACTCTTTGGAAAAGACCCTGATGTGAGAAAGACTGATGGCAGGAGGAGAAGGGGGCAGCAGAGGTGAGATGGTTGCTGGCATCACCAACTCAATGGACATGAGTTTGAGCAAGTTCTAGGAGACAGTGAAGGACAGGAAAGCCTGGCAGGCTGCAGTCCGTGAGGTCTCAAACAGTCGGACAGGACTTAGTGGCTGAACAACAGCACATATGAAAGCTACGCTCACACTATACTGTAGTCCGTCCAGGGCGCAGTAGCATTGGGTCTAAGAAACACTGTCCATACCTTAATTCAAAGGTGCTTGATCCCTGAGAACTGCTAACTACCATCTGACAACACAGGAACTGCCGCAAACCTTCATTTGTAAAAAAACACGCTCTGTGAAGTGTCATAAAGTGACGCACAATAAATGGATATGCCTGTAACTGCTGCATCCAAAGGGCTGGCTGTGGTTACATCACAGGGCTGTATCTTACGATAGGGAGAGTAGGTGCATTTTCTGGAAGGAGAGAAATAATTATCACTAAAGACCATTTCAGTGGCTCTATGACCTCAGGTAAACTTCTAAATACCTCTGAGCTCGATTTGAAGTCTGTAAAATGGTCACAAAGATGCTTAGTTTCTGTTGAGCTGTTTTGAAGATGAAGCCAAAGGAACCACATGGTACAACCTGGCACATGGTTCAGTTCAGTGAGTGTTTGCTGAATCTTGATTTTTTTTTTTATACCATTAGTCCCAGGGCATCTTTAATGATTAGTAATCATATGAATATATAAGTGAAAGTGTTAGTCACTCAGTTGTGTCTTTGAGACCCCATGGACTGTAGCCCGCCAGGCTCCTCTGTCCATGGGATCCTCCAGGCAAGAGTACTGGAGTGGGTTGCTATGCCCTCCTCTAGGATCTTCCTGACCTAGGGATCGAACCCGAGTCTCTTATGTCTCCTGCATTGGCAGGTGGGTTCTTTACCACTAGCGCCACCTGGAAGCCTGAAGCCGATATAGGAAACAGAAAAGCCACGCGTGGAAGTGGCTGGTTCTGAATCCGAAGATGCCAGCCCTGCCTCTCCCAATGCAGCTGCCCACACCCAAGACGAGAGCTGTACCCTGCTGCAGTGACTGCCATCACGAAGGAGCAGCCATCAGCATCCAGGGCCCGGCTCTGGCAGGAGCGATAGCCGGACGCCCATCTGGGCGCCTGAGGACAGTGGCCTGGAAGGACCACAGCACACAGAGGGGAGGACCAATTGCCCGCCCGGCAGCCGGACCCGGACCTGGCTGGCTGCACCATATTGCTTACCGTCTGGCAAATAGACAGATTTTCACAAACCAGCTTCCTCTTCGCATGCCTGGGCCCTTCCTGTCCAACTGTTCCAGCATCTGTTTCTCTTAAAATGTATTTATTACACCAAGAGGAATAATAATGGGCCAGGTCCGAGGCCTCAGGGACCGTGCGGTGGTTTTCTCCCAGGCCCTCCTTTGTAAGCAATTACACGGGGAGACACGGCGGCCTGCTCAACCTGGCCACAGCCTGCTTTGGTCCCTAAGGTCCGGAGCCACTGGACATGAGGCCAGAGTATGAGGCCGCAGGGGAAAGGCCGTGATGGTAGTCGATGGCTTGGACTGGAGTCTGTTTGAGAGCAGTGTGGACTCGGGCAGCTGCCTGAACTTCTCAGAGCCTTTGTGAAACAGGAATGAAGTGATGTGATCTCCGGGGTGATTAATTTCCTGTTTGGCCTGTGCATGCATCAAAGGGCTTCGTCTTGTAGAATTCAGTCTTACTTGGACTCCTGAGAACATGCATTTCTCCATTCATTCATTCATGCAGTCATTCACTCGTCGGACTGTTCAACAAACAAGCTATCTGCAAGACACCAGTGCTACGACGGTGCTTGAAAAAACAAAACAAAAGCCTGTTTCTTACCATTCAGATAATTTGCATACAGATGCAAATACTGGTGGTAACTAGGATTCCTAGGGCTGTCTACCAGGTGCCAGGCATGGCACTCAACTCCTGACAAACACCACAGCAACGCTGCAAGATGCATCCCTGCCTCTCTAGGGGAGACGAGGGAAACTGAGGCTCAGGATGGTGGAGCAACTTGTCCAAAGTCACACAGCAGCACACTGACAGCAAGCACCTTTGGATGAGGATTCATGACAGGCTGCCATCTCGTGTTCTCTTTGAAATGTCTTGGCAGCTGCAGACATCTGTCACTGCCCCGATTCTGATTTCTACAGCAGGCCCTTTGTAGCTGGAGGGGAAGGTGGGTCCTGGGGTGGAATGTGACTTCTCCAAGGTGACAAAGCAGGTTGGAGGCAGCACCGCCTGTATGTGTAGTAAAACAGAAACAGAAAAACGAGCCCATTGTTTGTTCCAAACTGCACTTGTTTAGACTTTAATATGTTTGAATCAGGATTCATCTGACAATGAATGACGTGCCATATTCTAGTTGGTAGCTTTTTTTTTTTTTCTTAGCAAGACATCAGATAACAGTGTGTATTCCAGTCAAGGACACATGTGATGAAATGAAACACGGTGTTTCCTGAGCACCGGATGTCCTGGGTGCTCCTCCCCCTTCTCCTCCTCACCAAGGAAGGAGGCTGCAGATAAGCTGAGGTCCCTGGGGGGCTCTGGGGATGTGGCTGTGAGGTGCCAGTGTTTGGGTCCCTTCCCCATGACCCGGCCCTCCAGTTCTGTCCGCAGGAGAGTTTGCAGACAGACCTCATTGTGGGAGGTGACGGGGGAGGTAGTGATAACCATCTCCAGACTCTCAGAAGCCCTCACTGGCAGGGTTGGGGGGGGGGTCTTTGAGCCTCAGTCAAGCTTCTGGGTCCTCAGTCTTCACCCGGAGACCTTCCCAAGCCTCCCAGGTGTGGGCAGCTCCAGCGGAGGCTGCGGCAGTCCCCGCCAGGAGCGCGGCAGCGGTGATCCTAGCATTGCCACTCGGAGCTTGGGGAGTAATTGGGGTGGAGCGATTTTGCCTGTTCAGCCACCACCACTGAGTCCTGAGAGACAGGGGAGGGACGAAAATAGGAGGAGCAGCTGACTGCAGTCAAAATACAGGGACACACTGGTCTGCTCTGGGCGGCCACCAAGCTGGGAGCAGAGCAGCAGCAGCGTTGGGAGCCGATGGCCCCTGCAGGCCTGAGCCCCACCTCTTTCCTGCTGCCAGGACCTGGGGAGCCCGACATAGAAAATTAAGTCACAGCACCAAGGTATCTAAACATTGGGAGTACATGGGGGTGATTTACCCTTTCCTGGCACGTCTGTCCCTTAAACAAATGGAGTGGGTAGGCATCTCGGGAAGGAGGGACGCCCAGGGAGGCATACAGTAGGTGATCCATACATGCATGCCTCCTTTGGGAGGCAGGCAGGACTGCAGGGCAGAGCCAGGCAGGAGCTGAAAGGGAGCTGAGCCCATCATATTCCTCCTCTTATCAACGACAGAGAAGCATCACGGTCACACAGCAAGTTCCATCCCTGGCAAGGTGGGTGTACAGTGTCTCCCTTCTCCTCGGATTGTGTTTTCAAGCCCACACCATCATAAAACACACACACACACACAAACACACAGGCTTTCCAATCACAGAAGCATCTCAGGTTAAGGGATTGCCAAGTAAAAAACGTCCAGAGGTCTTTTCTGCTTATATTCACCGTGTTGCACCATAGAGGGGCAGGTCCTCAGGGAAAGTAAAGCCTGTCATTGACTATAGTCAATAAACTATGGGTTAAATGAAGTGAAAAGTTTCTTCATCACAGGACTTTTCAGAGCATTTAAGATGATGTGGTGTATTTCTGAGCAGCAAGTGGGAAAGAGAGGGTAGGATGAAATGAAGCTCAAAATAAATGGATTTGAACACCTAGGACATTATTTTCACTCCACTAAGGATTTTCCTAAAAATCATTAAAAATTTTTTTTTATTTGTAATGTTAGGATGACAATGAATGAAACTAAATAGACAAAACCAGAGCATCTGCCCTTCCATCCATGCATCCAGTCATCGAATCAACCACCTATCCCTCCATCTATCAGTCCTCTCATCTACTAGTTAACCAGTTAATTCACCCACTCATGCATACATCTGTCCATCCAGGCATCTAAACATCTGACTCTCCAACCATCCTTCTAGCCATCCATCCATTCTCCAGGTATTCAGCGATCCCTCCTATATGCCAGCGACTATCCTAATACTTGCCGCTGGCCGTGGGAAAGGGGTACAGATATGAAACAGACACACATCTTGCTAAGGAAGGTCCTTAGAGTTTGTGAGGGAGAGGCAAGGAGCAAAGGTGCCTGGTGTGTGCTAAGCTAACTCACTGTGTGAACTGACTCAGGCAATCATGACACTACCCAGGGAGCCACGAATTCTCCCCATTTTACAGATCAACAAACTGAGGCTCAGAAGAGAAACAAGGTGCCAAAGGGCCCTGGCTACTGAACGGCAGACTCAGGGCATAGGCTGCTCCTTCAGCCCATGTGCCCCACTTGGCTTATGTTCAAGAGTTGGGGAAGACAGTTCGCTGCACACTCCATCGAGTTTCATGGTTTTATTCATGTGTTCAGTAAGCATTTATTGTATGCCTACATTGGGTGAGGCTGTGAGTGTTAAGGCTATGGCTGTGAGCACTAGGGCTATGGCTGTGAGCCAGACAGAGCGTCTGTCTGCTCTCAGGAGTTTGGAGGACACTCTCCATAGAGGGTGACACAGGTCATGCTGTGGATGGAGGACAGGGAGGTGACTCCCCAACCAGTCCCAAGTCCTCCTCACTCGCCAGCTGCCCTGGTGGCTCCATGAGGCTTTCTTTCTCTGCTTTGGGGTCTCAGAGCCTATGCTGAACTCCGGAAGCAGCTGCATGTGAATCAGCCTTGTGGTGAGACCACGCCCAGGCTTCTTTTGAGGGCTTGATGGAACTTTCCAGCATGAGCTAATGCAGCGGTGGCTACAGAGAAGCGATGAAGCCACCATCCTAACACTAAGTCAATTACCCTCTCTTTCATGTTGGAGCCATGATGTCAACGGCACAAACAGCCCCATGGCATTCTCCATTTATGAGCTGGTCCAGGCCACCCACAGCCTTACGGGTGACCCGGCTCAGGTTCCAGCCCTGGGCTTCAGGCAGAGGCCTGAGATCCTCCTTGGGCCGACTTGCTGTTTAGCTTGGACGGAGGTGTGCCCAGCGAGGTGTTTGGGGGAGACTCATCTGGACCCATCTGAACCACCACCACGGGTGGCTAAGTAGGAGAAACCTGGAGCCAGCCTGGCAGGGTGCACAGCACAGTTGGGCTGCTCCCCAGCTGTGCGCCTTGGGCTGGACACCTCCCTTTCTGAGCCTCTGTTTTCTCATCCATTAAATGAGAAAAATAGGGACAATAATAGCAGTACCTCATTCATAGAATGAGTGCGCATGTTAATAAAATTCTACTGCAGAGAGTGCTCAGCTCTCTGTCTGGCATACACAGGCATTCAGTGCAGACGGACGAAAGTGTTGTTCCTGTGGCCAATTTTAGGTGGATTGGAAACAAATCCTTCCTCAACAGAGACGAGTGTTTGGGAGTCCTGGAAGGTCACCAGCCCCTCTCTGAGCCTCAGAAGCTGCTCTGGGGAGTGGGTACAATAATAGCTCTCACCTTGGAGGATAAGATTGTGCAAGGATTAGATGAGAAGGCTTATAAACCTCAGCACAGGGCCTGGCACAGAGTAGGTGCTCAGTATATTTGCTTCTTATCACCCATTCAAAAAAATGGGCAGAAGATCTAAGTATACAGTCCTCCAAAGAGGATGTACCCATGGCCAACAGGCACATGAAAAGAAGTCCCACATGGCTAATTGTAAGAGAAATACAAATCAAAATTACCATGAGGTATCACCTCAAACCAGTCATAATGGCCATTATTAAAAAGAAATCTACAAATAACAAATGCTGGAGAGGATGTGGAGAAAAGGGAACCCTCCTACGCTGTTGGTGGGAATGTAAATTGGCGAGCCACTATGGAGAGCAGAATGGAGGTTCCTTTAAATACTAAACATATGAGCCAGCAATCCCACTCCTGGGCATATATCTGGAAAAGATGAAAGCTCTAATTCAAAAAGATGCATGTACCCCAATGTTCCTAGCAGCACTATTTACAATAGCCAAGACATGGAAGCAATCCAAGTGTCCATCAAGAGAATAGGAAAAGAATGTGTGGTTTACACACTCATGCAACGCACACCAGTGGAATGGGCTTCCCTGGGAGCTCAGCTGGTAAAGAATCCACCTGCAATGCAGGAGACCTGGGTTCTATCCCTGGGTTGGAAAGATCCCCTGGAGAAGGGCATGGCAACCCACTTTAGTAATCTTGCCTGGAGAATCTGCATGGACAGAGGAGACGGGCGGGCTACAGTCCGTGGGGTCACAAAGAGTCGGCCGCGATTGAGCGCACACAGTGGAATATTACTCAGCCGTCAGCGCGACATGGATGGGCCTGGAGATTACCACACTAAGGAAAGCAAGTCTGACAGAGAGGCACGTATGCCGTATGGCATCACGTACATGTGGGATCTGGAAAGCAGCACAAAGGAACTTGTTTACAAAACAGAAGCAGAGTCACGGACAAAAGGTCTGGTTAAAAAGAGGCTGGGGAAGGATGAAAGTCACAAATAAACAAGCAGATGTGGCTCTCAGGAGTGCGTGTCCTCCCTGCCTTCCTCACTTCTCGCCCCGTAAGGATGTGCGACTGCCCCTAGGGTCAGGCTCGTGTGTGCCCCCTGGCTCAGCTGTCTCCCTCTGCTCTGTGCACTTCTCTCTCCAAGCCCTTACCATCTCAGCACACACATCCCTCTTCTAGAAAGCACTCCCATCACCTCCAGGCAGAACGGGGAGCCCCCTGAGTCTCCCTGAAGTTGACGTGTCCCCTTGATCATCACGCTTGCTCCCAGCATCCTGCCTGCCTGTCTGCCTACCTCTGTCATTAGACTGTGTCTTCAGGAGTGGCCCCTCTACCCCAGTCATCACCCATCCCACCATCAGCCAGTAAAACCCTCTTGCCTCCATAAACAACAGCACTTCACTCTGCCTCTAACTGGCTGTGTGACGCTAAAAAGTCACTTGACCTCTCTGATCTTCAGCTTCTCCCCTGCAGTTTGGAAATAGCATCAACAAGCTCACAGGCTCCCAACAGGGCTTGACACAGACACAGAGTTCAATTGCTTACCCATCATAGGACCTGAATAAATACCAGCTTCTCGCCTCTGATAACCTGTGTGAGCTTCCAGCAAGTTCTCTCAGCTCTCAATTAATTCCTCTGAAAAAGGCAGATAGCAATAGTACTAACATCAGACTGTGCTTTCAGGATTAAATGAATTAAATATGTAAAGCCCTTGGGAGCGTGGACAGAATACCGTGAGTGATTGCTACCTGTTATCTGTGATGATAATTGTGTGATGTTTTTTCCCCCTGCTTCTTCTTGGCTGTTTCTTGCCTGGGTCTAGCCTTGGGCCTGTTGTACGCCAGGTGCTTAATCAATATTTGTGGTTGACTCCATGAGAAACACTTAAAATCTGGGCCAGGAAAGAGCCTCTCTGGATCTGAACCTCTGCTGACAGCAGCCGCTGGAAATGCATTGTCTACGACTGAGAGTCCCAACAACATCCAAGGTGAAGTCATGTCAAAACATGCTAAGCATCCATGCGTGTGCATGTGTGTACTCAGTCACTTCAGTCGTGTCTGACTCTTTACAGCCCCATGGACTGCAGCCCGCCAGGCTCCTCTCTCCATTAGATTCCCCAGGCAAGAATACTGGAGTGGGTTGCCATGGCCTCCTTCAAGGCATCTTCCCAACTCAGGGATCAAATCTGAGTCTTCTGCGTCTTCTGCATATCCTGCATTGCAGGCAGATTCTTTACCACTGAGCCACCGGGAAAGCCTTAAACATCCATACACAGATGGTATTTCTAAGCATTGCAAGATGGACAGGGTTTAGTATAAGAGAAAGACAGAGAAAGTGGTGGAGGGATCAAAGGAGAGAGAGGGGGTAGCTTATGACCACAGGGCAGCATCAGGGAAGACTTCCTTCCTCGGTTCTTTCGTTCACTCAGTGTTACTGAGCACTGCTCCAGACCAGAGCCAGGTGACCGTGGGACCCAGGCATCCTCGGCCCAGGACGTCCAGCCAAGGCACGGTGCAGCCACGGCAGGCCTGAGAGCAAGGGTGTGGAGCTGAGATCAGGCACTTGACGCCTTCACAGCCCTGCTCGGAGTCCTGCTTGCTGCCAAGGGCCTCTCGCTCACATACCTGCGTGGTGGACAGAGTCTAAGTCGTCTGTTTGCCAGCAGACTGACCACGGTCACATCCCTTCTGGGAACCAGCAGGAAGGATGGCCTAATAGATCCCCTTGGGAAGAGAGTTGCAGTGGAAAAGTGGTCCCCAGTCATGTGGGTGTCAGCTCAACCACGTGACAGGTACACTCTCCATCAGGGGCTGATGAGAGGCGGAGCTGACATGGGGTGGGGGCTGGTGCCCACAGCATCCTTTGGGGAGAAAAAAAAAATGTGTTCCAAAAACTGGGGAGGAAAAAAAAAGCAAGTTCCAAAGGATACAGCAGGAAGATTCTGTGTATTGAAAGTTCAAAAATAGGCAAAAGTAGGCAATGTATTGTTCAGCTTAGCAATCACAAAGAAAAGCAAGAGGGCTTCCCGGTGGCTCAGTGGTAAGGAATCCGCCTGCCAATGCAGGAGACACGGGTTGCATCCCTGATTCAGGAAGATCCCACGTGCTGCAGAGCAACTAAGCCCCTGCTCTCTACAACCCACGAGCCGCCAGTACTGAACCAACATGCAGCGCTGCTGAAGTCCAGGTGCCTAAAGCCAGTGCTCCCCGAGAGAAGCCACTGCAGTGAGAAGCCTCTACACTGCAAGTAGAGAGTAGCGCCCGCTCGCCGCCATAGAGAAAGCCCCCGCGGCAGTGAAGACTCAGCACAGCCAACAAATAGCGCAAAAGAAAAGGAGAGCAAGAGCTGGTCAATACAAAATTCAGAACCGCAGTCACGCTGGCTGGGAGGCTGGGTGTGAGCCCCAGGGAGCGTGTGATGCTGACGCAGGCCACAGCGCTGCTCTTCTTCTTAAACTGGGTGCTGGGTTCAAGAGGGATTTACGCCCTGCACACAATTTATACATCATCACTGCTGCTGCTGGGGCTAAGTCATTTCAGTCATGTCCAACTCTGTGCGACCCCATAGACGGCGGCACACCAGGCTCCCTGTTCCTGGAATTCTCCAGGCAAGAACACTGGAGGGGTTGCCATTTCCTTCTCCAATGCATCATCACTATCTGCCCAGTATTTTAATTTTGTTTCTTTTTCTTTTTTTTTTTTTGGCCGTGCCCCATGGCATGTGGGATCTTAGTTCCCTGACCAGATATTGAACCCACAGCCCTTACCCCCTGCAGTGGGAGAGTGGAGTCTTGACCCCTGGCCTGTGAGGGAATTCCCTAATTTTGTTTCTTAAAAGAAAAAAAAAGTGTTGTGAAAAAGTGTTATGATATCCTACATGAAAAAAATGAGCTTCAAAACAGGAGTCCAGTATGATTCCATTTCTCTTTCATCTTTTTTCTCATCCATCAAGCTTGCAAAATAGTAGTATTCATTTCCAGGACAAGCTAGGACAAATCACTTCCCCTCTCTGGACCTCAGTTTCCTGGTCTAAAATGAGGCTAATGAAATGAGGAAAAGTTTTTGAAGCATTTGTGCTGGTGCTTGAAATAATAAGTATTATTATTATTTTTATAAGTATAAATAAGTATAAGTTTATAAGTATAAATAAACTGTCCCAAAGGGTTGGGGACTGTGGGATTTTCAGGCAGTTCTTCCCTCCTCCCTCGTCCGTTCACCACTGACCCAGCTGCTCTTTGAACTGATTTCCTCTTGCCAAACTGGCTGGATGGACCAATGTCCTCCACCCCTTCTATCAAACATATGGGAAATGCCTATGACCCCAAAAAGCACTCTTGGTGAATGGCTGCCCCTCACCTCACCTGGGCACATCTCCTCCCACCAGTTAAGGCACTAACTTACTGGAAACCAGACGTGTTTGTTCCAAAACTTATTTATTCCACTTGTAGCATAACTAGATCACTCAATTACACTTCAGGGGAAACCAGTCACTTAATGAGTGTGCAAGAAAATGCTGCTGTTTCCCAGGAAGTTAAGCTGAGTTCTTGGAAAGGCCCAATGAAGGTGAATTGTTTTAACGATATACATACATGGGGTTTCCAGGTGGCTTGGTGGTAAGGAATCCGCCTGCCAGTGCAGGAGATGCGCTTCAGTCCCTGAGTTAAGAAGATCCCCTGGAGAAGGAAGAGGCAACCCACTCCAGTATTCTTGCCTGAGAAATCCCATGGACAGAGGAGCCTGGCGGGCTATGTCCATGGGGTCACAAAGAGTTGGACACAACTAAGCAGGCACACATGATATATGGGCCTCCCTGGTGGCTCAGTGAAGGAGACCTGGGTTCAATCCCCTGGGTCAGGAAGATCCCTTAGAGAAGGGAATGGCTACCCACTCCAGGATGCTTGCTTGGAGAATCCCATGGACAGAGGAGCTTGGAGGGCTTGCCCACCAGGGTCCTCGGTCCATGGGATCACAAAGAGTTGGATATGACTGAGCAACTAAGCATGCATGCACACATATATAATAATATATATTATGTTGCATGCAATACTATTATTAATATAAATTAATATATAATATAATATTATATACAGTAAAATAAACAACATACTGTTCTATGTGATGATATATAATAATAAAATATATAATATAAATGTATGCTATATATATTAATATAGGTCTATATTAATATATGAAAAATATAGACTCTAGAATATAATATTGCTGCTGCTGCTGCTAAGTCACTTCAGTCGTGTCCAACTCTGTGCGACCCCATAGACAGCAGCCTACCAGGCTCCCCCGTACAATTGAGGTTTCAGACTGTGACTTTTAAATCTATATATTATAATTAGGCTCAAATACATCTTTATTAATCAAAATAGGATCCATTACAATCAACACATTTTGCCAACAAGAAGTAAGATTCCTTATTCCTGTAGCATAAAAATCTGTGCCTCGGGATTCGGCGAACTCTTGGAAAGCATTTTTGTGCATCCTGGTTGCAGAAATGTTTTCCCTGCAAAAAGTCGTCAAGATGCTGGAAGAAGTGGTAGTTTGTTCGTGAGAGGTCAGGTGAATACGGCAGATGGGGCAGACCTCCGTAGCCCAGTTTGTCCAACTTCTGAAGCGTTGGTTGTGCAACGTGTGGTTGGGTATTGTCATGGAGAAGAATGGATCCTTTCTGCTGACCAACATCAGCTGCAGGCATTGAAGTTTTTGGTGCATCTCATTGAGTTGCTGAGCATACTTCTCAGATATAATGGTTTTGCTGGGATTCAGAAAGCTGTGGTGGATCAGACTGGCAGCAGACCACCAAAGTGACCCTGAGCTTTTCTTGGTACAAGTGTGACTCTGGGAAGCGCTTTGGAGCTTCTTCTCAGTCCAGCCACTGAGTTGGTTGTCTCTGGTTGTCATATACAATCCACTTTTCATCACACGTTTACAATCCAATTAAGAAATGGTTTGCTATTGTTGCATAGAATAAGAGAAGACAATACTTCAAACTGGTGATTTTTTTTTTTATTCTTGGTCAGCTCATGAGGTAGCCACTTATTGAGCTTTTTCATCTTTCCAATTTGCTTCAAATGTCGAATGACCATAGACTGGTCGACACTGAGTTCTTCAGCAACTTCTCGTGTAGTTGTAAGAGATCAGTTTCAGTGATGCTCTAAATTGGTCACTGTCACCTTCTGATGGCCGGCCACTGCGCTCCTTATCTTCAAGGCTTTGCAGAATTTCTTTAATCACCACTGCACAGTACGTTTGTTAGCAGTTCTTGGGCCAAATGTGTTGTGATGTTGCAAATTGTCTCTGCTGCTTTATCACCCATTTTGAACTCAAATAAATCAATCAAATTTGCTTCTTGTCCAACATAATATCTATAGTCTAAAATAAATATAAAATAAACAGCAAGTAATGTCATTAGCAGGGTGACAATATTTAACTTAATTTATTTAACTTATATGCAGAGTACATCATGAGAAACGCTGGACTGGAAGAAACACAAGCTGGAATCAAGATTGTCGGGAGAAATATCAATAACCTCAGATATGCAGATGACACCACCCTTATGGCAGAAAGTGAAGAGAAACTAGAAAGCCTCTTGATGAAAGTGAAAGAGGAGAGTGAAAAAGTTGGCTTAAAGCTCAACATTTAGAAAACAAAGATCATGGCATCCCGTCCCATCACTTCATGCAAATAGATGGGGAAACAGTGGCTGACTTTATTTTGGGGGATGACAAAATCACTGCGGACGGTGACTGTGGCCATGGAATTAAAAGACGCTTACTCCTCAGAAGAGAAGTGACCAACCTAGACAGCAGATTCAAAAGCAGAGACGTTACTTTGCCGACTAAGGTCCGACTCGTCAAGGCTGTGATTTTTCCTGTGGTCATGTATGGATGTGAGAGTTGGACTGTGAGGAAACCTGAATGCCGAAGAATTGACGCTTTTGAACTGTGGTGTTGGAGAAGACGCTTGAGAGTCCCTTGGACTGCAAGGAGATCCAGCCAGTCCATCCTAAAGGAGATCAGTCCTGGGTGTTCTTTGGAAGGAATGATGCTAAAGCTGAAATTCCATTACTTTGGCCACCTCATGCGAAGAGTTGACTCATTGGAAAAGATTCTGATGCTGGAAGGGATTGGGGGCAGGAGGAGAAGGGGACGACAGAGGACGAGATGGCTGGATGGCATCACCGACTCGATGGACATGAATCTGAGTGAACTCCAGGAGTTGGTGATGGACAGGGAGGCCTGGCGTGCTGCAATTCATGGGGTCACAAAGAGTCAGACACAACTGAATGAATGAACTGAACTGAACTGAATGTCATTAGCAAAATATTAAATTGAGAAATGCATATTAAAATGATGTACAACATAACCACATTTATTTAAAAATGTATTCCAGTATCAAATGGCACAGTTCAACAATGCAAAACTGAGATTACTTTTGCACCAACCTAATTATATATATATATAAATATATATATATATATATAAATATTATATATATATATAAAATAAGACAGAAGCAAGAAAACTTCAAGCAATAGGAGAGGGAAATCACCAAAGATTGAGAAAAATCCTATGCTCAGGTGGCTTTTTAAATGCTTTAAATTCTTGCTCCACTGGAAGAAATCAAGTCCAGACCTTGGTAACCAGAAAGGAGGCTTTGTTGCTGTGCGTTTAGTCAAGAAACATGGGCTGGAAGTGACCTCAGGCAGAGAAGCTAAATGCAAAGATAAAGCCTTGGCCTGGCATCAAAACTTTGGTGAGTAAGTGTCTATCGATATGCTTTAAGTAAACTGTACTGTTTTGTTTTACCTGTAACCATAAAGCCCCAAGACAAACAGAAAACTGGGGGAAAGTACCAGGACCTCATGTCAGAGAGAAGGAGCTATTTTCTTAGTCCTTAAAGAGCTCTATTAACCAATCAATAAGAAAGAAAAACTAATGACAGAATAGTCGAAAAAGGAATGAACAGAGAGTAAACAGAACACACGAATAGCTCTGGACCACAAGGAAGAGGAAATGCTCAGCTTCACTTCTAAGAAAGGAAATGCTAACCGAACCTCTAAGCAGACACCTACCAGGTTGGTGAAGACTCAGGAGTTTAACAACAAGCTCCTTTGGCGAGGCTGTGGGCCGGTGGGTGCTCTGGGTACCCAGCGGGAGCAGATGCTGATGGGAACGACTGGTGAGTCTTCATCACGCACCTGCTAAGCCAGCTGCCCCACCTCTAGGACTCTCCTCTGGGGATCATCCCCTTCACCTTCAAGATGTCACATGGACAAGGGTTTTGTTTTGGTTTTGTATCGGCTGAAATAGCCGATGAAATAGGAAGCAACTGGAAAGTCCATCAGTGGGGCATTAAGAAGAAGGAAACAACAGCATTCCATGAGCAAGTACATGGGGCAGGAAGAGTCTTCATGGACAATCACTGAGACGTTTCATTAAGGGACCACAGATGCAAAAATAGTATACGTGGAAACCTCTGCTTGCGAAAGAGCATATATGTATTGTATACGTGTCTATGATGTGTATGTGAGCTTTCCTGGTGGCAGAGGGTAAGGAATCTGCCCACAATGTGGGAGACTCAGGTTCGATATACTTCTACGTCCATACTTGCACAGGGCTTCCCAGGTAGCTCAGTGGTAAAGAATCCGCCCACAAATGCAGGAGATGGAAGAGACGTGGGTTCAGTCCCTGGGTCAGGAAGATCCCCTGGAGAAGGAAATGGAATCCACTTGCCGTTTTATTTTATTTATTTATAATGCAATATTCTTACCTGGGAAGTCCCATGGACAGAGGAGCCTGGTGAGCTATAGTCCATGGGGTCACAAAAGTGTCAAACACGACTGAGCAATTAACACTTTCACGTACTTATATATTATAAAATACATGAGTATAATTGCTTACATGCACATACGATATTTAGGGAAGAGCAGCACTCTTGCCTCTAAGGAAGAGGACTGGGCGACAAGGATACGGAGAAGGAGGGCTGGAGACACGGGTGGCTCTGTCTCCTCATTTCATTTCCTTTCTTTAACTTTATAATCTGACATATATGCCGATATCCCTGATTGAAGACTCAACTAATTTAAGATGAAGAACAATATTTAACACAGGAACACAGCACTTAAAAAATGATTCCTTGCTTCCAGCAACTTTTTAATTTTACTTAACTTTTGGTTCTGATTTGGTTCTAACCCAGGATAACTTGGGGGCTTTCCTGGTAGCTCAGTAGTAAAGAATCCACCTCGAATACAGCAGATGCAGGTTTGATCCCCGAGTTGGGATGATCCCCTGGAGAAGGAAATGGGAACCCACTCCAGTATTCTTGCCTGAAGAATCCCATAGACAGATGAGCCTGGCGGGCTACAGTCCATAGGGTCTCAAAGAGTTGGACACGACTTAGCCACTCAACCGCCACCCCTACTAGACAACTAAGCTTTGACTGTTTCTTCATATTTCTAGATGAACATAAATTGCTTATGGAGTGTGTGTATATATATATGCATTATACACACGTAAATGTCTGTGTGTATACACACACAGGCTTCCCTATGCATATCTATATTATATAAGTGTATATAATACATACATGGGCTTCCCTGGGGGCTCAGATGGTAAAGAATCTGCCTGCATTGCAGGAGACCGGGGTTCAGTCTCTGGGTTGGGAAGATCCCCTGGAGAATAGCATGGCAACCCACTCCAGTATTCTTGCCTGGAGAATCCTGCAGACAGAGGAGCTTGGAGAGCACAGTCCAAGGGGTCACAGAGAATTGGACACAACTGAGCAACTAACACAGACACACATATGTAATTGAATATATATGTTGAAATAAATATATAAAATATGTTGAAATAAAGCAAGCACACACACAAATAAAAAAATTTCAATAGCCCAACCCAAACAGACCCTCTTGCCCACCAGCAAGTCTGCCAGGGACCAACTCCCAGGTGCCAGGTGAAAAGCAAATCTTACCCTCCGCCACCCCAGGGAATCGAGTGCCCCTACTTTGCCTCACTTACTCTAACACATGTTTGCAGGCTGATAAAGGTGTGCTGTGTCCCAGCCGCTGCTTTTAATTAATTTCTGACATGAAAGCTCCCGGTCTCTCCTGCCTTAGAGACCCACACTCACACGCCTTGCCTCTCCCTTTCACAGGGAGCAGCTGCCCATGGATAGCCGAATTTAAAAAAAAAAAAAAAAGTGTGCATGTGTGGGGAAATCACACTTTTTTTTTCATTTGCACTGATTTGCATATTAATAGTTTGCATATTAACCAGCGACTTCAGAGGGTGGGCGGGCTAATGAATGCAGCAATCTCCTCAATTTTAACTCAATTTGCCTCATCCATATTCCAATGACTTTGGGGATTGGTGTTCAGCGTTCATTGAAATTATCCGAGCCAGACCCAGTGTGGGCTGCTCTACCATTAATCCAATTAATTAGCCCCATGGATATGGCCGCCTGGGCGAGGGCCCTTTGTTCAGTGCTGGGGGCTAATGACAGCCCTGATCTGATGGGATAATGAGGGAAGCTAAGGAGGGTTTGACCCTCAGCCTGGGTCCTGGGTGGTGCTTGGAGTAGGAAAGGCAGGGTGGCTTCTGGGGAGGAGGGGGCTGGATCCCAGGGAGACAGCTGCTTTCCTCCACCAGTCCTTCGCTAGCTCACTCCTAAGCGCAGCGGAATGAGTCCCATTTCCCCTCAGCCACCCCCATCCACCTCCTCCCTGCTCTGCGCTCAGGGAGGCCGAGCTGCTTGGAGGTGCTCTGGTCCATCCCTCCTGCTCCCAGGTCAGCCCAGCCCATGAGAGGCATCGGGAAAGATGGGAGGGAGGAGCAGAGACCGGCTCCCTGGCTGCAGGTCGGCTGCGGGCTGTGCTCCAGCACCTGTCTGACAGCTTGTCGATGGCTCTAGTTCAATCGCTCGGCCGTGTCTGTCTCTTTGCGACCCCGTGGACTGCAGCACGCCAGGACTCCCTGTCCACCCTTCCCAGTTCTCTGCACCTGTCGCCCCCTGGCCGTGTCCCCTTTGGTCCAGGGATGGTAACAGCTCTCTGGTTATTTACGCCTCTTCTGCACCATCTCAGCTCCTTGGAGTGAGCCATCCAGTCCCTGCTGAGGCCCCGCATGATGCCTGCCCCTTCCTGCTTCACTCTTGCACAATCGCTCACTAGTTCAGGCGTCCTGTGTGTGTGCGTGTACTCAGTCACTCAAGCATGTCTGACTCTTTGTGACTCCATGAATTCTAGCCCACCAGGTCCCTCTGTCCATGGGATTTCCCAGGCAAGAATACTGACATTTCCTTCTCCAGGAGATCTTCCTGACCTGGGGATCAAAGCTGCATCCCTTGAGTGTCCCGTACTGGCAGCTGGAGTCTTTGCCACTGTGCCACTGGGACGTCCTCGGGCACCTCCTAAGGATTAAGTACCAAGCTACATGTACAGAGTGCTTAGCACAATGCCTGGCATCGCTCAAGAGTTCCATGTGTGTCGGAGATAGTTATATACGGGCATAGGTACCTGGCTACAGTGTCCCTTAAAGGAATCCCACAAGATAACAGCTCCATAAGATGTTTTTTTGATGAAAAGATTCCCTGGGTCTTTGCTGGTGACTCAGATGGTAAAGAATCTGCCTGCAATGCAGGAGACCCAGGTTTGGTCCCTGGGTCGGGAAGATCCCTTGGAGAAGGAATGGCTACCCACTCCAGTATTCTTGCCCGGAGAAGTTCATGAACAGAGAAGCCTGCAGGGCTACAGTCCACAGGGTCGCAAAGAGTCAGATATGTCTGAAACAATTAGCACACGTGCACACACAAGGATGGGTGCACAAATACATTCCTTTTAGAGTTGTTTGTATTAGCAACGAATTAGAAACAGCCTAAGCTTCCAACCGGAGAAGGCAATGGCACCCCACTCCAGTACTCTTGCCTGGAAAATCCCATGGATGGAGGAGCCTGGTAGGCTGCAGTCCATGGGGTCGCTAGGAGTCGGACACGACTGAGCGACTTCACTTTCACTTTTCACTTTCATGCATTGGAGGAGATGGCAACCCACTCCAGTGTTCTTGCCTGGGGAATCCCAGGGACAGGGGAGCCTGGTGGGCTGCCGTCTCTGGGGTTGCGCAGAGTCGGACACAACTGAAGTGACTTAGCAGCAGCAGCAGCAGCAAGCTTCCAACAGAAGGGCATCGACGAAGTAAAGAAACGGGGCCTCCATTCAATAAAATCCTTCATAGCTGTTTGGGATCAGGAAAATCTTTGGAATTCCTCCTTTTCAAAAACCTCCAAATTCTTTTTCCTAAAACCAAATTTTACATACAAAGTTCAAATACATTGAGTAGATTTTTTTAATGGTAACCATGGTTACATAGGAGAAACAGGGGTCCTGCCTTCTCAGCCCTTCCCCAGTCTTAGCAGCCAGCACACCTCGTGCACCTTCCCACATCTCCGAGATGTAAAGGGACAAGACAAACATGAAATCCTGCATGCACAGACGGTATCTGCCATCTTCTAAACACCTTGTATGGGTCATGCACTGCGCATCATATTATTTAATTTTCACAAGCCTGCCATGAGATAATGCTTCCTTTATCAGTCCATTTTACAGATTGGAAAGTAAAGTCTCATGACCAAGATCCCACGGGTAGAAAGGGGCAGAACCAGGATTTAATCTAACGGGAAAGTGTTAAGTGGAGAAGGCAGATAATAAAGCAGTATGCAGAGTATCAGCTTCCTGGCTGTGATCAAGTATGTACTATAGTTACACAAATATCTTCACAAGAAGGGAACACAGGGACCCTCTGTAACCTTCTTGCAACTCCTGTGAGTCTAAAGCTTTATTTTAAGGATCAAATTTAAATTAGTGTGTAAAGCGGGATCTCACTTGGTTGTGTGTGTGTGTGCGCAGTGTTTCTAAACCACTTTAAAAGCATACCCGTGTAACCACATGTTCAAAGAACTCATCTTCATCTCTAGGCGAGAATTTGTAGGTGCTTTCTTCTTTTGTACTTATTATCTTAATTTTTTTTCTTCAATGCCTAGGCATAACTATTTGTGTAACCTTTTTAAATAGGTTAAAAACAGAATTATCCTTGGACTTCCTGGTGGTCCAGTGGTTAAGAATCCGCCCGCCAATGCAGGGGACACAGGTTCGATCCCTGGTCCTGGATGATCCTACGTGGCTTCCCGGCAACCAAACCCATGTACCACAGCTAGTGAAGCCCGTGCTCTACACCCGTGCTCCACAGCAAGGGAGGCCGCCACAAGGATAAGCCTGAGCACCGCAATGAAGACCCAGTGTGGCCAAAAACAAACAAATGTTGTTGTTCAGTCCCTGAGTCTTGCCCAGTGATTCCATGGCCTGCAACACACCAGGTTTCCCTGTCTTTCACCATCTCCCGGAGTTTCCTCAAACTCATGTCCATTGAGTCAGTGATGCCATCCAGCCATCTCATCCTCTGTCGCCCTTGTAACATTTTTTTTTTAAGAATTATCCTTTATCAGCAATGCCCCTGCCCAAACCCCAGGCTCTGCTGCTGCAATTCCAGTGGCAAAGGCACTCCGGGTCTATTGGTTTTCTCCAAACTCTTTCTTCGGAGCTTCAGAAAGTCAGAGGCCACGGCAGGGCCTGTCAATGTACCTTCTCCACCTGACACGGCAGAGATCCCCGTTTTCTGGCCTCTCCTCCCCGAAGGCGCGGTGAAACCCCCAGACTGCACGGGGGCTGGCGGGCACTTACAAATTACCGCAGCAAAATGGATCGCCTTGACAAAATGTAATGTTTTGTGACAGAACCCAAATATGCATTTCATTCTTGAGAAGCAGCTCAAGGAACCCGTTGAAATATTAAATTAAGCAGTGTAACAGCTGAGAATAATTGGGTTTTCTGCCCTGTTGCCTGCGATTTTGTGTAGTGTTTGAGGCTCACCAGGCGGTTCTGTATGACTGGGAGATGGAGAGAGCCCAGAGTCTCAGTGGACTGTGTGAGTGGCTTCCAGGAGTTTCCCTGAGGCGGGAGGGTGGATACGGTGCAACCCCAGATGGAAGGGGCCCCTGGTACATTCCCTTTGCAATCCTAGAATCAGAACTTCCCAGCCTCCTTGCCCCCATTTGACAGATGAGGAAAATCGAGTCCTAGAGAAACATCATAGCAAGTTGGTGGCAGAGTTGAGCCACTGACAAAGCTGCTTCCACTATGCTGTCTTTCTCTGTTATGGTCCTGAAAACCCAGAACTTACAGCCTTTCTGCGTGCAAGGTGACCCAAAGACCACAGACTCTGCAGTCAGATAGAGTCAAGGGCAGACGGCGGTGCAGCCTCTTCCTCCCTGGGAAACCTTCAGAAATTCTCACAGCTCTAAGCTCAGTTTCCCTCTAAAACAAGGGTTTGGAGGGCTGACATTGCAAGGGAGACAATGAGGATTTTTAACAGGGAGGATGAGCACATGACTCACCGTGGGGCTTGTTAAAATGAAGATTCTGATTCAACAGGTCTGGGACCTGGAATTTCTGCCTTGCTAACCAGCTCTGTGGAGCTCTGGGATGAGCCTCTGAAGAGCAGGCGTTTCTAACACGTGTGACTTGCTCAGCCAGGGCTTGGCATGCAGTGGGCACCCTGTCAATGTTCCTTTCTCTTTGTTCTCTCATTATTTCTGCCAGGACCCTCCCTCAGCCATGTTTCTGAAAACTCGATGGGAGAGAAGATACCGTCGAGGGGGGGTGTCCAGGTGGCAGTTCCGACGGGTCCTTTGGGAGGCAGGAATGCCACGTTCAAGCCGTGCACTCCTGCCCCACCCGGAACAACCAGGCCAGCCTTGTGGAGGGGGTGAGTCACGGCCGAGCCCCGCAGGATTCCACAGCTGAGCACTCCTGTCTGCATACCGCGCGGCTCTGCAGGGCAAACAGTTCTGTGTTTGCACATTTTCCAGCAGTGGGTCCAGGAATGTACACTCGCGTGCCCTTGGCACATACAGGCCCAGCACAGCACCACCTCTGTGGTATCAATTAAGGGCGCTTCCTTTTTATATCCAACCTCAAGTATGCCTCCGTGGTCCCCCTGAAACCAGCTTCTATCTCCATGTCTTGCCCCTGCACTGAGATTTCCTCTCATCTCACAGAGCTGATAATATCTAAAGGAAGCTGATTCTGCCATTTACCCGCTGTGTGAGTGCAGGCAACACGCCTCCCCTCTCTGAGCCTGAGTTTCCTCATCTGTGAAGTATATGGAAATCTTTAGCTGTAAGCATGGAGCTTAAGGCTGTGCAGTTTCCATCAACTGCGATCCCAGCTCTACCACTTCTTATCTAGGGGAATTAGCCCTCTGAACCTCACTCTCTTTATCTACAGATAGACTAGTTCCAGGTGGCACAGTGATAGAGAATCCGCCTGCCAAAGCAGGAGATGCAGGAAACTTGGCTTCAGTGTTTGGGCTGGGATGATCCCCTGGAGGAGGACATGCCGGCCTACTTCAGTCTTCTTGCCTGGCAAGTCCCATGGACAGAGGAACCTGGCGGGCAGTCTGTGGGGTTGCAACTACTGAGTGACTGAGCATGCACGCAAGACTAGTTCTGATGATTCAACAGAATAATAACGTCTATAATATTTGGCTCAGGGCTGGGCACAAGAGAAGCCTCAGTGAATGCAATTATTATTTGCAAACATAAAGTAAATTCATCTCCTTCAACTGGAATACTGTCAGACTCTGATCGTGATTAAAACCTATCTTGAATTCTTCTTTCAATGTAAGCGGCATTTTTCATGGTTTCACATACGATGATGTTGATGACAATGATGATATTAACTTGCCCAAAGTCTGTGGACACTTACTACCTGCCAGGCGCTAATCTAAATTCTGTACTTGCGTTACTACATTATAAATCCCATAACACTCTGGAAGATTGATTATAGTGTATAAAGTATTCTTCCCTATTTTACTAATGAGGAAACTGAGGCGGAAGAAGCTTAAGTGACTTGCCAAAGGTCATACAGCAAGTGTATGAGTCAGCTATGGCCACAATACTGCCACATAACAAACAATCATCACAGACATCTCAGTGGCAAACAAGTGCCGATTTCTCATTTGTGCATCTAAGGGTTGGTTGCCGGTAGTGTAGGCTGCTGATACCTGGGCTCAGCTCTGGGTCTGCCCCAAACGCCTCCCAAGCTCCTAGAACCATCAAGTGCTCATAGCAAAAGGCTGGTGTCGCGAGTGGTAATAATAGCCCATGAGCGGAAGCAATTCACATGGTCAAGTCTGGCTGGAGAAGTACCCTTCCCCACTATGAAGTCCCGGCAGCGGTGTGAATATACCAGTATAGGGGTGTTGAGACTTGAAACCAGTAATTCAGTATTCCACAACTGAGGCAGGAGGTGATGAACCCAGTGAGACTGATGATGGAAGAACTTGCCATCTAAACTGCTGTCCAAACGTGCAATTCATTGGGGTTTGTTTGTTTGTTTTTGGTTACACTGTATGGCTTATGGGATCTTAATTCCCTGACCAGGGATCAAAACCTTGCCCTCCTCAATGGAAGCACGAAGTCCTAACCACTTCACCACCAGGGAATTCCTTGAAATTCAGTTAAAAAGGAAACTATCCCACTACTAAAACTAACACGAGGAGCTGGAAAGGCAGTCCTTTCTAAGCTCTTGCTGCAGGCACAGCTACCTTCAGACTGTCCTTGGAATGTGTTATCCAACTCTGAATCATTCATTCATTCCTACAAGTTTGGTGCCAAGCACACACACAACACAGATACACTGTTTTCCTTTCTCTTATGATTTATCATCTCCCAAACCAAAGTGTGATTTTCCTCCTCCGTTTTATTATACATTCATTTATTTATTATTTGTTTGTTTTCAAACCCCAAAGCCTTTCAATTTAGCATATGCGCCTGCAAACTTCCCCAACACAGTTTTGTGTGTGACATTGACAGAAATAGCTTCTGATCAATTCCAAGGGCCCCACTGATCTTTTTTTAATAAGGTGCTGCTGCGGTTCCACAGCAAAGTATGCCGTTGTGATTTCACAAAGTACTTGCCGTGAAATCTCAAGCCCCCACCCCGCCTCCCTTCTTCTCAACTTGAAACAACTGTGCATCCTTTGGGGAATGTCTGTTAGTGCCTTTGAATCCCTGGTGTGGGTGCTGCAACATGAAGAATCCTGTCCCTGTGGGCCCCTGTGCAGGATCTGCGGGGTGTGGTGTTTCTTCAGGTGTGGGCCAGCGGCCACCAGGACCAGAATCTCTGGGGCTGTGGCCAAGGAATCTGCATTTCCACACATACCCGAGGCGATTTCTGCCTGCTGAAGTGTAGAGCTCTCTCTTACCATGTAAGAGAAAGGAGGTTTTGAAAGAGAGGGAAATAATCTCTACAGTCCTACATGCTCGTGCATTGCAGCTAATTAGCTTCAGATTTGGAAAAGGCAGTTTGGGGCACATGGCATCTGGACTCTGTCTTAAGCACCATCCACAAGTAAACTAAGGTTTCCCAGTGGGGGCTAGTGGTAAAAAACCCATCTGCCAACGCATGGGATGTAAGAGACGTGGGTTCAACCCCTGGGTCGGGAAGATCCCCTGGAGGAGGAAATAGTAACCCCCTCCAGTATTCTTGCCTGGAGAATCCCACGGACAGAGGAGCCTGGTGGGCTACAGCCTATAGTGTCGCAAAGAGTTGGAAGCGACTGGCATGGTACCAAAGAAGGTTTTACAACATATCTTTCATTCGTTCTTCATTTCCACCTGAAAAACCACGGAACACCTCCTTCCTAAATTACATGATTCCCCAACATGGCATTCTTCCTGCCTTTCTGCCCACTAACCTGTTTTCCTGGAATGCCTACAACCAAAGTCCTATGCGGGCTTCAAAACCCAATGCGAACCTCACTGCTTCATCCCAGCTCAGTGAATTACTCTCTCCTTTGCACTGCCGTGTTGAACATTCCTGCACAGAAGCAACAATCTGAGCTCCCAGTTACTTAACCCCACTATTATTCTGGCACTGTACTCTACACTTCAGATACTAGAGGATTTCTGATTTAATGAAAGCACAATATGCTCCTCTGTTTACATGTATTAGGAGAGACTAAGTCTAATTTCCATAAGTAGAGTATGTGCTCAGGTTGCTTTGGAGTCCCTAGAATTCACATGGGCATCTCACCACCTTGAATTCACCAAGAAAATGAGGCCATGTGACTTCAAGAGAGGAGCTGCTTAGACATGACAGAGAAAGGGTCCAGGCAAGACAGAGTGAGCCCTCTGGTTGACAGCCACCTCCGTCTGCCTCCAAGCCCCAGCATAAGCAGAGCTGGGGGACCAGCTAGGGCCATAAGTCCAGGATGGGCTTGCCAACCATGAACCCTCCCCTTGGTGCAAAGTCAAACTCCTACTCAGCGCCAATGTGAATACAAGTCGTGGGCAGAGCTTCAGACTACACTATGGAGGGCAGTGACTCTCCTGGAACCATCACAACGTATGTGCCACTCATTCATAGACCGAAGGACCATACGGCTGGAAGGAACATTCAGACCAGCCATCCCTCCTTGGCGAGAGAGCATGAGGTGTGGGTATTCTGGTGCTTCAGGTAGGTTTCTAAGCCTTTCAGAAAATCAACTATACTGTTTACATCTGACCAAGAAACACGCCTCAGTTCATCCACACACCTGATGCTTTTGGTTCCCCCATCAGCAGATCCAAATTTGAATCCTGGCTCTGCTGCTACATGGCTATGTGACTTTGGGGAATGCACTTAGCCTCTCTGAGCCTTGGTTACCTTACCATAAAATGGGAATAATAAAAACCTGTCTCACATGGTTGGTGCAGGTCTCAGTAGAGGGAATGCTGCTGACAGTTCTGTCCTCTCTTCTCTTCTAATTATTAATATGTTTCTTTGTTTTCCGATTGAATCTCATTATTGGTGTAATTTTCCTGGTTTGGGGATTCCTGCACTGTTGAGCTTCTAAATCCCATCTCTGATTATGAAAACTCCCTCTAAGCTTTTGCTCTTTCTTGGCTTTATGTATTTTCTCAAGTGAGATCTCTCCACTAAAATTCATTTCCCTGCCAATCTCCAATTTGATGCATCGTCCCGATCACGCTATATTATGTTTGGCAACATAATGTGATGTGACTCTGGCTGCCGATGACGGATGGGGTACCCGTCAGCAAATGGAACAGCACCCAATTTTCTAAAGAGCATTGTTACAGAAACAAACAGGATGGCCTTTTAACTTGTATTGATTTATTTCTGAAGAATGAGCCCCTCTCTTACTTTTACAAGTGCTGTAATTAGAGGGTAGAATTACCTTTCTAGGGTGAGGGCTCAGCAAGCTTAACAGCATGGGGGCTTGGGGGAGGGGTGCAGAGACAGGGCGGGGTGCAGGCAGCAGCCCCTGACGTGCCAGTGGGCCAGATTTAAAGCAGGAAGCCTGGAGGTTAAACACATTCAAAATTCCTTCCTTCTTTTCTTCTTCCTTCCTTTTTTCCTTTCTTCCTTCTTTCCTGCCTGCTATACATCAATCTATCAATCAGCTTTTTTCCTTGTTTCTTTCCATCTTTCCACTTATCCACCCATCCATGTATCCATTCATATATCCAACCATCCTTCCTTCCTGTCTTTATTCTTTCCTCCTTATTCGTCCCTTCCTGCTCTCTGACCATTGATCCATCCATCCATTTATTCATCCACCTAACATCTGTCTATCCATCTATCCACTTAACCATTTATCCATACATATATCCAACCATTTATCCATTCATCCATTCGTCCATCTGTCTATCCATCAACCATTTAACCTTTTATCCATCCATCCATCCATCCATCCACCCGTCATCTTTCCTTTCTTCCTTATTGCATACTGTCTTTCCGCTTACCCCTTCATCCATTCATCATGTATCCTTATATCCATCCATTCATCTACCCCTTCATCCATTGATCCGTCTCCCCTCCCTGCCTTCCTCCTGCTCTGCCTCCCTGCCTCTTCTGTCCCTTTTTCATTCAACATTTTTGAGGTCCGTGCTTGGTGTGATGCAGAAGGGTGAATCTGAAAGATCGCGGTTCTGAGCCTTGAGCCCTGCTGTGTAGACTTGGGGAACTCAGCTCACCTCTCTCACACTAGAATCCCTCGCCTTTCCCCTCACTCGGCCCTCGCTCACTGCCTCCCCGCAGCCACTCCGGAGCACTGCTTAGTCCAGGCGACCTTAGGGGTGTGCGTGTTCATTTTCCTTCTGCCTAGGACCCTCTCCCTCCTTCCTCTCTGGTCTCTGTTCACGTGCCTTCTCATCAGAGGCTTTCCCTGGCCACCCTCTCCAGAACAGCAGTTCCTGTCACTCTCCACCCCACACGCTCAGCTTCATTTTATCCTCAGCTGCTAGCACCATCTGGCATACCATGCATATTACTTATTTAAGGAGGCTGTACCTTTTTTAACGTCCGCGCAGCGAGACAGGGGCCAGGCAGGGCCACTCTGAGGGTGGCTGTCACGGTCACTGCTGTGGGCGGGGCTCAGTTCCCCTGGGAACTCTCAGAATGGCTCGTCCACGGGACAGAGTCCCAGCTCCAGGGCCCCACTGCTCAGGCTTGACCTTGGAGCGAGGACAGTCCCAGGGGTCAGGACTGTTGTCACAGGCAGAGGGCAAATGTCTCAGCCCTCGTGCCCGGCATGGGCTCTGTAGCCCGAGCCTCAGCTGTCTGGAACCATCCACCCTGGCCCGGCTCCCATCTGCAGATGTTTCTATGGGATCTTCCCTCCTGAGGATATGGGTTTGCCAGGAGAGGTGGGGTCTGTGCGGAATCCCAGTCTCGGCCCTGCCCCTCACACAGTGACCTCGAGCTCCGAGAGACGCTGCCCCTGCGCCTAGTGGGCAAGTAAGCACCAGGGCAACAAAGGCTTCATCGTCTCCGTTTACGGATGGGGAGGCATGACCCGCCTTCGGTCAGTCCCCCACCGTATTAGTGTGCCAGCGCTGCTGTAACAAAACGCCACAGACCGCGCGGCTGAACAACAGACGTGTTTTATTCTTTTTGCTTCCGGAGGCTGGAAGTCCCACGTCAAGATGTCAGCAGGGCTGGTTTCTCCCCAGGCCTCTCTCCTTGGCTTGCAGATGGCCTCTGACTCTGTGTCCTTCCGTGGCTCTGCCTCCGTGTGCACCACGGGCTTGCTGTGTGCCCAGATTTCCTCTTCTTAAAAAGACAATGGTCAGACTGGATCAGAGCCCACCCGCACTGCCGTGTTTTAACTTATTCACCGCTTTAGAGATCCTATCTCTAAATACAGTCACATTCTGAGGGGACGAGGGGTTAAGACTTCCACATATGAATTTTGAGGGAGGGGGAAGGAGACACAACTCAGCACACACTCAGCGTGTAAGTGGTGAAATGAGGTGGGCTCTCAGCACACACTCAGCGTGTAAGTGGTGAAATGAGGTGGGCTGCCCTAGAGCCGTACGCTTTCCCCCTGGCTCTGCCCCCTCACCCCACCCCCTTGGCAAATCCTGCTCTAAAGCACTCAAGTCTCAGCTCACCCAGACCTTCAGGATCTGCCATCTGCAGCCGGCCTGCAGCACACTTCAGGCTCCAGAACTGCAAGCAGTGATCGGCCTCAGCCACCGTGTGGAAACGCCAGCCAAGAAGCCTCAGTCCTTTCATCTCATGCGCGAGAGGTATCTGTTCTCAGGAAAGGTCTTCAGAGGAAGTGTGGTCCACACACAGGTTCTTTGAAGCTGCTGTTTGGTTTCAGCTATTTGTTTTGGTTTTGGTTCAGAGTCATCTCCCTTCAGATCGGAAGGGCTCCGAGTCCGTGTGTCGCCATGCCTCTGGGTTTTTTGCAAGCTAAGGAGACATTGTCACTCTTCCAACCACCCTATCACTTCCCCCATTGCCTCTCCTTTCCTTTTTTTTTTTTTCTCTCTCACTCTTTTATTTGAGGAGCCTGGAATCACAAATATGTCGGGGGTAGGACAATGTCTTCAGTGGAGGGGGGTGGATATTGGGGTCATCTTTTATTAAGAACAAAGCTATTGAATGACGCACTCAAACATATTGCTATTAGAGACGTGAAAAGTATTTCCCTCATTAGCGTAAAAGGGAAGAAGGGAGCTAGCAATCTTGTTGATCAGCAGTGGCAATTTATTTTAAACTGTCCATTTTCTGGGTGTCAAAGGACGACTTTTATGTATAATCTTATTTCCAATTTCAACAAAGAACACTTCACTCATGTTCTGTGCGGGGTTTTTTTTTCCTTCATAGACAATAACCGATTATAAAAGCGGTTCTCAGCCACCCCCCCCTCCCATCTCAGAGTGGTGTTGACATATGGAAATGAATCAAAATGTAATACGCATAATTACAAGCATTGTAAGCAGGGTACAATTAGTGTCTCTTCAAACCAATGTTGTAATCAAAAGACACCACTAAAACAGTCCAAAAAGTGAGAAGACGATCGTGGAATGAGACACAGATTGGAAGGAAGTTTCTTTCTTTCTCTCCTCTCTTCTGCCGTGTGTATAGAGATGCAAGTTGCCCCCTATTCTCTCCCTTAGCGGGTGCAGAGAAATCAATTCTAATTATTTTCTCCACCCATTGAGTTGAACACAGACAAGGAAACCTTGCTTTAAAAATAAACCCAGCCATGTGGAAGGGGCTTATCTTTTCTGAAGCTCGTATTTGGAGGGTATCTTAGAAGGTCACATAACCCTCGGGAGGCGTCAAGTGACAAGCTAGTCAACCAGGGCCCACTGGGTAGAATTTTGTCACCAGGATTCTTCTGTTGGATCTGCAAGGCATTTTGCGGAGCTGTTGGTTTGGGGCTTGTTTTCATGGTTTTTGATGTTTCACTTGGTTTTCAGAGTGGATCCCTTGCCAATATTTAAAGATCAGGAGGGGATCACATTAAAGATAAGATATTCCCCTCTTCCTGAAAAATTGTGTGACCTGTCCACATATGACCACATCCTCCCAGCACACTGTCCCCTGGTGGCCGGCAGAGTCTAGACACAGGGCAGATTGGCCTGTTCTCCGCATCTGACCTCTGATCCTGCCCCAGGTTGCAGGCACCTTATCCCCACGCTGTCACTGAATGTAAAGCATCAAAGCAGCTCATTTACCCGCCATTTGCAAGAAAACCGCCGCGGACCAGCCACCCTGTCTGCTTCATCCACCGCCTTTTCTGCTCTCTACCACCCCGCTGAAGTGCGCTTCCCACCCACAAACTCCCATCAACCCCCCGCACGCCCAGTTTTGGTGTTTCTGATGCCAGAGAGTGTCTCCCGACCATGCCTCCCCATTCCCCCTAAACCGACCCCCAAGCCCATCAGTCACTCTTGACCCTGTTCACGCCTCTTCGCGTGAACTCTTCGCGCTGCTGCTAAATCCCACTGCGCCCTTGATCTGGGCACTTCTCCCTGGCCTGGAGCCCCTGGAAAGTGAGGTCCTCGCCTTTTCCATGGCCGCATCCCAAATGCCGAGCATAGAGTCTGGCGCAGGGGAGGTGTGAAGTCCTTGTTTGGATTTCTGAATGAATTATTCAGTGGATGCTGCCTCTTTCTTGTCTCCGAAGTGAGGCTGGCAGGAGACAGAAGGGGAAGGGGACGATCACTGAGAACCTACTATGCGTCTGCCCCTCAGCCTCTGTTTTGCCTTGAGAGGAAAAAAAAAAAAAAGACCCTTTCTAGCTTCCACCTCGATATTGACCAACTATCAAGCTATTTACCCCTCAAAAAAAGCAAGTCTTCATGGTAAAATAAGCTGCTACCAGTGATTAAAACTCATACTGATACCCCTATGTACCAATAGGTATCAATGCCGACTCCTGCACCGACCTCTGCACCTGCCTTCACAGCTTTATCACCACTATCTGCCATCTAGATATCATCTCAGCTCTGGGTTGCTCAGAATAGCAAACATTTGGAAACCACTTAAGCATCCATCAACAGGGCACTAGTTCAACAAACTGCAATGTATTCAAATACTGGAAAATGCTGAAACCATCAATATAAGGGTAGTCACTTACAGACAGGGCCAAAGACTCCAGCTTGCAGGGGCCAGGTCACGCCACGACCAGAGACAAGGTGATACACATTTGCAAACCGGCTTTCAGCTAGAAACGCCAACATGCAGAGAGGCGTTTGGGACCGCTTCAGCCGAACACTGAATGGGCTTCCAAGGCAGGAAGTTCTCTGCTGAATTTTGCTTGTAAGTTTCCATTCTTCTCACAGTGAAAAAACATGAATTGTGATTTCCGCCCCCCCCCCCGCCGCCCCCCGCCAAAGCAATGAAATCATTGTAAATGCACTGCCGTGGCATCTCCCTTCTCTCCTGGTTTGACTGACCGCACTTTCTGCAGGCACCTCACTGCTCCGCTGCCCCCCACCCCCAGCACGTGATGGGCTGGGTCTCAGCCTGTCTCTCCCATTTTAGCAAATTCACACATATAAGGGTAGTCACTTACAGACAGGGCCAAAGACTCCAGCTTGCAGGGGCCAGGTCACGCCACGACCAGAGACAAGGGTGATACACATTTGCAAACCGGCTTTCAGCTAGAAACGCCAACATGCAGAGAGGCGTTTGGGACCGCTTCAGCCGAACACTGAATGGGCTTCCAAGGCAGGAAGTTCTCTGCTGAATTTTGCTTGTAAGTTTCCATTCTTCTCACAGTGAAAAAACATGAATTGTGATTTCCGCCCCCCCCCCCGCCGCCCCCCGCCAAAGCAATGAAATCATTGTAAATGCACTGCCGTGGCATCTCCCTTCTCTCCTGGTTTGACTGACCGCACTTTCTGCAGGCACCTCACTGCTCCGCTGCCCCCCACCCCCAGCACGTGATGGGCTGGGTCTCAGCCTGTCTCTCCCATTTTAGCAAATTCACACTTGACCCTGTTCCTGTTTTCAGGTCCAGGAGTCGAGGCCCCTTTCTGAGGTGAATCTTGACAATATTTGATCCTGAAACACGGGCATCCAAAGTTCAAAGGAGAAGGAGCCATAGACAGGCTCTAGATTAACCCGCCGTCTGGGCCGAAGGGGAAACATATCTCGGGCGTGTTGGGAGGAGCAGGAAGCCAGAAGCCCTAGCTCCGCCCCTTCCCGGTGTGACCCTGAGTCAGCTCTCTCTCCTCTCTGTGCCTGCCTCCTCTTTCTCATCCATAAACCGGAAATAATAAGGGTCGTTTCAAAGGTTCAATGTGACAGTGACTGGACCTGAGCTTTTGAAAATGGAGAAACACTAGCAGATCGGAATTGTGACCATTCGCTTGAATCAGTTTCCCCGACTGTGGGGGGAAATGCACACACACACACACACACACACACACACAGTAAAAATCACCATACACACACACACACACACACACACACACACACACACACAGAGTAAAAACACGGTACACACACACACACACACAGTAAAAATCACGGAGGGGGAAAAGCCATCATCAGATACTCCCAGATTCGCCGTCTCTGCTGTGGGGCCTGAGAGGGGACAGGAGGCTCTCATAACCTCTGGGTCCACTCTCCCCTCACCGGTGACCTGACCGTCATCGCCAAGGCCTCCCAGCCCAGGGGCTTCTAGAGAGATCTGGGACAACCTCAGGGGGTGTCCATCTGGGGCTCAGCACCTCGGCAGGTCATTCCTGTTCAGCCCAGAGCTTCCTTTAAGCTTGGGGAGGCAAGGAAGGGAAGGCTGAGAAGACGTGAAAATCAGCTCGGGGTCAGCAGGGCAGCTGGCCCCGGCCCCGTCGGGGAAGCTCTCGGGAAGGGTCCCCAGCCAGCCAGCCCTCCCACAACGCAGCAGGTGCCCCTACTGATAAGACCGGCCGCTCGGCCTGGGGGCGCTGGGGGCGCACGCCGGGAGCAGAGGAGAAGCCTGTCTATTCTTGAGGGCTGTGAGAGGAAACTCCTGCTCGAGAAGTGCAGGCAGATCAGACAGAAGCAGCTGAGGCCTGGGGCGTATTCCCCCCCCTCTGATTTTTTTGTTTGTTTGTTTCAGTTCCCTGCTTATTAAAGGAGAGAGAGAACCTAACGCCCACCCCACCAGTCAAGCATGGATGTTGACTTGTAGACGTTTAATGAAGACGGTGAGATTCCAGCACTGAACTCTCAAGAGTGGTTTCATGCAGAGCACAAGTTTGTGGGAGATTTTTAGTTCTTCTTTACCTTTTGCTGAATTTTCCAAATACAGGCATACCTCATTCTTCTGAGCTTCTCAGATACTATGTTTTTTACAGACTGAAAGTTTGTGGCAACCCTGCATCGAGCAAGTCTGGTGACACCATTTTCCCAACAGCATTATTTTGAATTATGTACATTGGTTTTTAGACATAATGCCATCACACACTTATTATAATAGACTACAGTGTAGTGTAAACATAATCTTATAGGCACTGGAAACCCGAAATTTTCGTGTGACTCTAATCGTTGCAATGTTTACAGTATTGCAGTGATCTGGAATCGAGCCCACAAAATCTCTGGGGTCTGCCTGTACTTTTGCCATGACCAAGCATTGTGTTTATAATCATAAAAAAGAAAAGTCCTTTTTGAATGCAAGGTTTGAATCTCATTTCGTATTTGCTCCAAAGCATAGTCACTAAAGAGGGAGAGTGTGTGTGTTCTGTGCTCCAGGGACAAATATGGCGTTGCTTATCAGGAGAACAGTGGCAAGAAGAAGGTCATATGCTCCCCAATCTACTACCAGGGGATTGTTCTGGAAAACAGTTTGGCAGTTTCTTATAAAGTTAAAATACACTTAGCTCATAATCCAACAATCCAACTCCTGGGTATTTATTGTAGAGAAATGAAACTTATCTTCACCTAAAAACCTGTACATGGATGTTCATAGCAGCTTTGCTCCTAATCCCAAACAGGAAATAACTTGGCCATCAGTGGGTAAAGAATTAAACAAACTATAGTATGTCCATTCAAAGGAATAGTATTCAGCAACGAAAAGGAGCAAACTATGGATATATGTGACACCTTGCATGGATCTCCAAGGCATTATGCTGAGGGATAAAAAGCCATTTTTGAAAGTCAATGTGCTATACTCTTCACCTAGAATATGAAAATGTTCAAAGATGAAGAAAGGAGTGTTATATGTTAATATTCTCAGAGCAACACAGTCATAGCTCTAAAGAATAGATCAGGGGCTGCCAGACGTTAAGAGTCGGGTGGGGTGTGACCCTCTGGGGGTTGTTGGAAGGGGTTTCTTTTTGATGATGGATCAGTTCTTGTTCTTGGTGATGATGACTGAAATCTGCACACCTGGTAGAATTTCATAGAGCTATACACCCACCCTCCAAAAGTTCACCCGCAGTTAGTGAGCAAATTAGGGTTGCATTCAAGTTAATAGTATTGTACTAATGTTAGTTTCCTGGTCTTGATAATTTTGTTTTGATTCTGTAAAATACTGTCATTGGGGGGAACTGGGTAAGTGTACCAGGGAACCCTCATTACTATTTTAGCAATTCCTTGTAAAACAAAACTATTAAAAACAAGCTGGCTCATCTCCACTCTGATTTCTTTGTGTTGGTTTCATCCTTAGGCAGGACCTTACCTCATGGTGACTGAAAGGGTGCCAGCAGCTCCAAACCCCCTCTGTTTAGCAGTCGTCACTAAAGGACTATCCCTTTCTCAGCAGTTCCGGCGAACGTCACATGCCCATCTCTGTCGACTGTTGGCACGAGAGGATGGAACACGCTGACTGGTCAGCCCTAAGTCGTAGCCAGACCCCTGCTCTCCCATCACAGGCAGAGGACAGCCCAGTCAGGAGCACATGCGGACTCTACTCTGGAATAAAATGTATAAATGTATCTTCAGCAGACAAAGGGAAAATTGGAAGCTGGGCTGGTAAAACCGACAGATGTCCAGCAGAGAGGAAAATAGCATCATTATAAGGATAAAATATTACATGAGACAGTGAGTGTAAAACACACGGAAGGTGGTAGGTGCTTATTAGGAGATTCACAAAGAGCTTTCCTCTGCTTCCTCTGCTCATCGTTGCTGATAGAAGAATCAGGCACGTTGGAGAATTCAGCCTGGTTTGCCATTTGCACCACCTCCAACTGCATTCCAGACAAGTGCCCAGCAGCGCCTGGCTGCCTTTCTTACAGAGCGCTCTGCAATCCTGAATTCTTTTCTGCTGGTCCCAATTGGATGTGATGTTGTTCCTACCAGACTGCCTATGTTAGAGTCTGAATCTTTCTTTCCTCTAAAAATAAGAGCCAGTCAGCATCAGTGGCATTGTGCCAGGCATGGTGCTAGACTTTCTTCATTATAATCGTTGCCCTAACCCAGGGCATTGCTCCACTTTGCAGATGAATTAACTGAGTTTTGGGGGAGGCCATCACATGGTTTGGAAGTGGCAGAGCCAGATCTCAAACCCAAAGTTTCTAAAGCCTTTCACTTTGGGCAGAAGAAACCTCTCTGGGTCCCTAAGATTTCACCAGAGAAATCAACCAGCAGAGCCAACCTAGTCCAGAGCTTCCATCCTCCTGCTTCCCAGCATCCTTCATTTATAACGGGCTGCCATTTCTCTCTCTTTTTATGATGCCGATCTACTGGAGGCCAGGGCATTAATATCACTGTAAACCAAGCCCGCTGTGGAGCAATTAGCAGCACAATTGCTTCTCTGCTCCACTTTCACCAGAGCCTGGAAATAACATTCCATCCTGCACACCACACGTCATGCCAGGGCAGGCCACCCGTTCTGCTAGGCCCAAGGAACCCCTGTTTTGCCTAAGACATTATTAAAATAAACTCTGTGTTTATTCTGCCCAACTGGCTTGTGGAATGCAAGTCAAGAAGCATCTTTCTGGTGGCTGGATTGGGAGTTGGGGGGCCAAGGAAGTCCCCTTATCTCCCAAGCTAAGTACTTTGCTCTCTCTCCACTTAATTTCCCCCTTTTCAATTTATACACACACGCATGCACACGCATGCACACACACGCACACACATGCCTGGGGGCTATTTTGTTCCTCTTAATTGAAGTGACACAAAAAAGCTTCTTTTGTTTATCTTCATCTTCCATTTTTTTTCTCCCCCCTGGGAAAGGTGGTTGCTATTGGCTTATTCTCTCTGTGTGTGTGAGTGTGTATGTGTGTGCGTTGTATGGACGTGTGTGTTTCCTGGTTATTTAATTTTTCACAACTGCATGTCCACAATGAGTCAAAATTCAACCGCGTTTGGAAAATAAACAGTGCCAGCATCACATTTGTTAAAGCCAGAGCCTGCTGTCGAGGGCAGCCTGGCTGTTAGGTTCCCTGTGCAGGTCTCAAGAGAAACAGAATGATTCACCGGGCCAGGTTCTCTGGCTGAGCCCGAAGCATGCATTCCACAGCTCCTGCCAATGCAGATTTCCTGGGGTCTTTGTTTCCTAGTGTGATTGGACATATTTAGTCAAAACCACTGAGCTTCATGACTTCTGATCATTTTTTTTAATGTCCAGAGCTAGTGAAGGACCAGGAAGCCTGGAGTCTGCGGTCCATGGGGTCGCAAAGAGTTGGACACGACTGAGCGACAGAACAATAGCGACGGTTTACTTAGGGCCTCCTGCACGCCAGGAACTCTGCAATAGCTGGATCTGCACTGGACCTGGTTTTCTGGGTGTGATTTACCCAACTCCCAATATAGAATTTCAGGTACAACGGGCTCTCAGTATTAATGGTAATAATAGCTAACATTTATTTGTATACTGTATCCTATGCTGGTTGCAAACCATTATACAGTATTAATATTTTGGAGATTAATATCACATATTTAACAATAATTTTTTAATGAAAATATTTTGAACATATAGGCAAGAACACAGAAAACACAATAAACATCAGTTTTGTAAAAAGTCTTAACTACACACTCTGTTTGCTCCGGATCTTTTTCACCTAGAACAAGCCATCGCAGCTGTAGCAGAGATCCCCATGCACCTACCCTGATCTCAGTTTTCTCTTATACTTTCCAACCAGGAACGTACAGGAAAACTACATTTGGAGTTTATTATTTCAATGTTGTTTATTGCTTAGTTGCTGAGTCGTGTCCCACTCTTTGAGAACCCAACTACTATAGGCCCCTAGGCTCCTCTGCCTATGGGATTTCCCAGGCAAGAATACTGGAATGGGTTGCCATTTCCTTCTCCAGGGGATCTTCCTGACGCAGAGATTGAACTGAACTCTCTTGCTTGGCAGGCAGGTTCTTTACCACCGAGCCCCCGGGAAGCCCATTTATTATGTCAATAGACGTTTTTAAATGTTTAGTACGCGATTACATATCTGTAAACATTGTATTTTGTTGTTAAAGCAGGTATTGGAATTTTAATTAATTGGTATCTAGCTGTACATTTCATCCTATATTCTCCTGTTTTCTTCCCACTTTACATAGATTATCACATTTAATCCTCACAATGGCCGTAAGAGGCTGGCACCATTTTACAGATGAGGAAGGCGAGGCACAGAGGAAATTAAACCCTTAGGCTAACATTTCCTTATGCCAAACATGAGTCTAAATGTGACTCAGCTGTTTGACCCCAAAGTGCAGACGCCAAAGAAACGAGTGGTTAGGGCACGAGAATGTTAATAGGATCTTCATTCATAAGAGCTGAAAGTTAGAAATAACCCAAATGTCCATCAAGAGCAGGACGGATAAACACTGTGGTGAGGTCACACCGTAGACTATTACACATCAGTGAAAAAGAATGAGCTTGTGTGGCTGCAGGAGCGTGGACCCATCTCAGACGTGATGCTGAGAGAAAGACAGACACAAAGGAATGTGCTGTGTGCTCCCATCTGCGTGAAGTTCAGAAGCAGGACGTGATCCCAGCGGAGCAGTGATTATTTCTAGGGGCAGAGGGCAGGGTTGGCTGGGAGGGCCAAGGGTGGGGGCTGCTGGGTTGCCTGATCTTGGAGGTGGTTACACAGGGAAGGACGGTGTGAAAACTCTCAGGCTTTGTGCTCAGACTGGCGTCTTGTATTATACGTGCTATACCTTGATGCTGCTAATGGAGTCGATGGTGACGGTGCGGAGGAGGACGATGATGATGCCGACGATAAATCATGCTGTGAGGTCATACAGATTGTCTGAGGCAGAGCCATCTGGAACCCAGACGCCAAACTTCTCAATCTGCCTTGATCGTGATTCTCTGGATATTTATAAAGTGAAAGTAGATGAGCAGATAGAGTTATCTGCCCAAGTTGGCACACTGGTCACATAGAAAAGATAGGACCTGATTCTACTATAGTTCTGTCTGACTCCCACATCCAACCCTCTTTTCTTTGCCTCTGACCTCTGCCGGGGACAGAGGCAAGGTCTTCTCTGTCACGGTGCCGAGGACTCATTTTCCCACTCTTTGTGCAACTTATTTCATTTCCAAAACATGTATGCCCCCATTTCACAGATGGAGAAACAAAGGCTCAGTCACGCACCCCCAGATGGCCAGATCCCCAGGCTCCTGTGAGGCCCTGTGGACAGAGCATGGAGCCTGTGGACAGTCAGCTCAGATCCTGCTGAGAATCCCAGCTGGCTGACTCGTACTCTAGGCCTCGGTTTTCCCAGCTGCCAGGTGGACATCACAACCCTGGCTCTGCAGGGCGAGGTGGGCCTGAAATGAGGTGGCACCCGAAGGGCGTGTGCACACCCGCTCACCTCTCTCCTTGACTCCTTGGCTTCCTGGCCACTCATCGCCTTTCTTGTTCATCGCCGGGCTGACCTCTGGGCTTTCTTGCAGCTTTAAGATTCTATGATTTATGGCATTTTATGCAAATGTTGATTAAGCACTCTGCTCTGCAGACTGCAGAGAAAAAGGAGGGAGGGGGCTGGCGTGGTCCCTAATTCCACGTGGGTAACAATAATGTTGACGGGAGAAGTGACGAGTGGCAGGTCGGCTGTCCCTTCTTCTCCCAGAGCATCCGGGGAAGCACTCGGTGCTCCTGCATGCGGTTCACGCAGGATACGAAAAGGATGGCCCAGCCTGAGATGGGGTGGGTCCCCAGTAGGAATTAGCACAGGGGGCCTGGGCTTCGGGGAGCCAGGATGGCCACCCCTCTGTAGCAGGTCTTTATTGAATGTTCTCTTCTACAGTGGCCTATAAGACCAGGAGGGAAAAACAAGAGCTCCCACTTTTCAGAGCAACATATAATAACCTTAAAACAGGCATCCATAAACGTGGAGCTAGTAATTATTCGGATCTAGTTAAGCATGCGACAGAATGGAATAAACGCGGCTCCATTAACCTTATTTTAAAAGCACTCTTTGGTGGTTCATGTTTATTACACTGTTAACATTTAGAAGAGTGGACGCCCACCGCTGCGTCTGCAGGCCTGTGCAGAGGAAACATGTCCTTGTGGGGAAGGGAAGCCGGCCCCGCAGAAAGCGTTTCTGTTTCACCAGTGCCTGCCCTAAAGAGACATTCTCTGTCCATCCCCTCGTTCAGTGTCCAGGTAAGTACTGAGGTGTCTCGGATACTCGGCAAGGTGCTGGGGCTGCAGCAGTCAGAGAACGGCCACCGGTCTCGGGGAGCTGATGTTTCCAGGGGGCGAGACCTGGGGAACCCAACACTCCTACTGGGAAGCGATTTGGGACCCTGATGGAAATCTCTACCCGGGGACTTCCCACCAGGGCCAAGACCACTGCGTCTGCTTTGTTCCCTACCGCACCCCCTTCAGACCGGGTCTGGCAGGTAATAGATGTGCAATAAGATTATTAAATGACTACCAGAATGAGGGGCTGGGGTGGAAGGAGGAGGGTGTGACGTTTCCCAAGGAAAATAACAGGGTGCGGCCGGCCCCTGGGTTCCCTGGGGCCCAGCCCAGTGCTTGCCTCCCCCACCCCCACCCTTACTTTGCCATCTTCTTTCTAGAAGAGCTCCTCTGTGGACTCTTTAAAGGCGCCCCCTGCAAACCTTGCTGAGCGATTCAACTGCAACCTCTCAGAAGAAGGAGACACGCTGTTGCTATTTTCTTTTATAAGGGGAAATGTTTATAGAGATAAATTCAAGCTCAATTTGAACACCTCCAGAGAGAAGCCAGAGCCTTCTCTAGCAGGGAAGTGGAGAGTGAAGTTGGCTATGTAGGTGAACTGAGAAATCCATACGGGAGGCATGTAGAGGAGTCTTTAACCGAAGGATATTTCGAATTTACAAACATGTGGATGCCCAAATTCTCACTCCTTTCTACCTATAGAGTTTTATATATATATATACACACACACACACATATATACATACAAAGGTATTAACAAAGGCAGTCTCTGGGAAATAGGAACATGATGTTTTTATTTTGCCTGTCTCTTTTCTCTAAGCTTCATGATGCCTGTTTACTGAATTTTTTTTTTAATACAACATGAGTTGTATTCCCAGGTGGTGCTAGTGGTAAAGAACATTCCTGATGGTGCAGGGAACATAAGCGACGTGGGCTTGACCCCTGGGTTGAGAGGATCCCCTGGAGGAGGGCATGGCAACCCCCTCCAGGATTCCTGCCTGGAGAATCCCATGGACTGAGGGACCCGGCGGGCTGTGGTCTGTAGGGTGGCAGAGTTGGACATGATGAAAGCGACTCAGCACGCACACACGGGCAGCTTACTGATGGCATTTAATTCCTGGCGTCCGAAGTAGCCATTTAGTCATTCACTCACTTATTTATTCACTCATTCATCCGGGCACATAGTTCAAGTCAACTATGATGTCATAAGCCTCGGGATGGGGTTTAACTCACCATGATAAATGACTTGCCAGACAGCTGCGTGGTAAAGAATTCACCTGACGATGCAAGAGACCCTAGTTCAATCCCTGGGCTGGGAAGATGCTCTGGAGGAGGAAATGGCAACTCACTCCAGTGTTCTTGCCTGGGAAATCCCAAGGACAGAGGAGCCTGGCGGGCTACAGTCAACGGGGTCACAAAGAGTCAGACTCGACTGAGAGTTTAAGGGTGCACACGTTCCACCTCTGCCCTTCAGTTGGTCCTCTTCTGGGCAGAGGCGCAGACTGAGGGTAGGATGGGCATGGAAGCAGAGAGATGTACTGACTGTGGAGGATGGAGTCCTACTCCATGGATGCCA
>SJXQ01012250.1:145677-181987 GCA_006408695.1 Aepyceros melampus
GGGGTGGGAGGGGACATTGCTGGGCTTAGCCACACCTTTGTCTCCCTCTCTCTCAGCTCCATTACTCAGACTTTTGCATTTATGAGATGCACCAAATTCCTACCAACCTCAGGACGTTTGCACATGCTGCTGAGTATGGAAGGCTCAGACCTGTCCTCAAACACACACACACACATGCATATGCTTTATTTCTACCAGTATCACACCTACTCATCTCCCAGGTCTCAAATTTAATCACTTCCTATGGGATTCACTCCTTGACTCCTGAGGAAAAGCCTCCAGTCATTTATTTGCACGGAACCTGTTCTGTATTTGTAGGACAGTCTTGTTAATCTATCTGTTCACTTTGTAATTCATTGTGCGAAGTCATGAAAACAACCCCATGCCTTATTCATTTCTATAACCCTACATCTTAGGACAGAGCCTAGCACAGACTGATCGTTTCATAAATTTTTGCTGCCTAGTGAAAGAACAAATTGTTTTAACAGCGTGATGCTGGAAAAGTCTGTTCTCATGGTGTGGTTTCTTTAGTTCATGTTGATTAAAACAGGAGTAACAGGGACTTCTCCAGTGGTCCATTGCTTAAGACTCTGTACTCCCAATGCAGGGGGCCCAGGTTAGATCTCTGGTCAGGAAACTAGATCCCACATGCTGCGCAGCTGAATAAATAAAAACAACAAGAATAATAGCACCTGCCAGCGTTTAGGGAGGACTTGTCATGTGCTTGGATCACTGTTAATAATTATACATGCATTATCTTGGCCGAACAGCAGCAACAGCAGCCTGTAAGGTAAATAATGGTAATATACCCATTTTCCAGATGAGAAAATAAAGGCATTTATAGGGAAGTCTCCATTTCTGGGGAACCAGAGGCTCTTTGCAAGTCAGCTCACCTCTGTGAATCTCAGTTAATTAAAGAGATGAGTTTAGTAGCCCACATATACACGTACATACAGTAGCACACAGAATACAAAACCTTCTGAGCCATCCACGACGGGGAAACGCAATAAGGTCAACACCTCGCAGCGGGTGAGTTGGCTGTTTATGCTTGGGATCTAGTGAGAGCTTGGGACACACTTGGATGAGGACTCCCCTGCGCTTTTAACTCGCAAAGCCGAATCCCTGGCAGGCGGCCACGCTCTGAAATTCCGTGGCGTAATAACCATGAATTGCCCCCGGACTCACCAGGACACAAAGCTCGTCGTGTGGGAAGCCAAGGAGGCCTTGGACACAGCCACCAACTCGGGGGTCTCGGCTACAGACAAAGCCCGCCACCAAAGGGCCCTCCCGCCGACCTTGCTGAAAAGACCGGTAAATTCAGCAGCCAGTGTGTCTGGCCTTCCCACTTGCTCCCTGTAAATCTCCCTCTAAGTGGCAGGACTCTGGCCCGGCTGCCCAGTCTGGGCACATTTGCTTCATGTCAGGGCAGAGCTGTGCCAGGGACCTCCACGGGGCTGGCGGGGACCTTGTTTTTCCCCACACGGCAACCGTCTCAGGAGCTGCTGCTCGACTCAGCGTGGCCCAGACACCCAGCTGCAGATGCTGGGGACTGGAGGGGACTCGAAAGCGTCCCACTTTCTAAGCTGCTCTGTCTGTCTTAACTAAGAGTTGAAGGAGATAACATTCTAGGAGCCCAGTTTTCCTTGGGGCCTCAAGGAACCAGTTTGCAAAGGAGCAGACAGGGAGGTCTGGTGGCCCTGGCTCAAAACTAAGGCCAGGATGCCTCGGACAAGTCCTGCCGTCCTCTGGCCTCAGCTTCCTTGTCTTTACACTGGCTTAGTCTCTTGGTGCCAGACTGTCTCCTTATCCATCTGAGTTGGCCCTTCCCAGACTCGACCAGGCCCTGGGGGCTCACAATGGAACCTGGGGGTCTGATGCACTTCCTCCCCTTGCCAGGAGCCTCCACATCCAGCCCCCTTTGTCTCCTGCCACCTGAACACAGCTAAGGGCACATGGCTGGCCCCAGAAGCAGTGCCCAGCATCCTTCGCCATGTGCCCTGGAAGCCAAGCTCGCCTGAGGAGTGATGGTCTCCATAGCCCTGGGTGGACCGCAGGCCTCCCTCGGAGCCCACTGCAAAAAGAGGAGGCGCGGCCGCTCCAGGCTCCTGTCTGCTATTCTAGAAGCCCAGAGCAGTCTGGAGTCTTCCAGGAAAGGCATGCTGGAAAGCTCCTTGCATGGGAATCCCAGTAATTTCTTGGCCAAGTGCTTCCCCACTCATTGCCTCTCTCAGCCCCATTACAGGGAGCGTCATCGTCCCCAGCATACAGGTGGGAAAGCTGAGCTCAGCGAGCAGGTTGACGTCGTCAGGATTGTTCAGTTCCTACATAATCTCCCCAACCCACCCTTCAACACACTTCGACTTCCTTACGACGCCCGATTCCCATCCCACACAGTATGACTGAACTCGTGGATGAAAGGAAAAGTGAAAGTCACTCAGTCCTGTCCAACTCTTTCCGACCCCATGGACTGTAGCCCACCAGGCTCCTCTGTCCATGGGATTCTCCAGGCAAGAATACTGGAGTGAGTAGCCATTCCCTTCTCCAGGGGAACTTCCTGACCCAGGGATCGACCTGGGTATCCCGCACTGTGAGCAGATGCTTTATCTTCTGAGCCCCCACCAGGGAGCTTTCGCTGATGAATCTTGACCCAAAATTCAGGCCCTTGTGACATTCCTTAAACTCCTCTGGGCATTCCCAGAAAGAAACAGGCATTTGACCACATACACGTGTGTGTGTGTGTGTGTGTGTGTGTGTGTGTGTGACACAGAGGACCTTCTCCAGTAACTAAGATGAGGTTAAGCCAGGATTCCATTTGCGCACCTGCTGAGACCGTGGTGTTAGACGCCAGCATGACTGAGGACTTCAAATCAAGGAGACAGGCCGAGTACAGAGGGTGCGGGAGGATTTTCCCATTGGTGGTCCCTTCACTATCTTTTTTGAGAAGACTTAATCCCTTAATCACTTTTATTAATCTCATAACAATCTTTCCAACATCGGTTACATCCTTCTTATCTCGGTTAAGCATTTTGGTGAACTCAGAGCTTCTTGTCACTTAGGGAATTTTCCATCAGCTTAAGGCGCCTGTTCTTACACACACACTCTCTCTCTTTTCTCTTTCTCTCTCTCCCTCCTGCCCTCCATCCCCCTTCCTCATCTCTCTCCTCCAGCTATCTTGTTAGAATCCAAGAGCCCTTGAATTTCAGAGCAAAGAGGGAATTTTCAGAATCTCCGGCAGACATGTTGCATTTTACAGCTGGAAAGTCAGGGCTCTGAGATGTTACTGAACTCATTCAAGTTCACACCATGGGCACAAGCGGGTATTTGTACCCCTCGGGAACAACAAAACATCTTATAGGCGTAAGCACTTACCCAACCTCTTGCCTTCGATCCTCACAAATACCTCTTGGGTGGGTTCTACCATTGAACCCATTTCAGAGATGAGGAAACTGAGGCAGAGCCAGGGACATCACTAGGTCCTGGACACATTGTGAGGGAGGCACGGCCAGGAGACTGGAACCCAGGCTGCTGCACTTCAGAGCCTGATCTCCCAAGCTCTGGGCCCTCTCACGATGTCTGGGTACCACTCTGTTGTCCACCCCTTCAGGGGCAGTGGGCTGAGGCACAAACAGGGGTGAAGCAGGCCCCTTATCAAGTGAAATAAAGGTACCGAGGGCTCAGGATGTGGCTGTTGCCCCTCTCTTGGATTAAGAGCTCAGAACATTCACCCGTGTGGGGTCCCTACAGCCCAGCCTGGAGTCTTCTCGTCAGGAGAGCCCGTGACAGCAGCCTCTACTACCAACTGCCATCAGGGAGCCATGAGACCCACTGGGCATCTCACACCCGGGCCAGCCCCAGCAACACCCCAGACTCACTCACAGCAGAGCCCCCACCTCCTTCACCTCTCCACTGGAGGTGTCCGCCAACAGCGCCAGCTGCAGAGGCTTTTCTGGAAGAGGTGAATAATGTGAGAAGCCAAGATGAAAAGCCTAACTGGAAGCTGTTGGTGGAAGTGAGCGTTTTGAAGGAGAAAAAAAAGTGAAAGTATTAGTCGCTCTTTGCAACCCCATGGGCTGTACGTAGCCTGCCAGCTCCTCTGTCCATGGAATTCTCCAGGCAAGAAGGCTGGAGTGGGGTGCCATTTCCTTCTCCAGGGGATCTTCCTGACTCAGGGCTCAGACCCGGGTCTCCTGCACTGGCAGCTAGATCCTTTCTGCTCAGCCGCCAGGGAGGGTCTTCCCAATTCCAGTCTCCGCTGGGAAGCTCTGGAAGCCACTGGGGATCTCGGACACCACAGTTTCAAAGCTACCAGAGAGATATCTCTGTGGATCCCCCAGGTCTGATCTCCTGTGAGCTTAGAAACGCCCTCCATCCTTCTCTGGGCCCTGTGTGAAGAGGGTGCGCCCAAGGGAGCTGGTCTCAAATCGCCAGAGTCAACAGAGACACCCACGTGGGATCTCGAGGCTGCGCCTGGGGAGTCCCTCCTGCCCTGCCTGGTGCCCATCACCTCTGCTCTCTCCCTGTCATCCCCTTCCCCCTTTGTCTGCCTGACAAGTAGCTGGTTGGGGGTGAAGATGGGAAACCGATCGTCGAACTTAGAAAATAAAAACACCCTGGTCGGCTTTATTAATCTCCTGAAATATGCTCTCCAGTTGCTGCTGAGCAGAAAGGGCTCCTGTTTTCCCCCAAGAACATCGTAAAAAAAAATTTTTTTTTTTTTTTAAGTAGAAATGTTTACAAGGATGGCTGGGAAAACATGCAGTAGGTCTTCCTGGTAATGTACAAGGTGATGCAGTAATTGCTATGGAAACTAGTCATTATAATTCAATAAAAAGGGCGGGGGAAAGTTAACTTCACTGTGTTACCTATGGCTCTATAGTCATGGTCTTTACATGTATTAGCATAAAATCAAGCCCCACTTTATTCTCAGGGTTTTCGCTAGCTCTGCCTTCACAAAAGGGTGTGTAGGATTCACCACAGATGAAGCCTTAAAGAGGAGAGGAAAATTCACTTTGCAAGAAATCGCTCTCTATTTTATTCCCCTGGGTACAATATTTAATATTTCTGCATAATGTGTGTGCAGGTTCTGGAAGAGAATATAGCCGGTACATGAGAGTTCTGCCCAGTGCCTTAGAGGAAGAGCCTTCCCTCTCTACAGGCTCTGAGATGTGACAGAAAGGGAATTCTTCTTCTAGGAGAGATGCAACTTGAAAACTATCACCGCCGTCCCCCAGGAGCTTGCAAATCTCCATGTAATTGGGAGTCCAGAGACAGGGCACCAGAGTTAGAAGGCAGGGGGCGCTAGTCCAGCTCTGGACAGGTCACTTGGTGACTTGGTTCTTCTCTCTGAGCGGCCCAAACAGTACAGGCTATTAAACCACTGTCTCTCCCCTCCGCACCTGCCCTTCTATCCTCTGCCTCTGGGGCCAGAGCTGGAGGCTGCACGCCACACTTCTGCATTGCCTGCTGGACTTATGATAGCCTCTGCCCTAAGGGGCGCCAGTGAGAGGTGGCCAGCAGGAAAGTGAAAGTCACTCAGTCTCTTCTGACTCTTTGCGACCCTGGAGTAGATAGCCGTTCCCATCTCCAGGGGATCTTCCCAAGCCAGGGATCAAGCCCAAGTCTCCCACATTGTGGGTGGATTCTCTACCAGCTGAGCCACCAGGGAAGCCCAAGAATACTGCAGTGGGTAGCCTACCCCTTCTCCAGCGGATCTTCCTGACCCGAGAATCAACCCAGGATCTCCTGCATTGCAGGAGGATTCTTTACCAGCTGAGCCACCAGGGAAGCCTTCACCTCAGCAGTGGTTCCAGGGCAGGTCTTCCTCACAGAGATAACCACCAGCCTCTTAACCCTCAGGCAGCCAAGTCTGTGCCCAAGCTCCGCATGGTCCCTCCCAAGAGCAGAGTCCTGGTCCCTCCTCCAAGTTTTGGGCTTTTTTTTTTTTCCCCAACTTTTCCCCTTGCTCCCTGAGCTCAAGAATGATTGACAGCTGCTTCCTGCAAGCACTGCGGCTGCATCTCTTCAGTGTCCCCTTTCTGCCTTTGCAGTTTATCAATGCCAGATCGACTGATTTCCTATACTCAATTCTCTCTGCTACAATACCTGGTACAGTTTTCGCCTCTAACTTTAGATTTGCCCTTCCTAAATCCAGCCTCCACTTGGTAGTCCAAATGAGCTTTCTTCCCATGAAGTTTGATCAGGATACTGCTTGGAGGGGGTGAATTCCTGGCCTTAAGACTGTCAGAGCCTCTAGTCGATCCACAGCAGAAACCCTCTGCCAATCACATTTCTCCTGAGCGTGGACACACCCTCAGAATCCTTCGTAACAGTATGCTTCAGGACAGTACCATCCATGGTTCAAAGTGTGTGAAAGTGACGTGTCAGTCGCTCAGTTGTGTCCGACTCTTTGCGACCCCGTGGACTGTAGCCCACTAGGCTCCTCTGTCCATGGAATTCTCCAGGCAGCAATAGTGGAGTGGGTTGCCATGCCCTTCTCCAGGGGATCTTCCCAACCCAGGGTTTGAATTTGGGCCTCCTGCATTATAGGTAGATTCTTTCCTGTCTGAGCCACTAGGGAAGCCCCTTCATGGCTCAAAACTGGCAGGTAAAATGAAATCTGACCTTGAAGGGTAAGTCCCGTCTCTGAGATATGACCCATATGAATTACTTGTTACTTTATCTCACGTTTATAGAGTGCTTGTTATCAGGCATTCTCTATTGCCATGTAGATTCTTCAAAGAGAAATTCATCCAGTGAATGCAATCTCTGATAAGGGTAGTTTTATATTTGTTTTTAATCCAGAAGAACCCACCTTGCTTACTTGAATCCCCTGTACTAGCTGGACAATTCTTTAACTGAGACTTAATAAAGTCGCCACAAAGAATTCTTTAAGAATGACTGAATCTCCTCCCTGGGAGGGGAACTCTACTGACAATTTCATAATTACACATAACAAACTCTAAGTCACATACAGTGGAATTCTGATATGAATTGCTAATTATGTCCACATTAGGGCATAGATGGAAATTCTTATCTGGATGTGGCTAAGAGTCACAGGCTCTCTTTTGGGTAACCTGGAATCTTTTCCCCAGGTTCTGCATTTGGCAATGTTTGAGGACATTTTTGTCCTCAAATCGAGGATGGAGTGCTTTTAGATCTAGCAGCTAGACACCAAGGATCCAAGGATATTGCCCACAATGTAGAGGCCAGTCTAGAGCAAAGAATTATCTGGCCCCAAATGTCAACAGTGTTGACAGTGAGGACTTCCCTCCAATTTTGACCCATGTGGTGGCTATGGCTTCCTGGGGTTAGGACCCCCCCTTTTTTATCTATAGAGAAACTTCCTTATTCATGGATGTAATGGCCAAAAGTTGGCACAGACTGTTTGCAGTGACGAAGCTGATAAGACGTGTTCCCTCCGATGCACTGTGCAAAATGTCTGCCCCTCGGTACCCTAGGGGGCACTTTCACCCTCAGCTTAGCCCTGTCACTTTCTCTCTCTCCAGCCTGGCACTCTGTCCCTAGCCAGCTGCTTCTGTGGCCCATCCATGCCAGGTCTAAAGGCACTGGGAAGAGTCACCTCCAACTTAAGACTGAAAATCTGTCTCCTGGTGGTCTGACTCATGGATATCATGACCTTTCCAATGTCATGCTCAAAGGTAAAATGAAATCCTCTCATGCCCCAAATCCTTCCTTCCACATCCCTCATCCTGAGGTCATACTGCCTTTAATCTGTTTACACTTTCTATTCAACACAGGTTCTCTTTCATTAAACACACCCCAATGAAGGGATGAGTATAAGGCTAACAAACACACAATCCCTACAGTTAGTTTCTTAACTTGGGGTATTTACATATTGGCTTTGTTCAAAATGAGATAGAGACTTCCACGTCTCTTTCTTGGTGGCACTGATCTCGTTAGGAAAACGAAGTAGTAGTCACATCAGATTAACTGGTGGAAGGAAAAGCCCCAACCCGCCTTGTAACAGGACGACAACCAGACCGCTTCATTGGTCAACTATTGTTTGGTTAACTGTTGATTAGCTTCTCCCTGACTTTGCAGAGTAGATAATGACCAGATCACGGAATCACGAGGTCTTAGTGCTAGGGAGCCATAGCATTCTAGCGCCCTTCCTTCTCAGCAGACTTGTCCCCTACTCCACCTTACCCACGAGGGAGAGTTCAGACAGTCAGAGAATGTCTAAAACCACAGATAGCCCTGAGCCCTACACACGCTGTGGTTTTCCTGTCCTGACAGGCAGGGCAGGCAGCGTGTGCAGCAGAGATGCGCTGGACAGAGAGATGAATCACGTCCAGGATGAAGTAAGATTTCATCACTCTCTTCAGTACGCACACAATGTAAAACTTAGGAATTGTTTTCTTTCCGAAACTTCCCATTTAACGTTTTCAGACAGTGGCTGACCTTGGGGAACTGGAACTGGAGAAAGCAAAACCACAGATAAGAAGGGACCACTGTATCCCATTTTCTAGAAAGTGATTACACTTGAATCATGAGATTTTAGGATCAGAGAAACACTGCAATAGTTTGAGTTTGAAAGGCATGAAATACTAGAATTTAAAAGAGGTCTTAGAACTATCAACTACTTGGATAGCAAATCTCAGGATTTCATAATTATAAATTTGCTTTCAAATTTGATATTTTTCAGTCACAGCTTCTTGGAATTATCGATAGAGGACCGTGGAAACCCAGAGCTTCCAGAAGCCTATTGTAAGCTCATCTCAAGGGCCTAACTTACCTCTAGATTCCTTTGTCCTATCCCCTCGCGTAAAATTAATTGTTCCTTCCACCTATGGTGCTACCCACAGAGGGGACCCTGCATAGAAAGCCACAGGAAGGAAGACTTCTGCCTCCATAAACAAATCCTTGCCAGCCCCATTGTTAGTCATTCAGTCGGGTCCACCTCTTTGCGATCCCATGGACTCTAGCCCAGCAGGTTCCTTTGTCCATGGAGTTCTCCAGGCAAGAACACTGGAGTAGGTTGCTGCACCCTTCTTCAGGGGATCTTCCCAATCCAGGGATCAAATCTGGGTCTCCCACACTGCAGGCAGTTTCTTTACCAACTGAGTCAGCAGGGAAGCCCAATTTTTTTTAGCTGCACATGTGAACACTTAGTTGCAGCACACGGGACCTAGTTCCCTGACCAGGGATCCTGCCTGGGCCCCCACATCAGGAGCAAGGGTCTCGGCCACTGGGCCACCAGGGAAGTACCACCCACAGAAAGAGGCCAAAAGCTGAGATTCCCCAAGGGCTACGCAGGTGACGTACGTGAGGGCAACGGGTGGGTGCAGTAAAAATACGGAAATAGACTCTCAACATCAGTGTCAGGAAGACAACAGGGAGCCGTGTGGACTGGAGCAGATGGGGGATCTTTGTCATGTAGGTACAAGAGCTTGTCTTCACCAGAGCATCTACCAGATGCTGGAACTCTATGTTTTCCTGTAGAATCCCCGAGGTTCTTCTTCAGCATTGGCAACTCATTCCATTTCAAACACAGGACACACTGACACTATGTAGAAATACCAGTCAAAAATGCTCTGTGGGCTGATTTTGGCCTGCCTTTGATGTTGCACCTCCTCTAGGAGGAGACATCAACGAACTAGACACAGTCCTGTGCAGAGTTTAGGAGCCAGCACTCAGCAGCCAGAAGGCAAAGTTCAAACTCTTTCTCTGCTGTGTTCTGGCTGTGCAACCTTGGCCAGGCTGCTTGGCCTCTCTGTGCTTAATTCCCCCATCTGTAAAATAGGGGTGTCTATAGTGGTATCTCCCTCATGAGGTTATTGTGAGGTTTAAATGAATGAGAATATGCAAAGTCTTTGGTAAGCATACGTTAGTTTTGATAAAGAACGTACGTAAAGAGCCTGATGCATGCAAGCAGTAGGCAGGTATTATCTGTTATTCTTGCTGGGCTGTGTTAGGGCACTCCAGTCATTTCCGACTCATTGCTGCCCCATGGACCATAGCCCACCAGGCTCCTCTGTCCATGGGATTCTCCAGGCAAGAATACTGGAGGGGGTTGCTGTGCCCTCCCCCAGGGGGTCTTCCCAGCTCAGGGGTTGAACCCCCATCTCTTATGCCTCTTGCATTGGCAGGTGGGTTCTTTGCCACTAGTGCCACCGGGAAGTTCATCTATTATTTTCAGTGTTTGGCAGATCCTCGTTTTTCTTAAAACTTAGGTTTTCCCCAGCAGTTGTATCAGGAGAGGGAAGCAGGAAATGAGGCTGGCATTAATATCTCCACTTTGCAGGTGAGAAAACTGAGGCAGAGAAGGGTCATATTCACCTGCCCCAAGGCCCACACACAACAGACACACGGCAGGATCTGGCTCAGGAACCAGCTCTCTGAATCCGACTTTATCACCTGCGACAATGCCTGCCATCGGAGCCCAAGGCCGGGCCTGGCCGGGCCGCGGACGCCACCCCCTCCCAACCAGCCAGCCACTCCGCCACATTGCCAGCTGTCCCTTGCCGCACTCCAGACGCAAAATGACAATGAAGTGGGGTTAAAAAAAAGAGAGAGAAAGAAACAGAGAGAGAGAAAGGAGCAGAGGGTGGGAGAAAACTGTTCTCATCACAAATTTCTCTCTGGCCCTCTTCCCAGATTTGAAGATTCTGGCACGGCTGGCAAAGTCGGGAGCAGGGGAGGAGAGAGTGCTGGCTGGCAGCGGGGTGGCTGAGGGCCCAGGACGGGCTGCCTCAACTTCTCCGTCAGACCCACCCCCAAGGACAAGCTACGTGACTGCGACGCTGCTACAAAATGAAAAGGCAGGACCCCTCGGGCGAAAGTTATTAAGGATTTTCAGAGGGTATGCGTCGAGCATAAAGCCAAGCGCGGGGCCCTTCTGAGCATCGGGTCCTGTGTGGCTGCAGAGGTCACGTGCCCTGGACACCTCCCCCTGCATCCAACGGGCACCCCAGTGTTACACAGCAGGGGCGCAAAGAGGGTTAACAGACACCTCCCCTCTCTCTGTGTCCTGGTGAGATAAAACCACCATTGGGAGACCCAGGACAATTTTTATATAGGATTAGAAAACAAAAATCAATATTTAATTATCTGTAAGCTTTTTGTGTCACTGAATCTTTAGCACCCTAACGGGGAACACAGGCTGCCACGGCGAGAGTAAGTCATTAAAGACGCAACGTGGCTGGACATCCCTTTTTAGAGTCAGGCCATAAATAGAGTACATTATCGGTCCTCCCATGCTGGTATTGTTATTTATCTTTACATCTCTATTTACCTCTATTTATAGTGGATTTCCCCCATATATTATGAGGCCAGGTTAACTTTAACGGACTTCATGAAAAGAGGTACTTAAAACTTTGGAACATGCTTATGTGGACAGATGGTGAGGTTTTCAGAAGCTATGGGGCCCAGAAGGCCGATTTGAAGGGTGTTGATTTTTTTTTTTTCCCTGCTTCTTTTCTCATTGCCTATGCTCTCTCCCATGCAGGCTGCTCAGAGTCCTCCATCCCCAGCTTGGTAGCCGCATCCAGGATGCAAAAGGAAAAGAGATAAAGGGAGCTGGAAAATCCTGGCCCTGGACCTCCGGGCCTTACCTGTAAACAGGTTTTTTAATTTCCCAGGCTGACAGCAAAGTCATCTTTCCAGAAACTGGAAGCCTTTGCTTTGCCAAGGAAACCCACACCAGGGTTTGTATTTCACCATCGTATTTTAGCCTTTGCTAAATACCGGATTATATTCTTCTGTTCAACGACCTGCCTCCTCCCTCAGACTGCCATCTCCTCTGGGCAAGGACAGAGTTGGGGCCGCCTGGGGATGCCCACACCCTAGCGCCATTTCCAGCACAGAGTAGAGGCAAAAGAAATGGAGTGACCGTCCTGCAAGAAAAGCAGCAAAGTTAGAGCTAAAACCGCCACGAGGCAAACCCGGGTTGAATGTCTTCTCTGAAACTTACTGCCTAGGGGATTTGGGGCAAGTTAATTAGCCTCTCTTGGAGAAGGCAATGGCACCCCACTCCAGTACTCTTGCCTGGAAAATCCCATGGATGGAGGAGCCTGGTAGGCTGCAGTCCATGGGGTCGCTAAGAGTCGGAGACGACTGAGCGACTTCACTTTCACGTTTCACTTTCACGCATTGGAGAAGGAAATGGCAACCCACTCCAGTGTTCTTGCCTGGAGAATCCCAGGGATGGGGGAGCCTGGTGGGCTGCCATCTATGGGGTCGCACAGAGTCGGACATGACTGAAGTGACTTAACAGCAGCAGTAGTAATTAGCCTCTCTGAGCCTAGTTTCTTCATCTGTAATGTGGGGCTAAAAAGAGTGCCTAGGGACTTCCCTGTGGTCCAATGGTTAAGAATCCACTTGCAATGCAGAGGATGTGGGTTTGAGCCCAGTTTAGGGAACTAAGATCCCACATGCCACGTAGCAACTAAGCCCTTGCGCCCAGGAGCCGGTGTTCAGTTCAGTTCTGTTGCTCTGTTGTGTCCAACTCTTTGTGACCCCATGAACAGCAGGACGCCAGGCTTCCCTGTCCATCACCAACTCCCAGAGCTCACTCAAACTCATGTCCTTAGAGTCAGTGATGCCATCCAACCATCTCATCCTCTGTTGTCCCCTTCTCCTCCTGCCTTCAATCTTTCCCATCATCAGGTCATTTCCAGTGAGTCAGTTCTTTGCATCAGGTGACCAGAGTATTGGAGTTTCAATTTCAGCATCAGTCCTTCCAATGAACATATTCAGAATTGATTTCCTTTAGGATTGACTGATTGGATCTCCTTGCAGTCCAAGGGACTCTCAAGAGTCTTCTCCAACACCACAGTTCAAAAGCATCAGTTTTTTTTGGTGCTCAGCTTTCTTTATAGTCCAACTCTCACATCCATATTTGATTACTGGAAAAACCATAGCTTTGACTAGACGGACCTTTGTCGGCAAGGTAACGTCTCTGCTTTTTAATATGCTGTCTATATTGGTCATAGCTTTTCTTCCAAGGAGCAAGCATCTTTTAATTTCAAGGCTGCAGTCACAATCTGCAGTGATTTGGGGGCCCAAGAAATTAAAATCTGTCACTGTTTCCATTGTTTCCCCATCTATTTCCCATGAAGTGATGAGACCGGAGGCCATGATCTTAGTTTTCTGAATGTTGACCTTTAAGCCAACTTTTTCACTCTCCTCTTTCACTTTCATCAAGAGGCTCTTTAGTTTCTCTTCATTTTCTGCCATATCAGTAGTGTCATCTTCGTATCTGAGGTTATTAATAGACTGGTTCCAAACTGGGAAAGAAGTACATCAGGGCTGTATATTATCACCCTCTTATTTAACTTCTATGCAGAGTTCAGTCCAGTTGCTCAGTCATGTCCAACTGTTTGTGACCCCATGGACTGCAGCACGCCAGGCTTCCCTGTCCTTCCCTGTCCTTCTCAGAGCTTACTCAAACTCATGTCCACTGAGTCAGTGATGCCATCCAACCATCTCATCCTCTATGCAGAGTGCATCACGCAAAATGCCAGGCTGGATGAAGCACAAGCTGGAATCAAGATTGCCGGGAGAAATATCAATAACCTCAGGAGCCAGTGAGCCGCAGCTAAAGAACTCACATGATGCAACTAAGACGTGACACAGCAAATAAACAAGTAAATGAAGACATTTTAAAAAATTAAAAAATAAAAGGAGCGCCTACTTCACAGTGGTCATGTATGGATGTGAGAGTTGGACTGTGAAGAAGGCTGAGCACCGAAGAATTGATGCTTTTGAACTGTGGTGTTGGAGAAGACTCTGGAGAGCCCCTTGGACAGCAAGGAGATCCAACCAGTCCATTCTAAAGGAGATCAGTCCTGGGTGTTCATTAGAAGGACTGATGTTGAAGCTGAAACTCCAATACTTTGGCCACCTGATGCAAAGACCTGACTCATTGGAAAAGACCCTGATTCTGGGAAAGATTGAGGGCAGGAGGAGAAGGTGACGACAGAGAATGAGATGGTTGGATGGCATCACCGACTCAATGGACATGAGTTTGGGTGAACTCCGGGAGTTGGTGATGGACAGGGAGGCCTGGTGTGCTGAGGTTCACAGGGTCACAGAGTCGGACACGACTAAGAGACTGAACTGAAATAAACTACGTCACAGGGTTGTTGGGAGAAGTCAGTACATTGGAGCAGGTAACCTGCAGAGCTTCACATGACTGTGTTTCATGAATCCTGGGACTGACACACCTGTTTAGAACTCATGCGAAAGAGTAAAAGTGTGTGAGTGTATGTCCAGATGGATGAATGAGTGAGTGAAAACAGGGGAAAGGCCTTCCTCAGAAGCAGAGCTGAGACCAGGAAATGTAACCAGAGAAGGTTAGAGGCATTTCTTATTATTAATCTAAAAGACAAGACAATCTAGGAACACACAAGGATTTGTAAAAGATCTGCGTGTACCTCTTGTGCAGTCGCTAAGTTGGGTCCAACTCTTTGTGACCCCATGGACTGCAGCACAGCCAGGCTTTCCGGCCCTTCTCTGTCTCCTGGAGTTGGCTCAAACTCATGTGCATTGAGTCGGTGATGCCATACAACCATCTCATCCTCTGTCACCCTCTTCTCCTCATGCAGGTACTACAGGTAGCTTTTCAACTCAGCTGGGAAAAGACTGTTCCACAGACAGTGTGTGTACAATTGTTTGACCATAAAACAACAAAATTAGAGTTAAATTGTTGCTTCACAGCCATTCAGCAAAATCAGTTCCTGATGGATTGAAGTTAATAGTAAAACATAAAATCCTATGACCACCTCCAAATAAAAATGTGGATTAACAATCTGTGACCTTAAGCAGAGAGAATGCTTTTAAGTATAAAAACAAAATAATGAGCTATAATAGAAAGCACAGATTGATTAAACTCCATAAAAATGAAAATATTTACAGTTTCAAAAAATAGAAGACGTAAAATACACTGGGAAAAATTACTTGCTTCATATACACTGGGCAAAGGGTTAATAGACACATTTTATAAAGAATTCTTGGATGCTATCAAGGAAACAAAGAACAAAAGTAAATAGGAGGGGAAAGTGAAGCTAAGTATGTAAATGTGAAATTAATCAAAGAAGGCACAGCAATGGCCAAATAGGCGCATAACACAAGCTAAACTTCACTCACAATAAAATATAATTTACAAGAACAGAGACAAGTTTAAATGGTCTGATCAGCACATTTTTCCTTAATGATAACACCCATTGCCTGTGAGGGAGGGTGTTGAAAACAGGCATTTTTGAATGCTCTGGGTATCATCTTTATAGCATAAGAGTAAATACTTTTGTTGAGAAGCCTTAAGATTCTGTGGTCCTTTATTATGCAGTGTCTCTGTGTGAGTGCTGAGAGTGCAGTTTTGATACAGTTTCCCTGTATCAGTTTATTCTCACTGGGCGTGTACATGGATGACTTTGCTTTTCTCAGAGGACACTTGGCAGCACCCATCGAATTTTAAAATAAGGTCCACTCTTTGAGTAATACTTGCACAGACGCTAAGAGGCTTATCTTCAGTGAGGGCCACTACGATATTGTTAAGTGCAGCATGGAAGAAAACTGGGGGAAAGCCTGATTACCCATCAAGAAAGGTGCAGTAAGCCAGATGGCTATTCATGTAAGTCAAAAATGGTGGCATGTCTATAATTTTCAACTGAATATAGCCATCTAATAGAACACAATGCAGCCGTTAAAAAGAAGGAGACAGCGTAACAGGCGCGTTTGTTGTAAATCGTCAAGAGAAAGAAGTCATTTCTAGAAAGCACAAAACATCGTGCTCCAAGGCGTGTGGCTCATTCACTGATGTATATTACAAAGGCCTCAGACAGGGCGGTTTAGGGAAGTATCTCCTTTGACTCTATGGATTTCTGCAGTACTTAACTTCAGGCTTCATTTCATTAGGATTAGCTACTGGGCCTCGTGTGCCTGCCTCCCCAGTCAAGTCCTGGTGGGTCAGCCTGTGTTTCTGAACACAACTTCATCAAACACCCTTTGAGGACACGTAGGGTCATCAAGACATCACTGCACACCTCAGCCTGGCTGGTGAGGCCGCCTGTGCGCTGGCCCCTACGCCTCACCTGTGCCCCTGCCTCCGGCCGAGCCCCACATTGATAGTTTTCCACATTTTCACATTGTCTGTTGCTCCAAATTGTCCCCTCTACCTGGAATGCCCTCCTTTGCCTTGCCCACCTGGAAATCTCCTTGGAGACTCGGGTAGCATCTTTCATGGGAAGTCTTCCTTAATGTTCTAGTCTGTGGTGTGTAACCCACTGAAGTGATTTATTTTCTTTAATCAAGATGAAATTTACATAGCATAAAATTAACCAGGGTAAAGTGTCTGGTTCAGGAGCATTTTTAACAACTAGATTCCTAAGCCTGACCTAAACCTTCCGCACTGAAAGCTCTGGTATTGGCACCAGCAATCTATATTTTTAATAAAGCTCCCAGATAATTCTTGCATACACGGAAGTTTAATAACCACTGCCGTGCTGTCCTCCTACCAGCACAGGACTGTTTGTTTTCCTGCCTGTTAATTTATAAGCCAGAAACTGAGAATCTGCCTAAGGATGTCGATCGAGTAATAGACATATAGATGTGTAGAAATGTGTTTTTAAAAACGTGTATATGTAATTGCTATTATGAGGCTTTTGTGGCGTCTTAGTGGTAAAGAATCCTCTTGCAATGCAGAAGATGTGGGTTTGATCCCTCGGTCGGGAGGATCTCCTGCAGGACTGACAACCCACTCCAGTATTCTTGCCTGGGAAATCCCACAGACAGAGAAGCCGGTCGGGCTGCCATCTACGGGATCTCACAGAGTCAGACACCACTGAGCGAATCAGCACACACACGTGCAAGGGTTAATATGACCATACTGAGTACACTGTATTGCATTCCCATAACAACAAGTTTTCCAAACTATAAAGCTGTATCCGGAGGAGGTAGGAAAAATGCCCCTGCCTCTTACCCCATTGTCAAAGTGAGCCCGGAGCCAGCAGCCAGTGCCTCAGCCCTTTCAGGAACCTGAGACATGCTCTCAGCTGGGATGTGTTCCTCCCTCTTCCTGGCACTGGCTGGTGATGCCTGTTGCCAGGAAGAAACGGTCTCGGGCAACCCCGCTGCCCTGGCTCCAGAAGATCAGAGCTATGCCTTAGGTGCGGGAGCGTCTGCTGTCAGTTCTTTCCAAAATCTCACGCAGGGATGCGGCTGAGCTGAGCCTGGAGGCCCAGGAAGTTGGCAGGTCCTGCGTGGCTCCCTGGACAGAGACTGGGACTGTCTCTGATGTGGAGGCTCACTCTCCATCTCAGGAGCCCCGTCCATCTAGCTGCTCTCTACCCGCAGCCAAGGACCTGCTGCCTTCTGGGGGCCTTCGGGGTGCGAGTGAGAGAAGCAGAGGAGGAAGTGACAGCTGGGAACGGGGCGGGGAGAGGGGAGACAGGACCCTCTCCAGGGGCCACTGATCAATCTCGAAACTGGGACGCTTGTGTTCCTCTGCAAACTGGAGTTGCATGTGTAGGGAACTGCAGCACGCAGGACGTGAGCAGGAGGGCACCATGCATAAGAGCATTGGGCCCAGGCAGAATCGGGTTCGGATCCCAGCTGTACCACTTCTTGGCTGTGTTATCTGGGTCAGTTAACCTGCCATTTCTGAGTCTTCTCTTTGTCCATGAAATACACCTTGCAGAATTTCTTTGTAAGGTTTAAATTACAAAATATCAGTGAAAGTCTTTGTGCAGTGCTTGGGAAAAGAAAAAAAAAAAAGACAACAGCAGATCGATACATGCTAATTATCTTCGGGAGCATCTCTCTCCTTGAAAGGACGGCTTTGTTTTACAAGACTGTGAAATGCCCAAGCAAGGCAACGCGGAAGCAGCTCTGAAAGCGGAATCAGAGACCTGGGCTCTGTCTCTGGACGTGCACCGCCCCCTTGGGCAAGTCCTTTCCATTCCTCCTTCTGTAAATACAAGAATCCAGCAGGGCGAGGAGGACCACAGCCCCGTGCCTTTCGCGGGTCAGATCTGCTTGATTTTAAACCCCCTCTTGGCATTCTTAGCCCCATTTCTCAGATGAGTGCACTGAGGCTCAGAGAGGTGAAGTTAGTCGCGTAAAGCAGTGTGACACCAGAAGGGACTGGGACTCCACCCAGGAGTGTCACAGTCAGGAGTCACCCTCTATCCGCCCTCTTTGACCTCCCTCCCCTTCGCCTCTCGCTGATGACGGTAATCACCACACCATGGTGATAGCACCTCACCCGTGCCCAGCGGTGTTCTAAAGACTCTGTTCATCTTCTTCCATTCCCACAAGCCTGTGAGGCAGGCTCTGTAATTCCCCACTCCCCAGATGAGGACATGGAGAGTCAGGACTTGAACCCAGGTCTGAGTCTGTGTCCAGAAAGGTTGCCCTGTATTCACTTCTCTCCTCTCTTCTCCTACCCCCAGTGACTCACCAGGTATTAAGACAGCACTGAAGAGGCTGAGTGAGTCAATCAAGGCAAGAAATAGCTGCATCTCCCATCCCTTCTGCAGACAGGAAAGGAGGGAGAGCAAAGTGCCTTTGGGGAGAAACACGCACCTTATCACATGTTCCCTGCAGCCTTGATTTTTTTCTTATTTAACCAGCCACCTCTCTTGTGCTTCCCCAGTCCCCCCAGTCAGGAACGACCACCAGAAGCTTACACCATAAATAAGTCGCACAAATTTCTCAGGCTCCCCCACCAGGAAACTCGAGCTGGGAAACGCCTCAGCATATGTCTAAGATGGTTAATCGACTTAATTGCTGGGAGCTGGGCGAATAGCTCACTTGATCCACCCCAGTGGCCACAAAACGTCCTTAATGCCGCTCAGTTTATTTGTATGTTAAGCTCTAGTTACTATTATGGGGAACTTTTCCGTTGCTGATTACCCCATAAATATATAATGTAGTTGTGGGATGGAGGCAGTCTGGCAGCGTTTCATGAAAGGCTCTTCAGGGAACCAAGGAGGGCGCTGTTCTTTCACTCACTTGACAGGCACTTATTGTGCACCTACTGTGTACCAACTCCTCCACGAGGCCCGGGAGACAGAGTCCTGAGCAAACCAGACAAAGCAGTGCCCTCATTGGGGACACGTTCCAGCAGAGGAACACGTGGAGTAACTGAGTAAATACGTACACACCTACGTAAGTCTGTGCTTCCCTGCTGGCTCAGACAGAAAAGAAATTGCCTGCAGTGCAGGAGATCCGGGTTCAATCCCTGGGTCAGGAAGAGCCCCGGGAGGAGGGCATGGCAACCCCCTCCAGTATTCTTACCTGGAGAATCCCCAAAGACAGAGGAGCCTGGTGGGCTGCAGTCCACGGGGTCGCAAAAATTAGACACGACTGGAGCGACTTAGCCCAAGCACACAGGAAGAAAATAAAACCGAATGATGGGGTCGGGTGAGCAGGGAAAGACTGGCTGGGTGAGGATGGTCAAGAAAGTCTTGCTAAGTTTGGTTAGGACATAAATGAGAAGTAGATACTCTATCAAGACATGTGGCAACGGTGCTGGAGGCGGGTGTGGGGCGTCAGTAAAGGCAAACACCCTGAGGTTGAAAGGGGCTTATCTTGCCTGAGGACTGGAAGTGAGGCCCGCCCGCCTGGAGCCCAGCCTGTGAAGGTGAGACTGGCACAGGCGAGATGCGGAGACGGAGGCAGAGGCCAGGCAGGCGGGGTCATAGCAAGGAATTTGGATTTTATTTTTTTTCCTAAGTGCAACGGAAGGGCATCGCGTGATTTATGTGTAAAATGTTCCCTCTGGCTGCTGGGGCGAAGAGTGGATTGTGAGCGGGGGCAGGGAGAGGCAGAGAAGAGGAAGGACCAAAAAGGAAAAGCTGGCAGCCAGTGGGAGAGCATCTTCAGCTCCCCAGGTGAGAGGAGACACCTTGGAACCAGGACAGACTGGAGTCAGCGGAGAACCGAGGCTATTTGTGGGAAGGGATGTCTGGGACTGAGTTTGGAATACACAGAGCCTCCAAGGATTTTAGCCGATGCTGGGATACCGGTGGCGCCAGTTAGCTAGACACTGAACACCTGGGAAGAAGCGGTCAGGCAGAAAGATTCATGTTTTCCGAAAGAATCATTTGGTCCCAGCCAAAGGAAAGACACTGGAGTCCAGGAGACCAGGGAGAAATATCGCTGAGCTCAGACGAGACGGGAGGGCAGTGTGGGCCGGGTGCAGCCGTGGGATGGAGGCTTGTCCCCACTTGGAAACTGAGCCTAACACAGGCTGTGAGGTCTGCGGTCCTATCTGTTCAGTACAAGACCTGCGGGCAAAAGCCTCGATTCTGTCACAGCCCCGACGATCAGCTGTAGCCCCATCTTAATCCTTCCTGAAGTTGCGTGGAGGTGAGGGGAGGGTGGATCAAAATTAGAGTTATATCAAGCAGAAAATAATCTTCAGTCTGGGATGCACTGATAAAAAAAAATGGGCAGAATTCATAATTACCATATAAAATGTTTATGTTTGTGATTATATGTTACTGCCACCTCCAGGTCCCGGCAGCAAATGACTTAATTGCTTTAGGCTGGAGCTGGGGCGCGGGGAGCAGCGGAAGGGCGAGCAGGCCAGACGGAACAATCCTCTAATCTCTACTTCCCCCCGCCCTGCCCCAGGTGGGTCCTGGGTGTGGCCCTGGTTTCTGTGGGAGCCCCTGTCCAATGGGGTCACTCCTGCCTTTGTCCTGGTCAGAAGGCTGCTGCCCTGGGGCGTCTTGGAGTTGAGTGAGATGTCAGGTTCTGGGCTGAGAAGAGAAGGAAAAAGACTCTGGTTCCAATGCAATAGGACGTCAGGAACGGGCTCATCTTTAGATTATCATACGTCACAACTGCCAGTCATCCAGCCCTGAAGCCTGGGCACCCTAAGACCACCAAATCTCACCAATTTGCTCACCAACCTGTGTTGGTGCCTAGTGCCTGGCACGGGGTGCCTGCCTGAGTTTGAGCATCCTTAGAGACAGCCCTGAGACAAGGGCCTGAGTGCACGTTGGTTATTTCAGGAGGCACCTACCTGGGAGTGGGGAGACGGAACAGGATGAAAAGGACCCCATGAGCGGGTTACCCGAGGAGCGCAACCATGCTGGGAACCTCCAGGAGACAGCACAGAACTGGGTGAAGAAGAGAGTGGAGAAGAGAGCTGTGAGTCAATTCTCAAACTGCAGGGTGAAGGCAGGGGCAGAGGAGGAGGGCTTGTTAATCCCTCATCACCACGTTCACGGGCAGAGAAAGCCTCAGTGGCCAGAGAAACCCTGAGCAATCAGACACACGTGTTGGCAGTTGGCAATTGGGCTGGAATGACCTGGAAAGGTCAAGCCACGGAGACCCAGGCAGGACAGCAGCCTCAGCTCCGACAGAGCCCAATAAACAGTATTAAATGAAATGCGGGAAGGGGAATAAATGAATTCCCTGTGAGTTTAGGACCAGCACTGACTCCTAAAAGTCCCCACCTTCGGGCCCGTGGGGACGTCTTTCGGCCTCTTTTGCCTCAATTTCCTCATTGTCAAAACAGTGGTTATAGTGTTCACTGTATATGATGGTTAAGGACGTTCAATAGGACATGCCATTTCACTCATTCATGAGGGTGACCCATTCCTTTTTATCGTTAAACAATGTTCCATTGTACGGAAAGACCGTGGTTTGTTTATCCGATTATCAGTTGACGGACACGTGAACGAAACAGTTCACCTTTTGGCTACAGTGCAGATGCTGCTGTAAACATTCCTGTCAAAGTCTGGAGATGGATCTGGGTCGTCGTTTCTGTTGGGTGGATTCCCAGCAGTGGAATTGCCGGGCCATGTGGTAAGGCTATGGTTGATATTCTGAGGAAATGCCAGGCTGCTTTACAAAGGGCTGTGCCACTCAACACTCCCACCAGCAGCGTCTGAGCGTTCCGATCTCTCTGCGTCCTCACCAGCACTCACCTGTCTCTTGGGTCCTGGCCATCTTCATGGTTTTGATTTATATTTTCCTGCTGAATTCATAATGCTGAGTATCTTTTCCTGGTCTCACTGGCCATTTGGCTATGTTCTTTAGGAAAATGTCTATTCAAATCTTTTGCTCATTTTTCAATTGGATTGTCTTTTTCTCATGGAAGTTTTAAGAATTTTTACATATACTAGATACAGATTCCTTAACAGACATATGATTTGCAACGAACTTCTTCCCTCTATGAATTACCTTTTCAGTTTATTTTTTTTTCTGTTGCACTTCTTTTTTTAATAGAGGTATCATGGACATAACATTGTATTCGTTTCAGGCGTAAAACAGAACGGTTCAATGTTGGTATACAGTGCGAAATGACCATGACAGCAAGTTTTGTTAACATCCATCACCATCTTTCTTGATAATATTGTTTGTAGCATAAAAGTTCCAATTTTAATGAAGTCTAATTTGTCTGGTTTTAATTTTATCCCTTGTGCTTTTAGCATCCTAAGAGACAACTGCCTTGTCCAGGGTTATAAAGACTTACTTCTATATTTTCTCCTAGACAGTTTATAACTTTGATCTTACATTTAGGTCTATGGTCCATTTTGAGGTAAGTTTTATTCTTTTGCGTGTATATATCCATTTGTCTGAAAAGACTACTTTACCCATTTAGTTTTCTCTCATCTTTGCCAGAAATAAATTGACCATCAGTGTTTATTTCTGGGCTCTCATTTCTATTCCGTCAATCAATATTTGCAACCTTGTGCCGGCACCATACTTCTCATATCTCTTTTTTTCCCCTTTGGCCACACCACACAGCACACGGGATCTTCGTTTCCCATCCAGGGATTGAACCTGTGCTCCCTGCATTAGAAATACAGAATTTAACCAGTGAACCACCAGGAAAGGCTCCACCCTTCTTAGGTGGTGTCAAATCCTACCTCCAAACACTATTTTGCATGCCAGAATTTGAGCACTCAAATTAGACCACGAATGGGCTTCCCTGGTAGCTCAGATGGTGAAGTGTCTTCCTGTGATGCGGCAGACCTGGGTTTGATCCCTGGTGGGGAAGGGCCCCTGGAGGAGGAAATGGCACCCCACTCCAGGACTCTGCCTGGAGAATCCCATGGATGGAGCAGCCTGGTGGGCTGCAGTCCGTGGGGTCGCACAGAGTCGGACATGACTGAGGACCTCACTGGATGCCCCCCACAGGGGTGTCAGTGGTTGTCTTGGTAGTGAGTCATGTTCTGGCTTCTTAGATGCTGGGCGACTCTGGGTCATTTACCTAACCTCTCTGAAACTGTGTTTCGCGGAGCTTTATTTGTAAAAATAAGCATAGTGCCAGCTTCCTTCCTGCCTCGCATCCTTCTTCCTCTCTTCCCTCTCCCACCTTGGAAGGCAGAGTCTCTGCCTCATTTATCACTGTGTCAGCTCAGTGTTTGACACAGAGTAAACACCGAAGATTCTTTCACAGAATGAGCAAGCCCCCAACCCCCTCTTGCTAGGGAAGTGAGAGGACATGGTTCCCACTTTACTCACGCTGCTGGTTCTAAACAAACACAGGCTTGGTGGCAGCTGGGAGACCGGGTTTCCTGCTCCTCTTTGTCTTATTTGCAAGGCATTAACCTCCCTCGCTCAGGTCTCAGTTCTGGATGGAGGCTCAGAGCTGCCTGCCTTCTTCCCTCCAAGCTTAGAGCCTTTTCTTGGGGAGCAGAGGTTCTTAGACTTTCTGAGTTTCCAGCAGTCTGAGTGTTCCTACATTGTTTCACCAAAAGAAACCCCTTGACCTTCTGTTTATTAGGTATTTAGGTGCAAATTTAATGAGCATGTATGCCCTAACTACTTAGCAGCAGTTTGAAAAAACAATTCATATAAGTTGATAGAAGAATAATATTTTTATTTCAGTCTTACATAAGCACAGTTACTATTGAAATGTATATGCATGTTGGGCTCTGCACAGCTTCTGAAACCTCGGAATCAGATTGGACTCTGGCAACCTCATTTCCTGTTCCATGCTGATTTTGGCCCCGACTTTGCTTTTTATCACAGCAACCACCGAAAACCCAGGGTCACAGAGATATGACATCATCAAAAGGAATGCGGTTTGCTCTAGTGCTGGAATTGGGAATGACCTCAAGCTAGTAGTTTACATGGCATTGGAGAGAGTCCAAGTATTGCGAGGATGACCTCGACAATTAAAGATATCTTGCAGCATGGTCGGGAAGCAGCAGTGGCACCCAGGGTGCCTCAGTCCACAGTTTGGGAACTGCAGTCCCAGAGGAAAGAGTAGGGGAATTGGCTTTTGATCATTTCCCTGGGATTTTACCTCTGCTAGTGAGTCCCTGTGTGATCTTGAGCCAGTCACTTCCCATTTGGACTTCAGTCACCCTCCTTCCCTGCAAAACCAGACCTCTACCAGCTCCAGCATCTCATCATCACCATCATCCCCTCACCATCACCACCATCATCCTCGCCATCATTGTCATCACCATCAACACCATCATCACCATCACCACCATCATCACCATCACCACCATCATCACCATCACCGCCATCAGTGTAACCTTTGATGATGAGCTCTCAGTGTGTGTCAGGCAACTTCCTCCTCATGATCACTCTGAGGAATCACTCTCACTGCCCCTGTTTGACAGATGAGGAACTGAGGCTCCAGGGGTGTCAGGAACCCTGGCATCACAGCAGAAAGTGGTACCTTTTGTTTCCCTCTCCACTGCCTGCCTTGGAAACTCTTCTCTGCCTCAATGGGTAGAAAACACCTTGAGAGGAATCAAGGTGACTCTACGACTTAAGACAAATCACGTTACATACTGACACTCCAGAGATGCAAGCCCATCCATCGGTACTCAAGTCTGTATTGCCCGTTCCTGTGCTTTGAGATGAAGTTCTCAGAAACTAGAGCCTATATATGACCTGAAAATTAAACCCCATTCATTACAGATTGGCTAATAATTGGATACTAGTGTGGGTGGTTCACCCTTGTGTTCATCTGCAAAGACTAAACTTTCTTTTTTTCCTTTCATTTGATTACATTAAAAAACCTTCAGGACAAAATGAAAACTCTTGTGTAGTTACAAGTCAGTCATCCACCTTTATCTCTCATCACAGTCTACACCCCATGCTCACCTGCCACTTTTTAATAAATGCATCTTCTTCCTTACGAAATACCAACTGAACCCAGGCCCTATGCCAGGCACTGTTCTAGTCACTGGGGATGTGGCAGGAAACAAAAAAAAGATGCAGGACCTGCCCTCACAGAGTCTGTAATCTAAGAGAGAAAGAGAGAGAGAGAGAAAAGAAGATTCCAGAAGGGGCACTCATTGCATAATATCAAGACTAATTCACATAATCTCACAAGTCACTCCATCATCCTAACTGTGAAGAATCACATGGAAGAGAAGCACAGGGGCACTGAGGTCTGACCATGTGCCCATGGGCTTTCTCCCAACCTCATCACTTTGCATAGTAATTGCCTTTTCAACTAGGCAACAAAACATGTCTTGATTATCCTTGCACCTTCAGCACAGGACTGGCATATAATAGGTGCTCAAAGAACACAAGCATCAAATGAGTAGATACTCAGTATAGAGGCAACACACAAGAAAAAAAAGAACTTTGCAGTCTTGCCCTCCCCTTCCCACACCCCTGTGAGATATCACTTCCGGCCTTTATCATTTGCACTGGCAGACTCACTTTCTCTTTTGAAGAACTAGTTTATGCTGCACTTACCATCAAGCTTCTTTCTGCTCAGTTTATATCATGAACATTTCCCCATGTAATGCCTTCAGTCTGACGTGCCAGTTCCCATCCGTTGATAGTATCTGGCTGGCGTTCTTTACTGGAAAAGATGCAAAAGGGAAGTCAGGCTGTGATTGATTAATGATGTCTGCCATGGGCAGGGAAGTAGGGCATTTCAGGGTGGAGATTTGCTTTCTGAGACAAGGCTAAGAGTTTAGCTAACAGAAGCTTGTGTGACATGACCAAGCAGAAGCAAGGACAAAGGATAGAAACCACTTCTCTGATAGTTTGGCATGCAGTTCTGTCGTGTTCAGCGGTGGCCTCAGAGCTGGGGGGAGGATGGCATTTGCCCGCCTCAACCCTGTTTCCAGTCGGGGACATTAACTCGCTGGCACCTCCAGCCTGCCCTCTGTTGGGCTATGCAGGCTGCCAAGGCCAGGACAGCACTCAGAAGCAAAGAATCATGGGCATTCATAGCAAGTAGACGTGAGTGTGAGAGTGGACTGGACTTGGTGAGGTGCTGACAATTTCAGTTCAGTGTCCCCGCTCACTTTCTTATAGTAAATCCCCAACAGCAAATAAATTTTCCTATAAAGGGATAGAATGTAAATATTTTGGGCTCTGCAAGCCATTCGGTCTCTGCTACAGCTGCTCAACTCTGCCCTTGTGGTGCAAAAACAGCCAAAGATGATATGTAAATGAAGGAGCATGGATGTGTTCTAATAAAACTTTATTAACAGAAACAAGTAGAGGGCCAGGTGTAGCTCACATAGTTGGATGGTTGATCCCTAAACTAAGGCTGGGATGGTGTCTGTTTATAACTTGGGTGCCAGTTTCAATCATGTGTGTGTGACTGCCAGGAGCAAAGAGTCTTTCTCGGGCTCAGTACAAAAGAGGAGAGGGGTCACCTAGTATGTCTGTCTTGGCCCCAGTGTGGGATTCAAGAGAACACATACTGCACATTTTGCATCCCTGTCCTTAGGAAACCTCAGCAATCAGAAAGAGCTCAAGCAATGTGGCACAAATAGCCTCTCTTATTTTGGAGAGGGCTCATCTGGGAAGCCTGGCCTCTGTCTAGACAGGTGGCAAACCTCTGGGACCTTCAGAATCTATACCTTTGTAGAGACTGCTCCGTCAACCCTCTAGACCATGAACGACTTGAAGGCAGAAACCATGACTTTGTTTCTCCAGGCCTAACAGAGGTTGGCAGAGTGTTTAGTGAATGCCTCTAATATTAATAAATGAGTGAATGAATTGGAGATTCAACAGAGGCACCTACTGTGTTAACAGGTTAAGACACTGCACACCTACTATCACGTCTCCAACACAAGAATCGTATGAAGCAGAAATCACCAACTCTGTTTTCCAGACTAAACGGCTTCTGCATCATGTCACCATCATCATCACCACTAAACGTTCATGGACTGGACGTGGTGCCACGCGTTTTACTTACATCATTAAATGAAACCTGTGAGAGAAGAGATGCCTTTAACTCGCATTCCTTTTTTAAAAATGTATTTGTTCATTTATTTGGCTTCATTGCGTCCTAGTTGTGACTCGTGGGCTGTCCCACAGCATGTGGGATCTTAGTTCCCCAACCAGGGACTGAACCCACATCCCCTGCGTTGGAAGGCGGATCCTTAACCGCCGGCCACCAGGGAAGTCCCTTTAACTCTCATTTTGTAGGTGGAGAAACCAAGAATCCGATGGGAAAGGCTTGCCGAAGACAAGCGGAGAAATGTTGCTGAGCCAAAATGTTGGCAGCGCGTCCAACCTGTCTGCCTCTGAGGCTCGTGATCACAGCATTGAATCCAAGTGCTGCCTGCCTGCTGGGTCTCGCATGCATCGATGGAGGGGGCTCTGCAGGAATGGCCCGGGGCCCGCTTCGGCTGGGATGGGTCACAGGCTTGAGCAGGACAGGGCAGCAGGGGCAGGAAGTACTGGCAGGGGCTGGCCACCACCCAGCCCGCCGGGGGTCCGCCCCCCGCTCCTCCGCAGTGGCGGGCTGGGAGCCCCGGTGAGCCCCGTGCCCTGTGATTGGCGGCCTGCAGATGGCGGGGGTGCCCTGGAATTTATTATCCAAGCATGCCTTCCTGAGGGCGCCTCACTGCCTGACACTGCTTTATCGGAAAGCTGGGAATGGTTAGCCGAGCCCATCTGTTAACCGAAGAGGGGAGCTCGGTGGGTGGGAAGGTCTGCAGAGTCATTTAAAAGGAATTTCTCTGATGCAGAGGCCAGGGTGGAAGGTTATCTGCCCGTGGGCCCGTGAGCTGCACGGTTTGGGGGTTTGGAGGCTTTAGGGAGTGGTGCGTCTGGATTGGGTAAGGGGGCTCTCCTTTCTTGTTCTCAAGCAAAAATTGCTGGGGTCCTTCCTCCTCCCGAGCAACAACTTTAACCTGTGAGACCTCATAGCTGAAACCCTCCACATTAGCATCGTCGGTGTCTCAGTGATGAATCTGGGACAGATGGGGATAAATGCGACAATCTGAATTAATACTGGGGTCGCTAATGAATCTGGGAGCTGGGAAATAATTAGGAGAAGTTGCCGCCCCCGCCAGGGTGATGCTGTTGGCTGCTTTCTCCTCTGCCCCCTCCCCCCAGCCAGGGTGCCCCAGAAGAGAGCCTTGCCGCCACCCAGGGCATGCAGGTCTCAAGACTTGACCTTGGGTTTGATTTCTGGTGTGTCTGTGACAGGCTGGTGAACGGCAGGAGGAGGGTAGCTCTCCCCGGGGCATGCAAAGTTCATCGGAGCTGGGGCAAAGTGCTGCAGTGACAGCTGGGAGACCTGGGTTCAAGTGCAGACTCTTGGTGAGTGACCTTGGGGCAGATGGTCCCCCTCTTCTCAACAGAGATAAATCATCACAGAGGGTGACACCGACCACTTGCTGATCTGCGCTGGACGCACACTAAGCGGCTCACTGGCAGCATCTCATTTAATCTGCCCCCATTGCTCTAGACTCTGTTAGTCCTAAGATGCTTACTCTTCCTTTCTGAAACTTAGCACAATTGTGACTGGATACGTGAGTATTTAATTTTTTAATGGCTATCTGCCCTGCTAGACTGGAGATTCCACAAAGATATCACCTATTTTGCTCACTGCTATGTCCCAGCTACCGAGAAGAGTTACATTTTTTCAATGAGTATGAAATGAATGAATGAAGCTGGCAGGCCAGGCTCGACCCTTGTGAGCCAAAGCCCACTGATGATGCTAACCCGTGGTGGCCAGCTCAACTCTCGAGAGCTGCTGCTTCCTGGTCAGGGAGCTCAGAAGCAGGCTTAGCATCCAGCCTCCTTGCCAGGGCAGTGGGCACTGACAGGGGCTCCTCTGGCGTGGTGTGAGGGGCGGTGTCCAAGGCTGACTCCAGCCCCCGCCTGTCCCCCTCATGGGAGCTGTGCTCACCGGAGCCGCTTCACATGGACATGCTTGAATAGCCACCAGGGCGGTCTGGGCGTCACGTGACCACCACCCCTGGCTGCCAGGGGGGCTGGAGGTGGCCAGGGGGTTCGGGGGTCACCTCCGCAGTTAAGTCGTGTACCTGGCAAAGACCGTGTTTGTGGAGAACGTTTCAAGGAACAAAGCGTTCTTCATTTTTCTCTTCTTCCCCCTTTTCTTACTTCTCTTTTCTTGGCCGTCTGGACTCAGAATATTTCCATGCGGGGTGGCCAAGGTGAGAGGAGCTTTGGGGCAAGAGGAGGAGGAGAAGGAGGACCTGCTTTCTGACCCTCAGGGCAGGACGTCTCGGCTGAGAGCCGAGATGCTGAACTGGGAGTTCCCGGGTTCAGACTGTGGTCTCTCCCCGACTGGGCATGGAGAATGACCTCGAGCTACTTAATCAACCCCTCTGAGCTTTACTTTCCTCGTCTGTTTCGTGAAAGGCACAGCGGCCCCGAGGTTGTTTCAAGGATTCGAGAGAGAGTTCGGAGGAAATACTCAGTGCATCCTTCTCCCCCAGTTCGGTTAATGCAGCTAATAGAACAAAACCATCATTAGCTGTGGAAGCAATAAACTAGTCCTGAGTTTCCTTCTTGCTGAGGATGCATGCAAATCAGACAGGAGACACTGGCGTCTTTGCCACTGGCTTTTCCAGACAAGGGAGCAAAGAGGGACGCGTTGAAGGAAATGCTCCCGGGTCTTTGCAATTATCCATCCACTGCTTGAGCCTAAAAGATTCCTAGAGGTCACAGGGTTTAAGCCCCTGGAGATGCTGAGGACCAGAGAGGGGAAGGGACATGCCCAAGGCCACACAGCAGCAGGGGGCAAAGGCTGGACCAGGTCTTCTCTTTCCTGAATTAATGACCTCAGTCTAGTCCTTCTGACATGATGTCAGCCTATGCTCTCGGCAGACGTGAGTGACTGGCTGACCGCACCTGATGGAGACCAGGGGTAGTGGCCACCACCTTCCACGCACCCAGCATGGTTATAGGCAGGCAGGTGTTCTGGTCCTTGTCCTTTCGAGAGGTGAGCACTGGCATACCGATGAGTAGTTTCAAAATGGGGTCTCCACAAGTGTGCTGCTTGACCCAGGGTGGTGTGTAAGTGGCCAGTTGTCGGTGGACGGAGCTGAGTCCCCTGCACATCACATAGGGCCCTGCAGGCAGGAAGAGCACTCTCTCCTCCCGAGACCCACAAGACCTCGTATTTTGGTGTCTAGCAATGACTGGCCTCGAGCAAGTGACTTCTGCTATTTGGGGCTCAGTATTCTCACCTGTAAAATGGGAAAAACATGGTGTCTACCACACTGGTGGTCCTCTTTCAGATTTAACGAGTCCACTAATTTAAAGCTCTTAGAACAGCCTCTGGCACATAGTAATAAGCATGGTCCACTAAGTCGCCTAGATGTCACAACTCCTGCAAGGGTGTGATGCCACTCCCTTCTGAGGCTAGCACACAGGAACGAAAGGTGCATGACTCTCAGTCACGGACTCCATGGGCCTGTGGTCATTCTCAGGTCCGAGGGGTGAACGAGCGCTGCGGTGATGTACTGTGCCCAGACCCAAAGGAGAAACAAGTCAGAGGCGCCTGCAAATATCTGCCCGGTGCCCACAAATGAGGGCCAGTCGTATCCGAGTGCCTGGGCTTGGGGGCATGAGCACATGCTGACACTTCTTTTCTCAGGCCCACTGCCAGGTGGTCAGAGCTGTCTCCAGCTTCTCCCAGGACGTGGAGGCCAACTCCCTGCTTGTCAACAGCTTCTGGGGAAAAGGGGACTCCCCACCCCTGGCCCCCGGGGAGGAGCGTCTGCTCTGGAGGGGAGGACAGGCATACGCGATTAGCATCCCATCACAGCCGCTGACCAGCTGTGTGACCCCAGGCAAGCCCCTTCACCTCTCTGAGCCTCAGTTGCCTCGTTCATCAAATGGGGCTCCCTTGAGAATTTAATGGGATGGGCTTCCTCCAGGTGGGTCCTGCTTTGCTTAGAGCTGATGCCTTAGTGCCAAGCACAAAGCTTCACACCAAAAGAAGTCTTAACAAGCTGGTGGCAAACAGGTGCCTATCAATAGTACATGGATCGAGCGCTTAACAAGAAGCCCGCCACTGTTGACAACCCTTCCCATAAATGGGTTCATTTAATTTTTACGGCGACTGTCATGACCCCTGTCTCACAAGTAAGCACACTGAGACTAGGCAAGAAGGAAAAAAAAAAACTGAATCTCCTGTCCATGTTCACCCAACTCATAAGTGGCTGAACCAGGACTTGAACCCAGACAATCTGAAACTAGAGCCTGAGCTTACAAACACCGGGTCTCAGCTGAAGAGGAAGCAGGGAACCAAGAGGTGCAAGGGAAGTACCGATCGCTCAGAGTGGCACACCCTTGAGGGGCCGTCTGTATCTGCAAAGCCCGTGCCTTCACTAAAAGCAGAGCAAGCCCCTGACTGTCGCTTTTGCTTCCCATCTGCGAGCAGCGAGCGGCGTCTCTGGCGTTCAGGGATGCAGAGAGGGCCCCCAACCACAGTGAACAGAGATACCCCAGTTGGTACCCAGAGAGTCGGTGACTTTCCAGGAGAAGCATCTGGCAGAGGCCCTGCCAGTGGTTCTCTCGCTCAGGCCAGCCCTCTGCATGATGGCGTGGCCTGTGTAGAATGTTTAAAGATATATCTGAATTGGTTTCCAGAATTCAAAAAATGGGAGATTTCACATAAAAAAAAAAAAATCCAGATTCCTGGTGTGGAAAAGTGTTCTCCATTTGGCTCTGTGCTGGCTGCACTTTTCATTGTATGTTTTTGCCCCACCCCCACCCCAGGGGCATCTGAGTTTGCGATCTCCAGGGCTGTGGGATGCTGGAGGCAGGGGCATGACTTTGCTGGCTGACAGCTCCGAGAGAGGCCCAGGCCTGGGAGGGCTTTCTCGCCCTTGCTCGAGATAGAGATGACTCAGGGGCCAGTGTGGGCCTCGTGCAGAGCCAGCTCTCCTCCCCTGCTTTGTTTTTGTAAAGCAGAAATAGAAGTTTCCATAACGTGGTGCGACTCCACCCAGCCCTGGCAGGCTCGGGGAGTCACTGCTGTTCGCGAGCATCCAAGGGAGAGCTTAGGTTGGCAGCCTGCTGTGGCTCCTGGGTTCACAGTGCACCGTGGGACAGCGTGTGCTTATCTACAAGGCGGCGCCCCTCCCCAGAAGACAGGGACTCCCCACTGGGTCCTCCCTGGGGGAGATCAAGGTCAAGGGGCCACGAGAGGCGGGGGGAGGCAGGAGAACCACAGACCTAGGTCAGATTCTATAAGCCATCCACGCATCCATCTATCCATCCATCCATCCATTCATCCTTCTTCCTTTCCTTCCTTCCTTCCTCCATCCACCCATTTGAGGACTGTTTATTGAGAACTTGCTGTATTCAAGACTTTCCAAGCTATACTCCAAAGATATAGAAATAGAAAATAGACAGAACACAAAAACCGCTCCGTGCCCACAAAGCCTACAGTCACTTCAGAGAGACAGGCATCCAAAAGGCAGTGGCAGATGAAGAGTAGGGAAAGGGTCCCTGGATACATCGAGTGTGGCTCACCCCAGAATAGGACACCTTGTGGCCCTTTAAGGGAAGTTGATGCTATACGGTGACACAAAGCATCCTCTGGGTGGAAACAGCCAGGGCTCAGGCAATGATTACGGTGCGTCCATCTGTAAAGGACAAAGACCTTGGCTGGGCTTCCGCGGACTTGGACTTGCCAAAAAGATCTCTGAGAGAATCCACGAGGAGTCGGGAACAATGGAGGCCTCCAGGATAAAGCTAGGTGCTAGGGAACAGGGAGGTGAGAGAGCTTTTGTGCTGTGTAAATATTTGCTTTTCTGAATGTGTAGCTTTTTTTTTTTCCACTAAAAATGGCTGGGAAATGTAAGGTGGATGGATGGACAGATTGATAAAGGCATGAGAGGTGAGAGAGAGAGGAATGGGAAGAAAGAAGTGGGGGAGGAAGAAAGTGGCACCGGGAGAAAAGACAAACCCTTCACAAGTTTGGTGGTTTGATACAGAGCTACAACAGGAAATCCACACTGCCACAGGGCATTCCGAGAAAGCTTCCCTGATGATGGGGTGCTCGGCCTAGCACACTGTGGATGAACAGGAGTTGCCTAATGATGGGTGCTTCCCTCGCAGCTCAGCTGGAAGAATCCGCCTACAATGCGGGAGACCTGGGTTCGATCCCTGGGTTGGGAAGATCCCCTGGAGAATGGAACAGCTACTCACTCCTGTATTCTGGCCTGGAGGATTCCACAGACTGTACAGTCCATGGGGTCGCAAAGAGTCGGACACGACTGAGCAGCTTTCACTTTCACTTTCTAATGATGGACACAGAGATGGGCAGAGACTTCTCAACACTGCAAGGAGCAGTAGGTCCTCAGGCCCAACCTCTCCATACCGCCAGACCTCAGGTGTTACATCTGCAAAGAAAAGAAGACGCCACTCAGTTAAGGTCTGGGAGATTCTAGGAATCAACAGAGGCACATGTGAATACATGCTGTCTTAACCTCTGCAGGCGGTAACCTGCCTTCCCGGGGCCCCCTCCCTGCTTCCTCCGATTCCAATAGATAGGCCTGACTAGCACTGGGACAAGCAAGAAAAAGAAAGAAAGTCGCCTGTGTATCAAACTTTGAGGTCTCTAAACTCTAAAGACTCTCTTTGCATCTCTCTAGGGGGTGGGTGACCCTTGCCCCCAACACGCACCCCCGCCAACCCAATGAAATTCAGAGGCCAAGAAGTTTAGTTTACCCTAGTGGGTGGATGCTGGCTACTTGTACTGGTGTATGATAATTGTAACAGCACATATTTCACGAAAGCCAGGGACTTAAGCACAAAAGAGCCCACGATGTCCCCCAGGCAAGTCCATGAGGTCGGTAGCCACGTGGCTGCGGATCCCTGTTCATGAGATGACAATCCTGGGGCTCAGAGCAGCTTAGCTGTTTGTCCCAGGCTGCAGAGGGAGTCTGAATCCAGGTTATGTTGACCCCAGAGCTCGTTCCTTTAACCGCCAACCTCACTGCTGCCCATCCTCAAGGGGGCCCTTCCTCCCCAGGCATCGGGGCCAGGGAGAGCTGCCTGGGAGAGGGGCTATTCAGGTGGTGTCTGGGGGGGTCAGGGGGGCTCTAAACCATCCCCCACATTCTAAGAGAATCAGTCCTCTTCCACAAGGAGATTTCCTTAAGAATAAAGGGCCCTGGAGACATTAAAAGGAAAACTCATAAAAAATTCATCTCTGAGTAGTAATTGCATCATAAAAAGTATTGAGTTGGAGTGCAAATGCAAATCGGGCCGTGTGAATTAATGATGTAAACAGCTGGAATGAGGGCGCGCATCCACAGACTGCCCCGCTCCAGGCTCCTCCATGTGCCAGGCAAAGCAGGCGGGGGGAGAGTGCGCCCTGAGGTTTGAAGGACACTTTCAGATCTCCAGTGACCACTGTCTCATACTCTGAATCAAGACCACCAGTGACCACTGTCTCATACTCCGAATCATTCTTTAGCACCTTCCGGAGATGTGGGTTCATGCTCTGTGCCCCTCAAGCAGCACGTTCTGAGCACCTACTGTGTGCAGGCATGGAGCTGCACCGCCCCTCCTCCCACCCTCTCCCAGCTCACCCCACATGAACTTGACGATCCGGAAGATGAACACAGATGTTTATGAAATTTGGGTCCACATTGCCATTCATGTTTTTCTTGGTTTGTTGTGGGGGCTGGGGGGGAGGTACATGCAACAAGCATATATTGAGCACCAACTGCATACAGCATGGCCCCTGACCTCAGCTCTCAGAGCCTGTTGTGGGAGGTATGCAGGGATCCAAGACGAGACTGGAGGGATGGGGAGCCGCTCCAGGCAGAGGCAGGCTGGATTCCACCCAGTCTGGAAACCACATGTAGTTGGAAATGGCTGGCAAGTGGGGGCTGAGTGTGGTGGTGATGAGCCCCGGGGGGTTAGACCATACTGGACAAACTTCTGTGTCTCCCCAAGGAGCTGGGACTTGATTTCCACTTGGAGGAAACATGGCCTTCACTGTCTCCCCCCAAAACTCTGATTCTTGGACATGTAAGAGGCGGAACCTGCAGTCCATGGGTCTCATCGAAGTCCAGACGGAATAACCAGTCCGTAACCTTCCTGTGGTTTTTAAAACTGTGTTTCATGGCACGCCGAGGTTCTGGAAGATCCGTGGTGGAGAGTAAGTGTGAGGTTTAAGTGGGCAATGTTCTGGAACCTCCCCTGCTTAAGCCAGATCAGCCCCACCTGTGTCATTTTTCTTGTGGTTTGAAATTCCACATAAGATTTCATGTAGAAAGGGATTCTGTTGCTTAAATAAGAATGACTCCCACTTTAAGCAGAGTAAAGTCCAGATTCTCCCCCAAGCTTTCATGATCCAGACCAAATCCATGTCTCCAGGCTCAGCTCAACCATTTCCCACCCTCTGTACCTCACTGCCCGGCACCACAGCTTCTGGCTATGCCTATACAGAAACTTACTGCTCCTCTGTGACACCATCCCTCTTCTTAACCTCACCTTTTCCCAAGGTTGATTTCAAATCCTTCCTCCTCCAGGAAGCCTGCTCTGACCCTTTCAAGCGTCTCTAACCCACCCAGAGTCAGAGCCTCTTTCGACTGACTGCGAAGTCCCTGAGGCCGGAATCGCTGACCGGTCATCAGTGCGGTCCAGTACCACACTGGGCTTCTGGCAGATCCCCAGAAATGTGAGCAAACGGGAAAGAGCGGGAAAGGGGTGAGTTTGGGAAGTATGTAAATTAAAGGCTGTAGGGTCAGACAAATGGATGGAGGGAAGATGGGAGGCGGGGGGCGGGGGATGAAGGGAGGAAACAAGGAGAGGAGGACTGGAGGACGGAGGGATGGGAGGGAGGAAGGAACGAGGAAAGACCACAGGACGGACGGTGGGCGGTGCCGGTGTGTGCAGCGCGGGCTGGCAGCCCCGGCTTCCACTCTCCCAGGAGGCCACGGCGCCCGGCCTCCCCCGCGCCGCCTGCCTCGGCTCTCACCGCCCGCCCCCCACCCCGCCTCCGTCACACAGCCAGCCCCTGACATGCCCTCGCCCGCTCGGTGATTACTCCTTGAGCAGCCTCCCGTATCCTGTTCCTGCTCTTCCTACAAGCAGAGAAGCAGAAAAATCCATCCTGATGAGGAGGAGGCTGCCCGCCCCCGGGCCCCCTCTGCCCCCCGTCTCT
>SJXQ01012250.1:189633-204181 GCA_006408695.1 Aepyceros melampus
TCCCGCCCTCCACCCCATCACTCTGTTCCCCACCCCTCCACACCTCTCTGCCTCTCTCCCCCCACCGCCCCCTGTCTCCTTCCATCCGTTTCATCCACGGAAGCCCATTCATCCCAGAAGCCGCCAGGACTCTGTCGGGAGCCCCAGCATCCCCTGATGGGGCTCCTGTGAGTGATTTCTTTCCCACTGAGTCACTGAGCTCTGTCAGACTGCTTTCTGCAGGGCTGAGCTGTCTGTTCCCTGTCTGCCCCCTCCAGCTCCTCCCCGAGCCCTCTGCTCTGAGAATGGACCTTCTGTAGGCATCATCATCAGCTCGCTCTGCCCTGGCCTCCGGATGCAGGTCCTGAAGGGGTTCAGGGTGCAGAAGGCAAGATCAGCTAGAGACCTTGTGGTCCTGACTCCACTCCAGGGTCCAGGTCCTGGTGGGCGGCCAGCTCCCGCAGCCACACCTGTCTCCAGGTCCCAGGAACTCCCCCTTCTCTCTCCCAGGCCTAGGGTGCTGACGGCTCCCCACTGTTGCCAGCCCAGAGGAGCTGCTCCTTGCCTTTGGCTCCCCTAACCCTGGCCACACTCTGATCACCCTTGCCCTCATTACGTGTTCCTTTGGTCACCCCAGGTTGAATCGCCACTTGTGTCGTTATGCGACCAAGATGGATGCAAATTTCCCCCTTCTGCCAACCCCCTCCTGCCATCTTCTCCCCCTCTTCTCTCCTTCGACACCTCTCCACCCTTCTGCTCTCACCCACCCTCCTGCACGGTGCCCAGATCCACTCCCTAGACATACCGGGAGCTCTGCAAGGGGCAGAACTTGTTTAGACCTCCAGGGCACCCCTGCCCAGGGCCCTGCATCTAGGCAGCTCTCAGAGGCTGTTACAGTATCTCCGAATGAGTCTGGGCAGTGGAGGGGCAAGACTGTGACCAGCACGCCAGCAAGTGAGGTGTGTCTGCAGCACACACCTCTGCGAGGGACGCTCAGAGGCGTCTGCTCTGGGGCTGTTCCTCCCCTTCCCAGGCGTCCTGTCGAGCCCCTGCAGCCCTGGGGTGGGGAGGGGTGTCCCCAACAATGGGACGCAGCCATGCTCCAGCACCCCCACTTCTGCAGCACCTCTCTGCATGCCCTGAGCTCACGGATGGGAGGGCTCCCCTGCTCCTGGCTCCCGTTCAAGCTGCCTGGTGAACTAAATTGATTTTTTATCGTTGCTCTGGAGCGAGCTTAATGAATCTGTTAGTGACGGCTGCCTGCCCCAAATGCCTCCCAACGCCTGAGCCTCCAGAATTGCTCTTCCTACAAAAGAAAAGGCATTATTTAAGGTGCAGCCTCCACCCCTGAGAGCATCCAGGCGTCACCTGTGCCATGCCCCACCCTTCCTGGGTGTTCCCCATCCTGGAGTGAGGCTCTAACACAGGTTAGGAAGGGAAAGGCAATTGCAGAGGTCAGTACAGGTGTGCCTAGGGCCCAATGGTCCATCTGTACATCCGTCCATGCATTCAGCTATCCACTCATTCACATGTTCATCCACCCAGCCACGCAGCCGTTCATCCACCCACCCAGCCGTCTGTTTATCTATTCACCTGTCCGTTCATGCGTCCATGCTTCCATCCATTCACCTATCCTGCAATCCATCCAACCATTCCTTCATCTATCCATGCATTTAACCATCTACTCATCCCGCCATCCATCCATACATCCTTCCTTGAATTAATCCACCCATTCATCTATCCACGTGTCCACTCACTCATCCAGCTATCCACCCATCCACCTTTCATCCCCCCATTCATTCATTTACCTACCTATCCATCCATATGGGCATCCACTCATCCACCTATCTCTCAATCCATTCAGCCATTCCTTCATCTAACCATATGTCTATTCATTCACTCATCAAACCCTGTGCACCCACTCTTCCATCCATCCTTCCATTCATCCATCCGTCCATTCACCTATTCATCCATCCATAAACCCATCCGTCTCTCCACTGTCTCACTTATTTCTTCGTTCATCTGACTTGATGCATCTTGACTATGAAACCCAATGTCCTTGCAGGGTCTGCAGGGTAACACAACTGCCCCCCAAGCTGTTTCCCTCTGCTCTCCCCTCTCCCCCGTTGCAGTCTCTCTGATGCTGCAGGCCATGTGTATCTGCTCTCCTCTCCACCAGAAACTGTCTTTCCTGGACACCCTCATGGCTTACCCCTCCCTCAACTAGGCCTCTGCTGAAACTTCATCCCTCAGCATATCACTCTTTATCCTTTGTGCCACGCATGCTCAGTTGTGCCCAACTCTTTGTGACCCCATGAACTGTAGCCCGCCAGGCTCTACTGTCCATGTAATTTTCCATGCAAGAACACTGGAGTGGGTTGCCATTTCCTCCTCCAGACAGTCTCCCCAACCCAGGGGTCGAACCCACGTCTCCTGTGTCTCCTGCATTGCAGGCAGATTCTTTACCCTCTGGCCCCCTTTTAATTTCCACAGAGTTCTCCTTGCCCTCTGACATTACATGATAAATTAATGTATCTTGTTCAGTGTCTACTGTCTTCCATTGGAATGAAGTTCCATGAAGATAAGGGCTGTCCCAGTTCTACTGGCCATGGCATCCCACCTCCTAGAACCATGCCTGGTCTGTAATCAGTACTCAGGACAGTTGATTTATTGAATCGACTAATTAGCTAATACATGTTCTGTTACTTTGTCACATATGAAGCCCTGAAATGAATGGCCAACAAAACCAGGCACACTCCTTCCCTCTACAGGACACCAGCTCCCTGGAAACACAGGATGGAAGGGGAGACAGAGCCAAACAGCCACACACGTGACTGTAAAACTCCCTCTGGGCTAACAGCCTTGATGACGGGGCACACGGGTCTATAGACTTTTTTAGGCTGTTTGAGTTGTATTCCTTTTTTTATTTTATATATATATATATATATATATATATATATATTTTTTTTTTTTTTGCTCACACCCGTGGCATCCTGTCTGCCCACATCATCCCTGTAGATGCTGGTTGAACCTAGAACCTGCTCTTCTCAAGGCTCATCTCTGTCGCTCCGGGCCCTCCATCAGCAAGGAGAGAGGGCATGGGGGGCGGTGGAGGGGAGCGGTGCTCCTGCCTCTCTGAGCTGGGCCTGGGCGTGGCTTCGAGCGTGGATACAACTGGGTTTGCTCCCTCTTTTCCCTTCTTCTGCCCAAGGCAGGAGCCAGGCCTGCGGTGCTGCCCTGCTTCAGGGAAGAGGTGTTTAAGTAAGCCAGAGGCCCTTCCATGTTTTATGAAGTGCCTGCTTACATTAGTCGCTCAGCCACGTCTGACCCTTTTTGAGTCTTTGCGACTGTACCTGCCAGGCTCCTCTGTCCATGGGAGTCTCCAGGTAAGAATATTGCAGTAAGTAGCCATCCTCTTCTCCGGGGGATCTTCCTGACTCAGGGATTGAACCCGGGTCTCCTTCACTGCAGGCATTTTTTTACTCTCTGAGCCACCTGGGAAGTGTCTGAGTCCCCCTAAATGTGATCCTGGGTAACCTGAAGTGTGTAGGGACTGAAGCCCAGCTTTGGTGACAACAGGTAGGCAGGGGGAGCACCCCAAGACCAAAATGAGGCTGGGGCTGGATGGTGGGGAAGATGGGGACCTGGGGGTATTGAAGATGTTACCAGACCTCAGAAGACACAATTGTGGGTGCACCAAGGGAGGTGTAATCTTGGCCACAGAAGCTCCCTGAGACCTCCTTTCCCAAGATCCCCATGCCTGCAGCTTGAGGATGGTGAGTCGTGGCTATAGCAGTTCATTTTCCTCCAAAAGAGCAACATTTCCAGTCCTCTCTGCTCTTCAACAGCCTTGCCATACCCCACTGAGAAGCAGAATCTATTCCCCTCCCCCTTGACCCTGGAAGGGCTTGTGACTCTTCTGATAAATAAAGTGCACAAATCGTGATAACATGTGGCTTTGGTGGTGGGGTGGGGAGGGCAGACTAAAAGAGCCTGGCGTGCTGCCGGCCACGGGGTCACAAAGGGTCGGACCCGACTCAGCACCTGCACAACAGCAGCAGTGGCGCTAAGAGGGATGCAGCTTCCGCCCAGTCCTCTTCTGCTCGGGATGCCCAGGCCTGGAGCCAGCCGCCATGCTGCAAGGAAGCCCAGGCTCCAGGGCATGGCTGTGGATGGATGTGCTGGCCTGTGGCCCCAGCTAAGGTCTCAGCTTAAAACCCACAGTTCAGTTCAGTTCAGTCGCTCAGTCGTGTCCGACTCTTTGCGATCCCATGAATTGCAGCACGCCAGGCCTCCCTGTCCATCACAAACTCCTGGAGTTCACTCAGACTCACGTCCGTCGAGTCAGTGATGCCATCCAGCCGTCTCATACTCTGTCGTCCCCTTCTCCTCCTGCCCCCAGTCCCTCCCAGCATCAGAGTCTTTTCCAATGAGTCAACTCTTCCCATGAGGTGGCCAAAGTACTGGAGTTTCAGCTTCAGCATCATTCCTTCCAAAGAAATCCCAGGGCCGATCTCCTTCAGAATGGACTGGTTGGATCTCCTTGCAGTCCAAGGGACTCTCAAGCATCTTCTCCAACACCACAGTTCAAAAGCATCAATTATTCAGTGCTCAGCCTTCTTCACAGTCCAACTCTCACATCCATACATGACCACAGGAAAAACCATAGCCTTGACTAGACGGACCTTAGTCAGCAAAGTAATGTCTCTGCTTTTGAATATGCTATCTAGGTTGGTCATAACTTTTCTTCCAAGGAGTAAGCGTCTTTTAATTTCATGGCTGCAGTCACCATCTGCAGTGATTTTGGAGCCCAAAAAAATAAAGTCTGACACTTTCCACTGTCTCCCCATCTATTTCCCATGAAGTGATGGGACCAGATGCCATGATCTTCGTTTTCTGAATGTTGAGCTTTAAGCCAACTTTTTCACTCCCCTCTTCCACTTTCATCAAGAGGCTTTTTAGTTCCTCTTCACTTTCTGCCATAAGGGTGGTGTCATCTGCATATCTGAGGTTATTGATATTTCTCCCGGCAATCTTGATTCCAGCTTGTGTTTCTTCCAGTCCAGTGTTTCTCATGATGTACTCTGCATAGAAGTTAAATAAGCAGGGTGACAATATACAGCCTTGACGTATTCATTTTCCTATTTGGAACCAGTCTGTTGTTCCATGTCCAGTTGCAACTGTTGCTTCCTGACCTGCATACAGATTTCTCAAGAGGCAGGTCAGGTGGTCTGGTATTCCCATCTCTTTCAGAATTGTCCACAGTTGATTGTGATCCACACAGTCAAAGGTTTTGGCATAGTCAATAAAGCAGAAATAGATGTTTTTCTGGAACTCTCTTGCCTTTTCCATGATCCAGTGGATGTTGGCAATTTGATCTCTGGTTCCTCTGCCTTTTCTAAAATCAGCTTGAACATCTGGAAGTTCACAGTTCGCATATTGCTGAAGCCTGGCTTGGAGAATTTTGAGCATTTAGTGAGATGAGTGCAATTGTGTGGTAGTTTGAGCATTCTTTGGCATTGCCTTTCTTTGGGATTGGAATGAAAACTGACCTTTTCCAGTCCTGTGGCCACTGCTGAGTTGTCAGCCATCAAATAGGTAAGTAAGTGAGATTTCACATGACTCCAGTTCCTGGCCTTCAAGTCTTCCAGTTGAAGTCCTAGATAAACCAGCTCCACTGTGGCCTCTCTGAAGTTCTGACCCACAGACGCTCTGAGCCTCATAAATGCTCATTACTGTATGCCACTGGGTTTGGGGGTGACTTTTTTTAACACAGCCAGCTTAACTGGGACAGCAAGTACATAGAATATAGCCCCAATGGGCCAATCACTGTGCTAAGCATATTCACTGCCTTAATCTTCACGGTGTCTCCTAGAAGTCCTAGCACATCTCCATTTTGCAGCTGAGGCCCTGAGGCACAGGGAGGTGATGTAGCTTGCCCACAGGCACAGAATAAGGGGCTGAACTGGGCTTGAGCCCAAGCATTTGACTCCAGGGCTCACGTTCTTAACGACTGGCCAGGGCAGCCTAATGCAATTTTCTTCCTTAGGGAAGTGGTAGAAATTTAAGAGTGATCAATGGAGTTCCACCTTGTGGATGCACAACCTCAGGGGATTACTGTCTCTTGTAATCAAAACTGGAGATCTTTCCAACTCTACAGGATAAGACTTCACTGTTGAATGCACGTTGATAAATAGAATCCAGAAAACTAGGGATGGGTGAATGGATGGATGGATGGATAGAAAGATGATTGGATGGATGAATAAATGGATAGATGGATGAATTGATGGATAAATGGATAGATAGATGAATGGATGGATGGATGGATGAATGGATGGGTAAATGGATGGATGGATAGATAGATGGAAGGATGGATGGATAAATGGACAGATGGATAAATGAATAGATGAATGGATGAGATAGATGAATGGATGGATGGATGAATGAATGAACGGGTGGATGGATGGATAAATGAATAGATGGGTGAGTGGATGCATAGATGGATGGGTGCATGGATAAATAGATAATGGTAGTAGGTGGTGAGTAGTTTATTTTCTGTGGGTTTTTTACATTCAGTTCAGTTCAGTCACTCAGTCATGTCTGACTTTTTGCGACGCCATGGACTGCAGCACGCCAGGTCTTCCTGTCCATCACCAACTCCCAGAGCTTACTCAAACTCATGTCCATTGAGTCAGTGATGCCATCCAACCATCTCATCCTCTGTTGTCCCCTTCTCCTCCCACCTTCAATCTTTCCCAGCATCAGGGTCTTTTCAAATGAGGCAGTTTTTCGCGTCAGGTGGCCAAAGTATTGGAGCTTCAGCTTCAACATCAGTCTTCCAATGAATATTCAGGACTGATTTCCTTCAGGATGGACTGGTTGAATCTCCTTGCAGTCCAAGGGACTCTCAAGAGTCTTCTCCAACACCACAGTTCAAAAGCATCAATTCTTCAGTGCTCAGCTTTCTTTATAGTCCCACTCTCACAACCATACATGACCACTGGAAAAATCTTAGTCAAAAGCTTTGACTAGATGGACCTTTATTGGCAAAGTGATGCCTCTGCTTTTTACATATATAGGCTGCCACTGCTGCTAAGTCACTTCAGTCGTGTCCGACACTGTGTGACCCCAGAGATGGCAGCCCACTAGGCTCCTCCGTATCTGGGATTCTCCAGGCAAGAACACTGGAGTGGGTTGCCGTTGCCTTCTCCAATGCATGAAAGTGGAAAGTGAATGTGAAGTCGCTCAGTCGTGCCCGACTCTTAGCGACCCCATGGACTGCAGCCCACCAGGCTCCTCCATCCATGGGATTTGCCAGGCAAGAGTACCGGAGTGGGGTGCCATTGCCTTCTCCTTACATATATAGGAGTTATAGCTTAATGACAAGACTTGTTCTGCAGTATTTGAGAAGGACAAATGAGAGATGAAGTCCCAGCTCCATGTTTCACCAACTCTCTCAGAGCCGCAGTTTCCTCATCTGTAAAATGGTCGTGACCTTATCCCTCTCAGGGGATGTGTCAAAGACCCACAGAGATAACACTTTTAAAGCACTTTTCATGACGCCAGCACCTCATAAATGCAAGATTCCTCCTCTGGCCCCATCCGCTTATCCATACCTTTCCCTCACCCTGGCCCAGCTCCCACAAGCCTCCAGCTTGCCTGCGGCTCCCTGAGATCTCTCAGGCAGCAAGGGCCCCTCCCCAGCCCCGCTTCCCTTGAGTTGGTGGTCACAGAAGTGTGTCTCCCTCTAACGTATGATGCCAGGCTGCTGGCAGCCTCCAGCACCGAGCACAGCTGCCAGGCCGGCACGCCTCCTTCCACACAGCTGCTGGGATGCGACCTTGTCTATCGGGCGGCCCAGGAAACCTGCTGAGTGTGCTCCCAGCTTGGGAGGTGACATAAATATTTTCCAACATGCAGGCAACAGTCTGATTGGTGCCTTCCCCAGAGTGCCAAACTCCAAGCTTGGGGCTGCAGAAGCAAAAAGGGAAAAAAAAATTCCTTTTGCCAGTGACGTCTGGCTCCTTCCTTCACTGAAGTGTTTAACTCTTCCTATCTCCCATTCGTTTCCTTGTTTACTCCAAGTTCTAACCCAAACTGCTGACATGCAGCAGGATTCAGTGAAATACTCCCAGTGACGAGGACAGCCCTGGCCCTCACCTCAAGGGGCCAACACACCATCTAGGGCAGCATCTTGCCCTCAAAATCAGATCAAGTGGGATGCAAGATGCTGCTTTGGTGAGGCACCTTCTGAGCTTTTCTGTAAAAAAAAATGCACCGACCACGTTCTTCATTACAGTGTCCTGTATCCTCAGGGTGAGCTGCCGTGTTCATCTCCAGGCAGCTGGGTGGCCGGAAGGGGGTCGGGGTGGGTTTGGCTGTCAGGCCGACTTCCCTTCACCCTCAGATGCCCGTGTGTGACCTCAGGCAGGGCTCTCCCCACACCTTGCTGGGGCTGAGTGTGCATTAGAACCGTCCAACGTGAGAATAACATGGTGGCTTAAAACTTACTATAAGATGTGTTTTAGGGTCCTTGTCTCTCAGAGACAGATTCAGCTCCGTCCAAAGACATCATGACAGGGTGTCTAGATTTGCTCCAAAACAATGCAGGAGGCAGTCACACAGGGAAAGTAGTATTATTGCTTTTAAATTCCAGACGACAGAACTGAGTCTTGGGGAGACTGGTGCCTCAGCCAGGGAGTGCTGGCGGGGCACTTAACCCAGGGAATGTGTCTTCAGAGCCCATAAACCCTGAGCTCCTGGTAAGACATTATCTCAGCGTCTTCACTGACCGCTTCCCCAGGTGACGTGCCCCTGGAAACCCAGAAAGTCACACGCAGGAAGTTCTGTAATTCTGTCTCATGTGCTTATCCAGCTCTTGTGACCCCATGGACTGTAGTCCGCCAGGTTCCTCTGTCCATGGGATTTTTCAGACAAGAGCACTGGAGTAAGTTACCATTTTTTTCTCCAGGGATCTTCTCGACCCAGGGATGGAACCCATGTCTCCTGTGTCTCCTGCATTGCCAGTGGATTCTTTACCCGCTGAGACACTAAGGGAGCCCCAATTCTATCTCATAAACAGATGCAAATCAGGTCTTTGAGTGAGAAGGGAAACTTCCTGTTTTGAAAATGAAAAATAGTGGTGTGGTTCTCTTTGCAGCTACCATCTCCTGAGCCACGTGTCACAGTCACAGCGGAGTGCGATCCATACCTGTCCTGTCATCGGAGGCTGGCGACTCCTTCAGGGAGACGCGCAGCCCTCAGCAAGATGTGGGGAGAACCCTGCCTGAGGTCATACACGGGCATCTGAGGGTGAAGGGAAGTCGGCTTGACAGCCAAACCCACCCCGACCCCCTTCCGGCCACCCAGCTGCCTGGAGATGAGCACGGCAGCTCACCCTGAGGATACAGGATACTGTAATGAAGAACGTGGTCGGTGCATTTTTTTTACAGAAAAGCTCAGAAGGTGCCTCACCAAAGCAGCATCTTGCATCTCACTTGATCTGATTTTGAGGGCAAAGCATTCCAAAAGTAAGTGAACACAGGCAGGACTGCTGCGGCATACCAGCTGAGGAGTGCCGAGCACCCGGTCTTTGGTGGCCTGATCTGCTATGACGTGAACCTCACGATCCCCCAAAGGAGAGAGGCCAGTGAGCGCTCTCCTCACCCCTGGGGCCCCCAGGATGCTGAGCCCTCTCTGTTCTCTGAGAAGATGGAGAGGGGTCCCAGTGGAGGTCCCAGAGAAGACCCTTCCTGTGCTTTGGCATCCTCCCCCAAGGAAAGTGGCCTTATTTTGGGGGGAGGAGGGGGTGGGAAGGGAAGAATATCAACATAGATTCTCCCTTTATATGACAATATTAATTCCAGATGGGTCTTGTGAATGCAGAGCCAAATGTAAAAATAATAAAAATTTGAAGACAAAAAAATGGAAAGTTAATGACACTAGGGAAGGGAAGGTATTTCTTAAGCAGGAAAAAAAAAAAAAAAAGAAATGAGTCACAAAGGAAGAGAAAATTGGATAGATTTGTGTACCTGAAATGAAGTGAGAAAAAAAAGATTTAACTAAAGACATCATAAATGAAATTAAAACCTGGATGACAAATGGATGAAGATTTGCAACCCTCTTGATAAACAAACGGCCAGTGCCCCATATTTAAAAAAAAAAACAAACAGGCTCTTGCATATCAAATAGAAAACACTAAAACCCTAAGAGAAAAAAAGTCAAAGGAAATAGACAGATCCTAGAAGAAGAAATGTAATTGACAGATGAACCCATGGGGGGAAAAAATGTATCTAGCCAATCTCACGAGAAACAAATTGCTGGTTGGGCAAAGATTTGAAGAAGTGGATTCTGTACTGGCGACAGGCAGCTGAGCGAGGGCCCTTCACCATGCTGGAGAGGGAACGCACCCTTCTAGAAGGCATCTTCTTGTGTGGCTTCCCAGGATGAGCTAGTGGTAAAGAACCCACCTGCCAACGCAGGAGACAGAAGAGACGTGGGTTCCATCCCTGGGTCGGGAAGATCCCCTGGAGTGGAGCATGGCAACCCCCTCCAGGATTCTTGCCTGGAGAATCCCATGGACAGAGGAGCCTGGCAGGCTACAGATAGGGCTGCAAATCAAGAGACCTAAAACTTCCATTTCTGGCCTATTAACACCACTTCCAAAAACCTATCCTCAGGGAAAATCATGTGTTCAAAGGTCGGAACCATCCCAGGTATTCACTCTACATCGTGGATTGTACATATGATGGGATTCTGTTCTTTAGAAAGTAGTTAAAGACTCACAATTAAGACAGAATGTGGTAAGATATCTCATACACAGAAACTGCATTTTCGAAATGATCTTGAAGTCGGTGTGAGCCTGTGGCTGTATGGACCTGCATAAATGCAGAAATACTAGGTGGAAGGATATTCATCATAAAAACCATAAAATTAACAGCGGGTTTGGGAATTGGGGACGATGTTTAATTGTCTTCCTTATATTTTTATATGTTACAATGTTCTATTACAAGCACATATTATTTTTGTAATAAGGAAAAATTTTAAGCCAATCCAGTAAAATTAGAAAAGCTGCCCTCCACTTGGGGCCATCTGCGCCAGTAGAGGCCTCAAAAGATGTGTAAGGTAAGGCGGGGTTGCTCGGCCTTGGGGCTGGTGGTGTTCCTGGTCAAACAATTCTTTGTGGTGGAGGCTGTGCATTATGGGATGTGCAGCAGCAGCCATGGCCTCTACCCATCAGATGCAAGCAGCAAACTTCCCAAGCTGCAACAAGCAAATATGCCTCCAGACATGGCCAATGGGGGGGGGGGTGCAGAAGGACCAAAAGTCACCTCGGGGTGAGAGCCGCTGCAGCCAGGAGTAAGGAAGGAGCAGTTTATGTTCAAAGTTCTTATTTCTTTTTGGTTGTGCTGGGTCTTCACGGCTACGCAGGCTTTCCTCTAGTTGCAGCGAGTGGAGGCTACTCTTCCTTGCAGTGTGGAAACTTCTCATCGTGGCGGGTCCCCTTGTTGCAGGGCTCTGGAGCACAGGCTCAGTAGAGGTGGCACACAGGCTCTGTGTGTTGCGCCACGGCATGTGGAAACTTCCCGGGCCAGGGATCGAACCCGTGTCTCTTGCGTTGGCAGGAGGATTCTTTACCACTGAGTCACAGGGAAGCCCAGGAAGGAGCACTTATCATCAGCTATGGTTTTTCCAGTAGTCATGTATGGATGTGAGGGTTGGACTACAAAGAAAACTGAGCACCAAAGAACTGATGCTTTCGAACTGCTGTGTTGGAGAAGACTCTTGAGAGTTCTGGGGATGATACTCATGCAACCTTGTGTTCACTCATTCATTCATTTAACAGACATTTTCATATCCCAGCTCTGAGTGCTGGGGGACCACCGTGCTGGTCCCATGTCATAGTCTCACGGTGCAGACTCAGGAAAGCCACCTAAGGCTCCTGTTTGGTAAAGCCTTCCCTGAGCCCTTCCTGAACCACTAGTCCAGCCACGAGGAGCATGCAACCAGGGACAGTGCCACGGGACTCCAGGCTCTGCTCTCCAGAGGTCACAGTCTGGGAGAGACGGCCACGAGTCCACTACACAAACAGCTATGTTTGTGGAGAGGGATGGGTGTCACCAGGTGATGTCAGTGGTGATGGATGAATGGGAGAGAGACTGTCAGGGAGGGTAACAACGGTGGCCTTGCCTTTAAAGATAGCCCTTTACACGTGCACTGCACTTCACGTTTATCAAGTGAGACAGAGTATTGAAAGGCAGCAGCATCACTTTGCCGACAAAGGTCTGTCTAGTCAAAGCTATGGTTTTTCCAGTAGTCATGTATGGATGTGAGGGTTGGACTACAAAGAAAACTGAGCACCAAAGAACTGATGCTTTCAAACTGCTGTGTTGGAGAAGACTCTTGAGAGTCCCTTGAACTGCAAGAAGATCCAACCAGTCCATCCTAAAGGAAGTCAGTCCTGAATATTCACTGGAAGGACTGATGCTGAACCTGAAGCTCCAATACTTTGGCCATCTAATGCAAAGAGCCAACTCATTGGAAAAGACTCTGATGCTGGGAAAGATTGAGGGCAGGAGGAGAAGGAGATGACAGAGGGTGAGATGGTTGCATGGCATCACCGACCCGATGGACATGCGTTTGAGCAAACTCCAGAAGACAGTGAAGGACAGGGAAGCCTGGTATGCCGCAGTCTGTGGGGTTGCAAAGAGTCAGACACGACTGAGTGACTGAATATCAACAAAAGGAGATCCCTAGGGTTTCGGCAGGAAACCAACAGTGCATTTTGTGGAGTTACCTGAAAGTTTAAGAATGGGGTACTTCGAAAGCAAGGCGGGAGGAAGCTGCCAGGGATGACACAGCAGCAGTTGAGGGCAACCAACAGCCAAGAGCCCGACCATCCTTCGGCCCCAAGGAGCCTCGGGGTGGTGCTGGGTCCTGCGGAGAGTTGTGGCTGCCACTGGGGAGAAGCCTCCCCGCAGAAAGGGAGGGAGCAGGGGGAAGGAATGTCTCAATGTCACTCTCCTCCTACCCTCCAGTCTCCTGACATCGCCTCCCAGTGGCCAGACCCTACAGGACACCCGAGAGCAAGGGAGCCTGAGGACACCCGTGTGGGTCAGACACGCGAGCCAAACCACAGCTGGAGAAGGACGTGAAAGGAGAGAGAGAGGGGCGAACGGAAGAAGCCAAGGGCAGAAAGCGTCGTCTCTTGTCTTCTCATTGCACTGCTGCAGCAATCCTACGAGGTAGATTTCGTTATCTTCCTTTTATATAAGGTTCAGAGAGGTAGAGTGATTTTCCCAAAGTCACACAGCTAAAGGGGAGGGAGGCAGGACTGAAAGCACGGCTTGCCTGGGTCTCTGAGCTCCAGGCTTTGTTGTTAGGAGAAATCTGGGTTCAAATCCCCGCCCCTCCACTTATGAGCTTTGACCTTGGGTGACACCTGTGTGTCACTGAATGTGGATGCACATACGAAGCGGGGTTAGGAGCGCCTACACCAGCGGGCTGCTGAGGGCTGGATCAGAAGTGCAGGCTGACGGGCCCCTGCTGGCAGGGAAGGGAGCTGACTCAGGCAGGGGCCTGCCCCCTTCCCACTGGGCAGCTATTAACCAGCGCGTCAGACTCTGCATCAGGCAGGGGGCAATTTATCCGCCTTCTCCTCCACCTGCAGAATCGATCTCCATGCTCGGCTGCCGCATTGAGATTCAGGTCCTCCGCTCCGGGACTCCATCCCAGTGTCTGCTCAATAGCTTATATTTTTAATTTGTCAATAATCAGTCGGGACCTTGGCCAGTGCCCCGCGGAGGGAGGGCTCAACAAGATCACTCCACAGTAGGGGGAGAGGAGGGCAGAGTGAGTGAAGGGGAACAGATCCTTGAGCTGGGCTAACAAACCCCGATGGGGATGGCAAACAGCTGGGGTACCCACAACAGCCATGGCCTGGGTGTCAAGAGACCTCAGACAAACACAAGCCTAAAGTGGACAAAAGCGGGTTCAACTCCAACCCTGCCATTTTAAGGATAGGTGGCCTTGACCAAGGTCAAACGCTGGTCAAGGTGGCTCTGGCCAAGAGACTGACCTCTCGGAGCCTTCATTTCCACGTTTGTCGGGTAGCCGCCATAATAACAAACAATAACCTGCAGGGTGTTAGAATAGCCAGTGACTTCATACATGCAAAGTTGCCTAGGAAAATGCCTGGCATGTTATACACACTAACTACAGTGATTTTTTTTTTTAAGCCAAACAAAAGACCAGTTTATAAATAAAACAGTAATTATTAATATCCTTGCTGACGCTCAATACAGATGGGGAATCGGACACCCACAGAGCAGAAGTGATCGTTCCCGTTTTACAGACGAGGAGACTGAGGCTCAGAGAGGACAAATTATTTGCCCCAGGTCACATAGCTGGAGGGTGGTAGAGCTGCAGTTGCAAAGTCAAGCCTCCTGCTTCTAATCATCATGCAAAAGTCAGAGTCTGCAATGTAAGTGCCCAGAACAAACGGAGCTTCACCTCCCTCCCTCCAGTCTTGCCATGTTTTCTTACCCCCCCCCCCCCCCCCCCTTTTTTT
>SJXQ01012250.1:204304-220101 GCA_006408695.1 Aepyceros melampus
TTACCCGCCCTCCCGCCCACTTTTATTTTTGTGAATAAGTACATTGCTTCCCTCTCTCTGAGGAGCAAGCACAGTGCCCACCAGAGGACAGGGAAGTGAGAATAGCAAGAAAATCTGTTTTTTTCATGAGTCTTTACCCATCCTGTCACCTAAAAAAAAAAAAGGAAAAACTCAGTTCCTACCTGTCCTGTGCCCCTCCCAAATAAAAAGCCCAGGAGAGACCAGGAGCACTGGAATAGGGGGTGGGGGTGGCTGAAGAAATCAGCACTGCCCAGGAGGGAGCAAGGGTCTTCCCAAGGTCAAAGGGCAGATGGCGTTCGTGCCAGGACATGAGCACAGCATGTCGATGGCCAGCCCTAGGCTTTCTCCGCTGTCTGTGCCTGCTTTCCTGGTCCTTTGCCTCTAACATCATGGGAGCCCAGTTCCCCATTGCTGCTGATGCCTCTTCTTGTGGACTCCACTGTCAGGCTCCATGGAACAGGCAGACTCCCTAAGACAAGCCAGGCAGATGCTCCAGTGTTCTGTGGGCTGTCCAGCAGGCTCACAAGACACACGTGCCTGCCCAGCTCTCCCCTCTGCAGCCTCCAGGTCCCACACGGCCCTGGAGATTTCCCCCCTCTTCATCCTGCCGGGCTTCTCAGTCTCCAGAGAACCTACCCTCCTGAGTCTGAATCTATTGAAAGATGCTTTTCCACCAGAACACTCCCCAGACACCAGCAGAATCCCCCATAGGTAGCATCCAGAAGCTGTTAAAGGCCCCCCAGGGAATCCCGGAGCTCCTGGGACCCACTGCGAAGTGTCGATCACAGGCAGGATCTCAGGAAGCCCCAGAACATTGGTTTCTCAGGAACCTCTGTGGCCGCCTAACCCCCTTCCTATTGAACAGAGGGGACACAGAGCCAGCTGGCGAAGATCCGGGATTCTGCTCTTTGAGCGTGGCACCCCCTCACCTCCTCATCAGTGCTGGGAGTGGTGAGTGGGTCAGAACCAGTCCGTCCTCAGGGCTGCAGACAACTCCAAGGAAACAGGCTCTCTTGAGAGCCTCCTAGTGGGCTCATTGTCTCAGGCTGGTGGATGGAGTAAGGAGGGTGAGTTTGTCTACGCTTCGCTGTGTAAACCCAGGGAAGTCACTTTCCCTCTCTGAATATTAGTTGCTCCATCTACAATGGATCATAACAAGTCATCCAAGTGATCAGGAGGATGAAGTATCATCCACAGCATCACTTTTCTCCCCTCCCTTCCCTCCTAGCCTCCTCTTTTTTCTTCTTTTCCTTTGCAGCTCTCATTTATTAAACATTTGCGCCATACGCAAGACATATTTCAAAAAATGTTTGTAAGAAGCTTAGGAAGAAGTTATTACTCTGTTTTCCAGGTGATGAGACTGCGGGTTAGAAAGATTTATTTGCTTGTCCTGCGTCACTAGAGAGGTCCCCAGAGAGGCAACCAGCATTTGGACCTGGGCGGCCGGAAAGTCAGCGACCTTAACCCCTGCCCAACCCTCTTCCCACACAGAGGAACTTGGCCGAGGAGACCCTGAAAACACCAGTGATGATTCTTCGCCTGGTGTTCTTTTTGGTTTCACAATCCAGAGTAGTCATGTTTGAGCCCAAGCATGAAACCCTGCGCCAGCGTCCCAGGAGGCCCAGCTTCAATTCTTGCTGCCTTTCCCCTGGCTGGGACTGATGAGGACGGCAGGTGGGTTTGCTGAAGAGCAGTCAGATGTGAAATGGGTCAGAGAACAAATGGAGAAGGAGCATTTAGCGTGTTTGGGTTCCTCCGTGGCTGGGAGTCATCCATGCAGGAAGTGCCTTGAATGTATAGATTTCCCCAGGGGCTGGGAGGGGTCACCCAGCCTGGTGACAGGGAAGCCCTCAGGCAGGGAGGTGACGCTGCTAAGCCTTTGCACCAGTAAAAGGTCCCTTCCAGATTTTTCTCACCATCTGATGTGCCTGCCCCGCTAGCTGCGTGGTCTTGGACAGGCTATGTCCCTCTCTGGGCACCAGTTTCTCTATCGGTGTAACGTATACACTGAGGCTGAGGAACAAAGTGTCGACTACAGCTACTTCTTCCAAAGTTCCTATCCACTGGTTAGAGCTTCTAACTTCTACCATCTGAACATTAGAATTACTCGGGCTGGGGCAGCGGAGCATCTTAGAAATGTCAATGACCACGCCCTGTCCCAAAAAATTGAAGAAAAATCTCTGGGGATTGGCTCAGCCATCAATATTCTCTAAGACTCTCCTGGTGGCTCTAGCTAGTAGCTGCTCTGTACCATCCCTGGAGCAATGCCTCTGACTGGCAGGTGTTAAGTAGCAGCATTTCACTGCTAAGACGGAGGCCCGGACAGGGAAATGAGCTGCCCAAGGTCACAGGTATAGGCGTGAGGGTCTCTGTCCAGAGTGCTGAAATGGGAGGTCTGGTGACTCCGGCCTGCGTCTGGTGCACGCACTCCTGGGATTTCACTCTCACCTTCACACAGATTGGTTGTCCTATAAAAGTAATTTTTCTCTTGTCTTCTCTCTTCCGTTCTCTCCACACATAATTTGCTCTCTCCCTCAGCTCCCCACCTCTGTCTCTTCATAGACGTACCTCTTCCTCCCTGGGGAAGCAGGGCATGCTTCAGTCCATGGGACCGCAGAGTCAGATAACACGGCTTAGCGGCTGAACAGCAGATCTCTTGCGGCTCCTCTCTCTTCTTCTGTCTTTCTCTGCTCGCGCTCGCTCTCTCTTTCCTCCATCTCTTCCTTGCTTTATCTTTCGCTCCACCTCTCTTTCCTTCTGCATTTCTCTCTACTTTCTCTTCATTTTGCCTCCCTCTCCTCCTCCGCCTATCTCTCTCCCTCTCTCTCGGCTCAAATCTCCATCTCCCCAGCTGCTCCCCAGGACCCTTGACTTGAATCTCTTCCTCAGCCAGTCCTTGTCCTTCTGCCTGCCTCCCCAATAGCAAACACTGACCTCCAGCCCAAGTTCTCCTTCCCTAGCCTTACCCAGCCCTTTGGAGAAGTCTAGCTTCTCCGTATGATTCTAGAAGGGGATTGGGAACCAGAGATGTCCCTTCCTTCTCAACCTCCACTGTAGAGAGACCACTGGAGAAAGTAGCTTTCCATAATCCAGTGAGGCAATAGCTTCCCAGCAGCTCCTCCCAATGGGGACACATTCCTTCCATTAAAAAGCCCCTTGCTGAGGTTTTTTTATGTCCAAGATTCTGGGAACACAACAAACATGAAGGTGGCCTGACCTCTTCTCCCCTCTTTCCAGTGAGGGGGACAAAAAACAAGTAAAGAATTCAGACACTGATTTTAACTCTTTGTCACTAAGATAATGGCCAAAGTTATCTGGATAGAAGATGACTTGGGGTGGAACAGGGTTACTTTAGGTTGAAAGATCAAGGAAAAGTATCTCCAAAGAACTGACATTTAAACTAAGACCTACAGGATGAGAAGGAATCAGCTTATGCTGAGGGGCAGGAAAAGAGGATTTCAAGCAGAAGCTACAGCAAATGCAAAGATCCTCCCCCTGGAAAGAACTTGATACAGTCAAACAACAGGAATGAGGCTCATGTAAATGCAGTAATAGAAATAAGGAATAAAAGTCAAGAGATGAGGTTGGAGATATCAACTACCAGACTCTGAATATCCTTAGAGTAGGCAAAACAGAATTTGTATTTTATTTTTTATGTCATGGGTTTGGGGCTGGGGCATGCCTGTCATCTCATTTGCACAATCATTGGTTCCTGAGTGCAGGAGGATGGGGAAGAGTGGACATCAGGACATAGATCATTTCATAGTTGTGGCTTGGATTTAGAGGTTCGTTTAAAAGTGGTGCCTTTCCCCTTCCCTTTTCCAACTCCACCCCACCAGGGCTTCAGCAGTTCTGACTCACCTAGTCCCCCTCACAGGGCCCAAATCTAGAGCCCGATCTCAGGTGTAGTGGCTACCATCACCATCATCCTCGCTTCTGGGGGCTCTAACTGACATAGGGATGAGTGCAAGGAGCAAACTACAGTGTCCTTAAAGGTCTAGCTCAAATTTTTGCCATAAAGTCAAGGACAAGTGTATTTAATCCCATAACCATTTACAGAATGCCTATATATGCAATACAGAGAGAAACAGACCCCCCGAGTAAGCTAATATGGATGCTAACATCAAGCGCTGCTATCGTTTATTGGACAATTGCTAAGGGCCAGTCCCCTTGCTAAGGGTTTTACATGAATTATCTCCCTAAATCCTTATGATAATCCTATGAGCCTTTCCACTTTTCTGATGAGAAAATTGAGACGTGGGGAGTTGAAGCAATCAATTAGGTGAATTAAAAGCTGTCCACTCCATCCCTACCCTGGAGGCACCTTTTGGTTTCTCGGCTTGTCCCCAACCCCCTAAAACTCTGTACTAAGGGACTGACACGTTACCTTAAAGGGAACATATAGTTCAGCCCGGGGTAATAACAGGTCAATTTACCCAAGTGAATTCCAATCTTAGCACCTCTAATTTATTTATACTTGTCTTCTCTGAAACTGTTTCTTTATGTGCAAAAAAAGAAAAATGAATCATTGCTCAAAAATTGGTGACTAGTGGAATAGTAATAGTACTTTTAGAACTCACATCCATGTTAGCCCTTATGGATGCCTTCTTAAGCCTAAGAAGGATGACCTAATTAATGGTAGAGTTTCAGGCGTGTTGTCAAGAAGCCTGAGTGTGTGCTTAGCTGCTCAGTTGTGTCCCACTCTTCATGACCCTTTGGACTGTAGCCTGACAGGCTCCTCTGTCCATGGAATTTTCCAGGCAAGAACAGTGGCGTGGACTGCCATTTTCCTCCTCTAGGGAAACTTCCCGACCCAAGGATCAAACTACGTCTCCTGTGTCTCCTGCATTGCAGGCGGATTCTATATCCAGTGAACCATCAGGGAAGCCTGTTGTCAAGAAGAGGGGATAGTATATTTTTGAATGAAAATCTGGGAGTGATGGCTGATCCAGGAGCAAAAGGTTTCAGTAGGGACAACCTGTCCCTCTGAGCTAAGTGTTCTTCCTTCTCCATAGTGATACTAAAGGGGAACCTCCTTACTGCACCCCAATACTGACAATCCTCTCCCATAAGCCCTCCCTCTGAATCAAAGCTATTTCACCCCTTCTGGGATGTATGACTAATCAGCGCCTCATCGAAGGCAATACTCAGTCATGCTGTGGCGTGAAGGGACTCGAACACCATATATCACCCCAGCTGCTCTTACAAGCAGAAGATCAATAGTCCAGCAATAGACATTTCATAATTAAAAGTAGACGACAAAGAAGATGAACAAGAAGGGGACGAAGAGGGAGGAGGAGAAGGAGGAGGAGGGTGGGGAAGGCAAGGACCCTGGCAGATGGTCCTGCCTGTTCCTTAGCCCTCTGGTTCCCAAGGCTCTGGCAGATTTGCTAGAACAATAAGTCCTATTTGGAGCCTCCCCAAAAGGCTGGCTGGGAGAGGACTTCAGTAAACTCATGTAGTCCGTCCCCCTGCCTGGAGGCTGGCTGGGGGACAAATGGTGCCATTTTTAGGCTTGCTGAAGTGCCGTTTTACTCTTGCCTGGAAAATCCCATGGACGGAGGAGCCTGATAGGCTGCAGTCCATGGGGTCGCTGAAAGTTGGACATGACTCAGTGACTTCACTTTCACTTTTCAGTTTCATGCATTGGAGAAGGAAATGGCAACCCACTCCAGTGTTCTTGCCTGGAGAATCCCAGGGACAGGGGAGCTGGTGGGCTGCCGTCTATGGGGTCACACAGAGTCGGACATGACTGAAGCGACTTAGCAGCAGCAACAGCAATGCCTTTCTGCATTACCCAAAGCTGGCTGGAGTGGACATCCGTTCCTATTCTCTACCCACCAGATCCATCTCCATCCTTAAGTTAAGCTTTCAGCTCTTCCTCTGGGAAAATCTTCACCTCAGGGTCATTTGGTCCAGCATGGGATCAACATGACCTCCCCAATCTGGAGGTGGTCATGCGGACAGATCTGACCAGCAAAAGCAACCTATTAATTCTCTAGACCAGAAGGGTTGGTTGACTGATGCACATGTGACCTGAATTAAGCCAACCTGGGTAAATTCTGGGACTTCCGCTACAACTGTTCCTCTCTTAGCCAGGGTTGACAACAGCACCTGAAGCTACTGTGGAGCATATTGTCACCATGGATTTAAAAAATGACTTCCAGCCAGCATGCTGGAAAACAAAGCTGACAAATGGAAATGTGGGGGAAAGGGAAATCAATCAAGTCTCGACAAAATTTGTGGACCTCTGAATACAGCCATGCAAAACTCCATGTTAGGCTCTTAATTATGAGACCTCATAAATCCTCTTTTGCCTAAATTATTTTGAATGAAATTTCCTTCCTTGTATATTAAAGAGTCCTGAAAAATTCATTTTTGTCTTTCTGGGTCCACCCTTCTAATCAACGAGTTGCTTAATGTAAAGGGGAAAAGCACAGATGGATATGGATTCAGAGTCCAGTTTCCAACTCCACTGTCTACGGGCTGTGTGATCTTGGACAAATTGACTCAGCTTTTGGAAACTCAGTTTCCTCATCTGTAAAGTGGGTATGGTGCCACCACTGTGAGAGTTGTTGTGAGGATTAAATAAGACAGTATCTAGATGTCACTGCAAAGACCCATCACTTACCTTCATCACCAATTGCAAGAGCAAACCGGATCTGCTAGCCTGCTCTGGTGTGGAGGAAAAAAGCTGTGGCAGTGTCAACTGGCCCCATCCTGCAAAACAGAAATTTATGAAGTTTAATCGAGGTAACAGTTTTTCTTCAAGTACAGAATTAGCTGGAGGCAATCATGATGCAGATGTGAGAGTGTTAGTTGTTCAGCTGTGGCTGACTCTTTGTGGCCCCAGGGACCATAGCCCACCAGGCTCCTCTGTCCATGGAACTCTCCAGGCAGGAATACTGGAGGGGGTAGCAATTCCCTCCTCCAGGGGATCTTCCTGAACCAGGGATCAAACCCGGGTCTCCCACATTGCAGGTGGATTCTTTACCATCTGAGCCACCAGGGAAGCCGTGATGCTGAAATGAAGATAAAATATTGGCTGAACCCAAATGCCACCATCTGCTTTCTTTGTGTTATCTTACATAATTTTCATAATTCTAGGAGGAGACCAAGGTTCAGAGAGGTGCGCCACTGTCCTAAGGTCACACAGCTGGCAAGGCTGAGTCCAGAGTCTGGGCCCCTCTTCTGGCATTGGGCTGTGCCAGCTCCCATAATGAAGCCTGGGTCTTGGCTGCTGACCACGTATTGAGCAAGCCTCCCTAAGCATCTCCCCATCGAATCTTCTTACCATCCTTTTGAAAACCAAACGGGACTCATTTCATGGAGGCGGTGGGGGGGGGGGGGCCAAAAAACAGTAACACTAGGTGTCAAGTATGCTTAAAGCAGGAATCCAAGACCCCACTGCTCAGTTTGGTATAAATTGCAATTTCGTATTACATACATTTTACCACAATGTAAAAATGGTAGAAAAAATAACGTTTTAAGAGTGCATATGAACACATCCTTTGACCCACTGCTGGAAGGTACCCTGAGAAAAATCAAGCTGATGTCCTCAAACTGGAAACAACTTAACGGGCCTAGCAGTGTGGCTGTGATGTTAAATAAGGGACGCACATGCATAAGAAGCTATTGATTGTTCCCAAGACTGAAGCAGAACTGTTTGTGCTCACCGTGAAAACATATGCAACTACGTTAGCAAACGAAACAAGATGCAGGACAACAACCACACACCCTGAAGCAGAAAGCCCTCCACGGCCCACCACCTCCTCCCCGTCAGCTTCCCCTGCACCCCTCTCCCACACCCCAGCCCTGGGAAAGCCTCCTCACCACCCAGCCCCTCTGCGGGAAGTGCCCTTCTTTTCCACATCCTTTAAAGGAATGCTCGTCAGCCTCTCTGTCCCAGTCCCACCCGACACAGATGGAGGGGCAGTGGACCATTCCGGACGCCCAGTGGTATGATCGGTGGGGTCTGTGGCCAGCGCCAGTCCCCGACCGTGAGTCTTCTCCTTGGTCATCCTCTGCTGACCCTGTGAATTCATGTGGGGTGGGAGGGTGAGGCGACAGAAGACGTGGTCAGGCATCTCGTGGTCATGCCGTGCTGGTAATCTCCCTTCGATGTGTTTTCCTCTGAATCTTTCGTTTTGTCCTTTGTTCTCCCATTTTACATGTGAGAAAACTGAGGTCTTGGAAGAGAAAGGATGTACTCTGACAAGGTTGCCAGCTGCTGGTTGCTGGGTTCAGTGTACAAGCCTAGACTGGGAGGAGAGTGCAGCGGAGCAGCGGGCACGCTCAGCAGTGCACACGCCCGTAGCACTGAGGCCCAGTGCTGCGGCGGGTTCTTACATCCGATCCATAGCGTGTCGCTCAGGCAGCGCCGACACACGGGCACTGGTGGCCGGCAAGCTGACCCTGAGATGACTCCTCGTTCCCATCGAGAGGGACGCCCACTTGTTAAGAAGCCTGTGGGCTGTTCTGAGAGCTGTCACCCTGTGACAATATTGACAGAGCCTGTGCCCCCACCTCATAAAACCCCAGTGTACACACTTGGGGAAAGAGAGCCCATCCTCTCTTGCTGAGAGAGTAAGTGTAAGGCATTAAGGAGACTCTGATTAAACAAACAGATGTTTTTAGTTGGCAATAGAAGTGTCAACACGATCCTAATTAATGAATGTGTTAATGGCTGTTCTCTGTTGGAAGACAATAGTCGCCGCCTTCTAGACGTATCCACAATGACTCACGGGGCACACACAAAGATGCGCACACGGAGGCTGCACGGGGTGGGCGTGCAAGTTGATATGCCCACAGGCAGCACCAGGGAGCATGCCCTGAGCTCACGAAAGGGACACCCAGCGGTTCAGAGTCACGTACAGGGAATGTGCACCAAATCTGCAGGGACTGGGTGAGACACTCGGGATGCAGGCTGTCGGAGGACACGCGTGAACACACGTTACTCAAAATGCACACACAACACACAATACTTGGGCCATTACAATCCCCTACAGCAACATACAATGCACACAGAGCAGCTCCATCGCCCACAACATCACACAAAACACACGCGCCGTATATAACGCTCACAGGATACACCCCCATCAGCCATGTGACGCACAGACAATGCACAGACAACATCCACACTTGCAGCGCACACTGGATACAGAACGCACTCACTCATGAGCACACACCACATACACAGCACACCACCACACACACACGCCATTCCAGAGTAGAGTGCACGGCTCCCAGCGTTCCAGCCTGACACGCAGCACACACACCATGCACACACACACTCTGTATCAGTAGTAATAACACCCTGTGTTCCCACCATGTTTCAGACTCTGTGATAAGACGTGAAAACAGAAATAAAGCAGGCAGAGTCTCTTTCCTCCAGCCCATCCTAAGACCACAGAGAAGCCTCGGTACCTCCCTGCAAAAAGTGTCAAGAGAACTCCTCTACGTCATTTACACGTCTGTGTTTTGGCATTTATACATATTTTCATGGGTCTCAACAAGGTAAAGCATGGGAAAGAGCTTGCTGTGTGGAAACAGAACTGGAGAACACCAAGCTGAGTTGCAGCCACCCAGTGATCTTTGTAACAGAGATGTGGAGGGAAAACAGTCTATAACTCTCACTGTACTTGTCCTTAGCAGTGGTGCTTTTATTTATCTCAAAGGCTATGGGTAGCATATAATTGAACAGCGCTCCCTTTTCACCCTGGCTGCTAGGAAGCTCTGAGCTGTATTTCTGAACCACACATAGTAGGGATGTTGGTTTTCATAGCACACATTTCCGAGTGTTATATCTGGCGCTGTCTTATGTCCCCTCAGGTGTTTTTCTTTCCTTCTATTTTTAAAATATAAATATATATATATATTTAAATGAATACATTCTTTCTGGAACCATATGGGGATAGGAAGATAGATTTTAACTAGATAGATATGTTAGGGAAGTTTAGCTGCTGTAACAAAGAACCTCCAATTCGCAATGGCTGAGCATGCCAAAGGTTTATTTCTTGTTCACAGCACAGTCACATGAGTCGGCATGACACAAACCGTTGTTCCACACAATCAGGAAGCCAGGCTTCCTTCCATCAAGTGGCATTTAAAGAAAGTAGGATTGTGTCCTGTAAGTGTAGCTGTATCTTTATCCCCAACTCACAGTAGAACCTCAGGAATGACATGTACTAAGATCCAAGTCTTGTCCAAAGGAAGAAGAGGTAGCCTTCTATGGGCAAGAAAGAGGAGATCCCAGGTCGGGTCAGTCTCTAAACTAGGCATTGAGAACAAGCCAGTCCTGGGTCTGCAGGGAAGGTGAACAGCAGATGGGCAGGCAGATTTCTGGACAAACCAACAGAAAAGAGAAGTGGAGGGGAGACTGTGGAGACCAGAGGGAGCTCCCTTCTAGTCAAAGAGCAGGACATAAGATGCTGGCTGAGGGCCCTCATGGTGGAAAGAAAGGCAGAGCCTGGGGCAGGAGAGCCCTGAGTGTCAGAAACCAGAAGCCCCTCCTTACAGCCCAAGCTTCCAACAACCCAGCCTCTCTTGGGTGCTGAGAACTATGTTGAGTGCTTTGCTTGCACTCATGGTATCCATTTCCATAGTTGCACCATATGGAAAGCCCCTGCTTTCCATATGGCTCAACAATACAACCGTGATCCCAGTCTTACCACAGTGGACAGTGAGGCTCAGAGAGATGAAGAGACTCACCTGGATTCACACAGGCAGGAAAGAGCACCGTCAGAGGCTGAAAGAGCGTACCCTCCAGGGCCCTCCTCTGTGTTGTGATCATTGCTGCAGTGGGCTGGACTACATGGGGTAATCAGGGGGCAGGAGTAACTAGCCTAAGTCTCAGAGTCAGCCACGGATCATAAGCTCAGTCCCCAGCTCTGTGTAACGCACCGAAGCTTGGAGCCTCATTTTTCCCACCCATAGAATAGGGCTAATGATGCTTTCCATTGCAGAGATGCAAGACGCAACATCACCTAGCCCTGTGCCCAGCATACAGGAGGGGCCGCTGTTACTGCTGTGTTGTTGTTGTTGAAGGGATGGAGGAATCAAGGATCAGGCTGCTGTCCCCAGCCAGGAGACAAGTAATTTGGGAATGCTGTAGCAGAGGCTGCGGAGAGGGACAGCTGTGAAGGAGATTAAGGAAATTCACGCGGAATATATGTACGTCTGGTACGTATGGCACTTTGGCAAAGGCAGAGTGGGGATGGATCACTTCTCCCCAGAAAGATGTGAACGGCATTTGGCATCACGTGTTGTTCAAGCCAGGAGCAGTCCTGCGTGTGTTTCTGTGTGTTTCATGCAAATGTGGGCGTGTGTAGCTGTAAATTGCACACAGCTCGGAGACACAGGTGCGGGTGGGGAACAGAAGAAAAGGACAGGCACTCACCTCCCCCGACACACAAGAAACCAGGCTCAGGGGAGTCCGGAGGGGCTGTGCCATGGATCTCAGTGCCCTCTTATGCTGCGGGTCAGAAGCAAGCACTCGGCCTCAGTGGCCTTGTCTACAAAACGAGACCGAGATCACTTTGCCTTGACACTGGGGCTGGATTAGATCTCTCTTGGCTGGCCCTTGTGGCTCAAGATCCAAGGCCAATGAGAGGGGAGGATAGTCCAAACAGGAGAGGAAGAACAAGTTCTAAGAAGGGATCATGGCTCCTTCATGTCAGGGCATGGGGGGAGAGAAAGAGGGTAGACAGTAGCAAAAAAATCCAATGTCTCAAGATGGCGGAGAAGGCAATGGCAACCCGCTCCAGTACTCTTGCCTAGAAAATCCCATGGACGGAGGAGCCTGGTAGGCTGCAGTCCATGGGGTCGCTAAGAGTCAGGTACGCCTGAGCGATTTCACTTTCACTTCTCACTTTTATGCATTGGAGAAGGAAATGGCAACCCACCCCAGTGTTCTTGCCTGGAGAATCCCAGAGACAGGGGAGCCTGGTGGGCTGCCATCTATGGGGTCGCACAGAGTCGGACACAACTGAAGCGACTTAGCAGCAGCAGCAGCAGTAGCAGCAAGGATATGGGGAAAGAAAAAGGAAGAACTCTAAGAAATATTGAGAAAAAAATACTAGAGCTTAGAATATCCATAGCAGACCTTTCACCCGTAACCATGCCCCACTCTCTGAGGTCTCCTGCCCAAGTGGTATTTAGTCCCCAGAGACTCATCCCCCTTGCAGAGGGGATGTGATCCTTGCAGTAAAAGTGATCAGCAGAGACAGCTGGAGAGGAACCAGAAGCATCTCCATCTCCAAGACCCTCCCCTGAGAGAGGAGCCCCTGCTTAAGCCCCTGTGTGCACGTGTGCTAAGTCGCTCTCATCATGTCTGACTGTTTGGGGCCCCGTGGACTATAGCCTGCCAGGCTTCTCTGTCCATGGGAGTCTCCAGGCAAGAATGCTAGAGTGAGTTGCCATGCCCTTCTCCATGGGATCTTCCCAACCCAATGATCAAACAGGGGTCTCTAGGTGTCCTGCGTTGGCAGGTGGGTTCTTTACCACTAGCGACACCTGGAGAGCCCGTTTTTAAGCCCCTTAATGGTCCCCAAACAAAAGACCAGCATCAAAACTCAGGGAAACTAATCTGGAGGCTGAAGGAAGGACTCCATTATCAGCCTGGCTTGGGTGGCTGGTCCTGGGATCAACTTGTGCAGATCACATGTCCTTGGCCCAGAGCTTCTGTCTCATGGGGCCTCTATTTCCCCATCTGTGAAATGGGGCTGAAAACAGAACCTACTCCCCAGGATGGATGTGAGGATCCACAGCCACAGTTTCTGTCCAGTGCCTGGCAGAGAGTGTGGCAGAGAATCAGAATACTGCATTGGTCATTCACTGCCAGCCCCCTGGCTTTTGCTGGAGGTCAAGGGGGACACGGCCTCATTCAAACTTCTTTGCCACATCTCTGATTTTACGAAATCAGAAATGTCCTTAAGAAACATCTTTGATGTCCTTAAGAAAGTCTTTCCTTTAGCCAAACACACCCAAACCTTTTCTTTTTCTAAAATGTGTGTCTCCTCCAGCCGCCTTTCCACTTATGTATTGATTTAGAAGAAGATCAAAATAAAACCTGGGAAGCTGTGAGCTGTAACACTATTTTTTTTCCCTCTCAGTACACTCTGATTATGTGTAAACAGCAAATTGCAAATTATTTCCTCTTTATTTGTCAACTCCTCAAGCCACCTCTGGGTCCCTCGGAATGAGTAATGGGCTCTGGGACATCGTGTGACAATTGGCTTCGTGTAGATATTTATCTCCAGGGAGTCGCTTCCAGCTCTTGGGTATTCCAACAGAGAGAGTACCAGGCTGGGGGAGGGGGTCAGACCTACATGATCTGGGGGCTTTTTACTCCCTCTGCAGAGCCTCTTTGGGGGAGAGGGGTGGCAGAGAAGACCACAGATGCATGATACAAAGAGACTGGTTGAAAAAAGCTCAGTTGGGTTGATCTTTGAGTTTCATTTGCTATCTCAGAATCTCTCTTGATTCCTATTACACAGAGCAGAGAATACCTGCTCCCAGGAACCCCCAAACCTGGCACCCCCAGATTCCATCCTTAGAATCTTGTGAAACTCAACAGTCTTTGGGGACAAGACAAGGAGTACAGGTGGCTATGTGTGAGTCACTCAGCTGTGTCCAACTCTTTGCAGTCTCATGGACTGTAACCTGCCAGGCTCCTCTGTCCATGAAATTCTCCAGGCAAGAATACTGGAGTGGGTTGTCATTCCCTTCTCCAGGGGATCTTCCTGACCCAGGGATTGAACCCAGGTCTCCTGCACTGCAGTCAGATTCTTTACCATCTGAGCCACCAGCTGCAAATTCTAAGCCATGGAGTTTTACAATCTCCAGTTCAAATGTTGGTTCTGCCACTGAAAGAGCAGCAGGATGCTGGGCAAGAAATCTAACTTTCCTGTGCCTCTGTTTCTTCATCTTTAAAATGGATACAACCCTAAAGCTACCCTGGAGGCTGTGGGAGGATGCGATCACATGTGCAGACTGGGTAGAAGTTTGCACAGAGCATCTTTGCAGGAATTAGGAATCGGCTGCCCTTTCTGGCTTCCCTGGTGGCTCAGAGGTTAAAGCGTCTGCCTCCAATGCAGGAAACCCGGGTTCGATCCCTGGGTCGGGAAGATCCCCTGGAGAAGGAAACAGCAATCCACTCTAGTATTCTTGCCTGGAGAATCCCATGGACGGAGGAGCTTGGTAGGCTACAGTCCATGGGGTCGCAAAGAGTCGGACACGATTGATTGACTTTACTTTCACTTTCTTTCACTTTGCCCTTTCTGGCAGAAGATTAGAGAGCAGCAGCCTCTCCTCCAAGTGAGTGCAAACCTGCCCCAGGGTCTGGGGAGCAGGTACAGACTGGGCCAGCTCTCCCTTGGCCCTTCGGCTGGGAGCTCTTCTGTAGGACGCAGCCTGCACAGCTGGAGCTGGCAGCCCGGCTTGTAGAGAGCCCACAGGAGCCGGGCTCGAGGGTGAGCGCTCAGTACTGGGCAGCAGTTACGGTCACTGTCATCATACATTGCTCCTGGAATGATTTTTGACTCTTAGGATCCACAAAAAGCTAAGCACTCTGAAGCTCTGTCATCTCTTTAACATGTGGAGGAAAAAGTATCAGCCACTCAGTCGTGTCCAACTCTTTCAACCCGATGGACTGTAGCTCGCCAGTCTCCAGTGTCCTTGAGATTCTCCAGGCAAGATTACTGGAGGGGATGTAGCTCGCCAGTCTCCAGTGTCCTTGAGATTCTCCAGGCAAGATTACTGGAGGGGATTTCTGTGCCCTCCTCCAGGGGATCATCCCGACCCAGGGATCAAACCCCCGTCTCTTATGTCTCTTGCACTGGCAGGCAAGTTCTTTACCACTAGGAAACAGTAATTCCCAGCTGGCGCTGGGTTCTGGTTAGACAACATATATGTCAAATACCCGCAGTTCAGTGCCTGACACAGACTAGGTGCTCAGCAAATGTTGGTTCCTTCACAGCAAGCAAAAGGAGACCTCCTCACCATGGCTTTCTCCCCTTTAGCACAAGCCTCCACAGTCAATGTGCTTAGAAGACATATCGAACCATTTCGATGAAAATACTCAGCAGTGTGAGGCACAACATGTTTGCAAGCAAAAGGCATCAAGTCTGGAATCAGGACACTGGGGGTCTAGTCCCCGGGTCCCCCCCCCCTCCCCCTGACTCTGCAACTTTGGATAAGTCACAGGCTCTCTGAGATTTGGTTTCCCTTTCTGTGAACCCAGGGGTAGAGGAAGCAGTGGTTATTGAATATTTTGTACAGAAGTGGCTGCCTTAATTCCAAACAAGCCTGGTATAATCATAGTGTACAAATCGTGCAAAACAGAGATACTCTGATTGACGCAAGGTCCATGGAAGAGCCAAACATCCCACCACCTCCACCCCCAAAAACACACTCTTTTTCTCACCCTGCAGCACCCTCTGATGCTATTTTGAGGAAGAGCAGGGCTCTGGGAATGCAACGTGGCAGCCATCAGACTCAGATCCCCTTCCTGCTGGCATATTCCAAGATGCTGTGTTTGTGCTTTGACATTCACTGCCTTGCCACCCAATTCATCCTGACCTGGAGTGGTGTGTGTGTGTGTGTGTGTGTGTGCACGCGCCACAAACAAATGCTCAGAAAGAAAGCAAAAAGAAGTTCCACCAGCCATTAAGGGGAAATTACAAATGCATTTTTCTCTGCCTCCGGCACATTAATAAAAGAGATTACAAAACTGGAAGTGAGTCGAAGCTGGGCAGCCTCACAACAATTGGAAGGCG
>SJXQ01012250.1:220203-310813 GCA_006408695.1 Aepyceros melampus
GCCGTTCCCATGCTGAGAGAATCTGTCTGCGGCGGCTGCAGGGAGGACAAGGAGCTCATGCATTAAACATCAGGGGACCCTCACAACAAGCGCTGTGGGCTGGGAGAAGGACAGGGAGGAGGACTGGCTGGGGGGTGTGCTTGTGACATGCCCCAGCACCACAGTGCCGACGGGCAGAGACCCAGAGATTGTTTAGGGTGGCCTCCAGAAAAACTGCTGAAAACTGCAGGGTGGGAGATGAAAGACAGTGTCAGATACAGAAAGTGCAAAGACATTTTAGTGTCTTGAAAACAGGGGCGGGTTCCCATGGTCTCTTTGCCTCTGAATCATAGGGAGGGGCATCTGTGTGCCACGAGCCTGAAGCTAGATGCTGGAGGTGGTCACTGGAGCAGACAGATTTATGGACACTGATCCTTCACCCTTCGATATGTCCGTACCTTCTACTCTGACACTTTGAAACCTCTCCTCTTAGAGGGTGCTTCCTTGTCCACTGACTGAGCTTGACCGCATGCCTCGCTTTGGCCAATGCTACTGGCATAGAAGGGCCAAGGTACTCATTCTGGGATGAGACCTCAAGAAACCCCATGTGTTTCCATTTTCCTCTTATACCTCGGCCCTTGCTCTATTCTGCTTAGATTGCTGGTCCATAGAGGATGACACACATGTGGAGCTGAGCCAGACACCACCTGCAGCTCGGAGCTCTCCCAGCTGACTCACAGGATAAGGCTAGATGAAAAATAAATACTTATTGTTGCATGCAACTGAGATTTAGTGGCTGCTGGTTACACAGCAACAGCTGACTGATACAGTTATATATGCAGTCATGCCTTTTATTTACCTATTCATTCATTCAGTAACTATTTCCTGACCATGTCTGTGCCAGGCATGTGGTAGGCTACAGGGACAGAATGGTTAATAAGCAATCTGTGAAAATGAGTAGAGATTTCAGATTTATTAATTCAAGGATTAAACACCTATAATGTGCCAGGCATGAAGATAAGAGCAGCAATTATAGCAGCAAGAAAAATATAGAAGGCCCTGTACTCACGATGTTTATAGACAGCAGATCAACCAAACAACAAGACAGAAAAACTCCCAAGACCCCTGATTATGAAGTTTATTTCTTCCTTTTAAGCTAGCCACTGTCCAGGGGAAAGACCTTTACACTAGAAAGCATTAAGTACCAAGAAGAGATACCTCCAAGCAACTCTGAGGAAGGACATCCAGGAGCCTGGAGTTGGAGACAGGAAGAAGGTAAGTTAGGGAAGGTTTCTCAGGGCCCAACATATCTGAGTTGAGCACTGAAGTTCAACTAGTTTACAGACAAAGAGAGAAAGGGCAGGGGTGGAGCACCAGGCAGAAAGCAGAAAGAACAAAGGTAGGAAAGAGCAAGGTGCCTGAGGGTTGACACAGAACTTGTGCATTTTACTGGAAAACAGAGCGTAAGAAGGAGACACAGGAGATGAGGGGCTGAGAGGAACCAGAGCGGGAAGGAGTTTGGATGCCAGGCTGAGATGCTTAGACTTGATCCAAAGAAGGGAAATAGCTACTGAAGGGTTTGAGTATCAGATTGCCCTCTGAGACTTTTGGAAAAGTAGAGATAGGATGAGACTGGAGGCAAAGAGGTCAGGAGGAGGCTGAGCAACAGTCCAGGAGAAGGAGGACACTCATGCTGGGGCAACATGGGGATGAGGGATGGCCCCACCTTTGGAATGATGGAATCGGAAATAGTACAGCTGGGCACGTCCTGGGACCACCAAGCTCCATCCACTCTTTTTGCAAAAGCTGGGTCTTAGAGAAGAGGAGTGTCCTACACACGAGTCTCATAACAGGAGAGTTTAGGGCTTGGGACTGTACACAAGATCCTCATTCCTATTCCCAAGCTCACTCCACGACCCCACTGTATGCCCCAGTCTCCACCGTCCGATTAATAACAATTAAAGAACAATACTGACGACTATAATCCAGTAACTGAGCTCCTGCTTTAGCACGAGGCTCTGTGCCCAGCACATTGTGCGTAAAATCTCAGTGAATCCTCCCAACATCTGGTCACAAGTCCCCATTTTACAGATAAGAAACCTGAGGATCCGGAGATGAAGCCTCTTAAACTCGAGCCTCAGCGACGGTCTTAGTCGGTTTGTGCTGCTACCACAAATACCAAAGGCTGAGTGGCTCAAAGGATAAATTTACTTCTTGCAACTCTGGAGCCTTGGGAATTCGAGATCAAGCTGTTGGAAGATTCTGTCTCTCGTGAGGTCTCTCATTCTGGCTTATAGACAGCTGCCTCGTCACTGTGTGTGACCTCCTCACCTCTGTGTGTATGCATGGAGAGAGAATGTGCACGTATATGTGTGTGTGTGGACAGCAATTTGTATCTTTTTGACCATTTTAGGGCACTAATCCCATTATGGGGTCCCCACCCTCATGACCTCATCTAAGCCTGTTCACCAGGACTTCCCTGGAGGCCCAGGGGATAAGACTTTACCTTCCAGTGCAGGGAGTATGGGTTCCATCCCTAGTTAGGGAAGCTAAGAGCCCATGTGCTTCAAGGCCAAAAAAACCCCAAAACATAAAACAGAAGAAATATTGTAACACATTCAAATAAATACTTTATAAAAAAAGAATCTCAAATCAATATTTAAAAAAACATTAAAAATAAACCTATTTACCTCTTAAAGTTCCTACCTCCAAATACCATCACACTAGGGGTTATGGCTTCAACGCTGGAATTTGAAGGGGGAACACAAGCATTCTGTCTATAACAGCAACCTTGTGGGGAATAACTGTGCAGCTCCTGTGTAGAATGAGGGCCAAGGGCTCCCTGGAGGAAGGAATATATGTGCCTGGCACACGGAAAGCTCTCAGCAGAGGAGAGTGACCACAAAGATGATGACAGTGACAGTGACGGTGATGATGATGAAAAGCCAGCTCTGTACCCTGGTCTTGTCTCCACTGGGTGACTTGCAGCCAGTCACCTAACTCTTTGGGCCCACGTCTTTCCAAAAAAGACTTCAGTCTAGAGCAGTGACTCTCAGGATGTCTCCTGGGGCCAGCGGCATCACCATCCCCGGGAGCTTGTTGGAAATGAGCATTTCTGAGCCCTCCCTGGACCGACGCTGAGACTCTGGGAGGAGCACTTGGCAATCTGTGTTTAACAAGCCATCCTGGTAAAGTCTGATGCATGTTCAAGCTTGATCTGGTCTACATGAATGATCTTTCAATTTTTTAAAAATGACGTAAATGCTTTCTTGTAAACAAAATCGGGAGAAGGCAGGTACATAAAGCAGATAAAAAGCAGTGGTGTTAGCCTGGAGCAGAAGCCAGGTCCATCCTCCCACTCTTGCCCACGTACAGGCCAGGGGGAGGCAGACGCTCTCCCCACTTTCTGTCAGTTCCTCCTGCCAACCGCAGCCCGAAGCTCCCCATGCCCGCCTCCCTCCTCCCAGCCTCCCTTCCTGTTGACATGCTCCGTGAAGTATGGATTTGTTGTGGCCTCGTACAACCTGGTCTATTTCTTCTCTCCTTCTTTCTTTATTTATTTTTCTTTTTTTGGAAAATAGGCTTGAGCCTGTAACTCAGTTAATTATTTCCCAGAGCACCGGTTTGGTGGCTACGGCACAGCACAAGGCAGGAGAACAGGAGACGAGTCCTCGGAAGCTTCTTTCCAGAAAATCTAATTTCATCATTGAGAAATCTTCTGTCTTAAGCAGCCGCCTCCGCCACCACCACCATAAATTTACATATTCTATATGCTGCTGCTGCCTAAACGCACTGGGCCTGATTTGCATAATGCTGCTGGAGGGGCTTGCGCTTCTCTTGAACCCAAATGCAGTGGGAGCGAGGAAGCAATTATTAAGCTGTAGACACTGGCAGGGAGAGAGGCCTCAGATGGATTTCGACTCCAAACCTCATCCACAGCCTAGGCTGCTCATTACCCGAGGCTGACCGTGGACCCGAGGGCCCGAAACACCAGTGAGGTGCTCTCTTCGGGTTGTATCTATAGCCAAGCCGAGGCTGGGTGAGGAGGAGTGGCTTTGGCTTTTCCAGTGTCGATGGCTGGAGCAATCTTGACCCTTTTCCCACAGGCAATTTGTTCCTTGGATGGTTTTGTGGAGTTGCCTTTGCCAACACGTCCCTGCACCTTTCTGTAACACCCTTTCAAATAGCTTCAAGATGAGCTGGCAAGGGTTTGCCCACCTCCTTGTGGACAGCCCGCCAGAAACGATTAAGAAAATGATCTTCAGCAAAATCCCAGGTGGGAAAGGGTGGGTGGAAGCAGGGATTCTTGCATGACACAGTGGTCCTGCTTCACATCTATCCAAACTCAGGCTGCCTGAGAAGGGGAGGGCTTCCCCACCCTTGGCCTCTGGTTGGCAGACAGTCCATGTATACTTGGGCTCTGGGTCTCAGACTGGGGGTTCTTTGATGTTCCAGGATCCACAGGCCACTCTCTGTAGTTTCAAGACCTTCCAGAGCTCTGAGCTTGACCTCCAAGTCACCCCATGACCCACCACTCCCAGCCTCAGTAGTCTGTGGATGAAAATGGCCACTTCCGAGTGTGGGGTGCCATTTTGGTTTTACTCCAGCATTGATGTAAAGGCTTCCTTACGCGCTCAGTGCTCAAAGAACAAGTCTCAAGCAGACGGTGATCTCTTGGTCAGACTTCAAACCCAGCCCTTCCCGACAGTTTTCTCAACCAGATTAATTCACAAAAACACCCAGACAGAAAACCGCCTGCCAACTTCCTACGGGTAAATTCCATGGGCACACTTTTCAGGTGATGCCAACAAAAGCACTAGACTCACTTGATAAGTTTACCGACAGAACAACTTTTCGTGGGGAAAGTGGAGGACTGGCTGAGGACAGCCAGGGCCTTGCTTCTGATAGCTCATAATCAACGAGGCAACTTTAATTTTTTCCAGCAAACATCTGTTATTTCTGAGGAAGTGGAAATACATTTGCAAATACCAGTTTCACTCCTGGCTGCCTTGATGCTCAAAACTGGTGGAGTTCATCAGAAAAGCCATGACACCAGAGATGGCCCGTGGCATGAAAGTCCCGCTCCATGCCAGTACTTGAACAGAAAGTCAGTTGTTGGAAATTTGAAACACAGGTTTTTCCACTGAGGGGGGAAAAAAAAGCATCTCCACTTACTAAGAGGCACCGTCTCCTCAAAAGACCTCAACATTTTGTCCTCAGCGCTGACTGTCTCATTGCAAGAATTTGGAGGGGACTCACTTTTTCCATGATTGCATCCAACACTGAATTATTTCTCCAAGAAAAGGAGATTGCTCCTGATTAGCCAAACCCAGGACTTCAAAAGCACAAATGGTGACTTTTCCAAAGGAAACCATTTTGGCGCATAACTGGGGTTAGCGCTTCAGAGCAACAGATGGTCTCTAACATGAGAGTCCAGGGTGCAGACATGGGCGGGTCCTCAAGCAGGTCTTTGCCGTTTCTAAACCCTCCATTTCTGGATCTGTCAAGCAAGGATGGTAACCAAGCCTGCTGCCTAACTGTCGCTGGGAGAATCAGATGAGCTAATGTATAGTAGTGGAGTCGCAGGAGGACTAAATAATCTGCCCAAGTTACAGAATGTTGAGGGTCCAGGCAGAGTCTGAACTCGAGTGAGTTTGTTTTTGGCCATCCAGTTGCATGCTGGTCCCTACCACGGCCAAGGAATGCTGGAAAGCTAGTGCTTACAAAAACCCAGTCATATCCATTGGCTTTCTAGGCTGAGCTGAGAGGGGCTAGGTTAGGAAGTCTTTGAAGGAAGATACTCAGGGGAACATGGGCTTCACTGAACAGGTCACCTTGTTTAGAAACAGAGGTCAGAGCTGTTTCCAACTAGCCTTCTTAAAGACCCAGATTTTCTTTCATTTTGTAAATAAGGCCCTCTTTGTTTGCCATGAAATGCAGGCTATTGTGGTCAAAGAAATGGGAGATGAAATGGCAGAAAAAGGAAATGTACCAAAGAGAAGAGCTGGGCTTATAAAACCTGTCACCCGAGTTGTTCCCTTTGAGTTTCTGGGTCGTTGCGCTGCCAGTCCTTCAGTCCCAGGCTGCACCACAGATCCGCTTTGTTTCATGCAAGCTGGTGACCGCCTTCCCTGTGTCTCTGCAGTGATGCTGAGCCCCTGAGGGCAGGTCCTGGGGCAGAAATAAGCGGTGCCTGGTGACTCAGTCGGTAAAGAATCTGCCTGCTATACAGCAGATCCAGGTTCGATCCCTGAGTCAGGAAGATCCCCTGGAGAAGAGAATGGCCACCCACTGCAGCATTCTTCCCTGGAGAATTTCATGGACAGAGGAGCCTGGCGGGCTACATTCCATGGGGTCACAAAGAGTTGGACACGACCAAGCGACTAACACTTTCCCTACTTTAATACAAAGCAACAGCATGGAGGAAGGGGAGGAAACAGATGCACAGTCAAACCCCAAGAGCTCGCCTAACAGAGGATCGTCAGTGCTACCGTTCCTCCTCTAACAATACCTCCCAGGACCCAGAGATCCTACATCTAGGTGCGCACACAACGAAAATGAGAATATATGCGTGCCAAAAGACGGGTGAGAGCACAGTCACAGCAGCATTCTTTGTAACAACCTCAAACTGAGGAATACCCGAATTTCCATCAGCCATTTAAACAGAAAGATTGCACCACATGCCCAGGAAGGTAGACCACATGACGAGATAGGCAAATCCAGCCCACTACCATATCCGACCACTTCCTGTCTTGTAAATAAAGTTTTATTGGAACGCAGCCACATCCATTCACTACATACTGTCTATGGCGGCTTTTGCACTAACTGGCAAAGATGAGCAGTTACAGAAGAAATAGTATAGCCTGCAGAGCCTCAAGTATTTACTCTCTGGCTCTTTCCAGAACAAATTTGTCAAACTTTGCCACGGAAAAATGAAAATAAAGTCTACAACTTCCCTTGGGCAATGTGGCTGATTTTCACAAACATAATATTGAGCAAAAGAGGCTAACACAGATGAGTACCGGTTGCACAATTGCATTTGTGTGAAGTGTCGAGACAAGCAGCAGAACTAGTCTACGTTGCTGGAAGACAGGTTACTCGTGGAGGATAGTAACTAGACAGGGCCCAAGGCAGCTTACAGGCGCTGGAAACGTGCTTACTCTCCATCTTGGGAGTCATTCTGTGACAGTCCATTGGGATGTCCACAGGTGATGTGCACACTTTCAGGTATGTATGCTGTTCAGCGGTAACATTTTTTAAAATAAATTTAAAAAAAAGAAACGGTGGGTGTGGACCACAATGCCAAGTATTTTCTCAATGTATTTCCTGGGCAGAAAGCTCAAATAACAGATTGTCAAGTTAGAAAACAGATAACTTTCACTTTTCCACACGAGTACACATTTATGCATTCACTCTACAAATGTTCATTGATCTCTCACCACGCACCAGGTGCCGGGGATTCAGCTGGGAGGGAGCTAGACTCAGCCCCCGCCTTCCCGGCATTGGCATTCACTCTCACACAGGCCCAGGGAGTCACACGTGTGTCTCTACACCAACACACACATCTCCATCCCCAAGACGAAGCTGCACACGTGTACACTCCCAACCTGCAGGTCATGTCATTCTCAGGCGAATGCTTTTCTGAGTTTTGCTCTCTCTCCCCTCTCATCCATAACTACCACCTCCCTTCTTACTCAGACACCAAGACTGACGGATGGAGCTCAGTTTAGCTAGCATCGCTCAGAAGGCCTGAATCCTCTGGGGGCCATGGGCCTGTGCTGGTTCCCCAGGTGAGATGGGTCAGACCAGCTGGTTTCCCCAAGGTCATCCCTGGCATCTGAGACACCTCAGCTCAGTTCAGTTACTCAGTCGTGTCCAACTCTTGACTCTTTGTGACCCCATGGACTGCAGCACACCAGGCTTTCCTGTCCATTACCAACTCCCAGAGCTTGCTCAAACTCATGTCCATCAAGTCAGTAATGACATCCAACCATCTCATTCTCTGTCATCCCCTTCTCCTCTTGACTTCAATCTTTCCCAACATCAGAGTCTTTTCAAATGAGTCAGTTCTAAGCATCAGGTGGCCATAGTACTGGAGTTTCAGCTTCAGCATCAGCCCTTTCAATGAATATTCAGGACTGATCTCCTTTAGGATGAACTGATTGGATCTCCTTGCTGTCCAAGGGACTCTCAAGAGTTTCTCCAACACCACAGTTCAAAAGCATCAGTTCTTCAGCGCTCAGCCTTCTTCACAGTCCAACTCTCACATCCATACATGACCACAGGAAAAACCATAGCCTTGACTAGACGGACCTTAGTCGGCAAAGTAATGTCTCTGCTTTTTAATATGCTGTCTAGGTTGGTCATGGCTTTTCTTCCAAGGAGCAAGCACCTTCTGATTTCATGGCTGAGACACCTAGGGATCAGACAAGTGGAGATCTGGCACTGAGGGGGTGGGTGACCTTGACATTCCCTGGGTTTTCCTTTGGTCTCCTCCCCTCGGTGTGGTCACCTGCCACCTGCGGAGTGTGGTCACCAGAGCCTCGTGGTCTAGTGGTCAAGGCTTTCCTGCATGTGGATCAGTGACTGATCTGTGTAGAGGTTATATATTTTCATCTCATATTCTTGGAAGAGCTTCCCAGGTAGCTCAGTGGTAAAGAACCTGCCTGCCCAGGCAGGAGACTCAGGAGAGATGGGTTTCTTTCCTGAGTTGGGAAGAGTCCCCTGGAGGAGGAAACGGCAACCCACTCCAGTGTTCTTGCCTGAAGAATCCCACGGACTGAGGAGCCTGGCAGGCTACCATCCATGGGGTCGCAAAAGATTCAGACATGACTAAGCGACTAAGCATGCACACACACATGTCTACAGAAGGCCAGAACATCAGCGGTGGGAGGTCAGAGCCCATGCCCTGTGTGTTGTGAATAAGGAAACAGAGGTTCCATAATGAGAGAAGCTGGAGCAGAGCTCCACACTCAAGCAGGACTGGGTCTACCAGACTCCAGCCAAAAGCTTGTCCCTAACTCCAGGTGACTGAATGCCTCCTTGCTAAGGGGCCCTCACTGAAAGGGGCCGGCTGATCACCCTCATGGACTCATCACTTAGAACAAAACCTTATTCCTTTCTGTTCCTCCAACATCCCAAGCTCTTCCCCATCCCAGGGCCTTTGCACATGCTGCTCCCTAAACCTGGAGCACCCTTCGCTCTGTGTTCACGGGGCTATTCCCTCTGCTCTTTAGGATCTCAGCACAGAGGTCACCTTCTCAGAGAGCTGTTCCCTGAGCATCCAGTTTCAGCAAGACACCATCTCCTTCCACCTGCTCTCCACCTACCTCTCTCTGTGATTCTTCAAGGCACTCAGCAATATCTGAAAGTATTTGTTTGTCTGTTCTGTGAGCCCCACGGTGGCAAGGACTGCCTTCTGGCCCACTGTTCTATCCTGGTACCTCCAAGCCACTTGATATGCAGGCTCACCATGCAGACACATCCCCGAGGGGCTGGGTGAGCCCACGAGGTGAGGGCTCTCTCGACTGCTCTGATTAAGACCTCCCCAGTATCAGCAACAGCTCCCGGCGTCTTTATATATGGAAGCATATTGACCCAGGGCTGACGGGACCCTGGCGGCGATTTGTGTTTACCTCTCTGATCAATAGGCATCTCAGTGCTCACCCCAACACAATCTACCGCTGAGCATTATTAATTACTGTGCCTGCCTTTTCTTGCATCTCTTGACCCCTCATGAAGTTTGTCTTTGTCCATCCTCTGCCTTGTGGATTTCCCGGGCCTGCAGCTGAGGTCAGGAGGGGGCCCGAGAGTGTTGCTTATTTTCTTCTCCTTCTGAACTAAGTGTCGGGACCACAGGCCTAGATGCTGCCCTCTTCTCTCCTGTGCATTTTCAGGAAAACACCTGTGGAGAGGCTGGGGTGGCCACACGGCAGGAAAAACCTTGATTCCAACCTCAATCCTGCCCCTCACTTGCTGTGTGTCCTTGTTCCCATCCCTTTCCCTCTCTGGGCCTTGATTCGACTCCACTTCAAAATGAAAAGGCTCTCAAAGACTCCCTCAGTTCCTGATAGCACGGGTTTCTTCAAGTTTGGGATTCTTCATGAACAGCCTCCACACTTTTAATGCCCAAAGGGTCAAGCAGTGCAAGTCCTGCCAACTTTCTTGGCTGGGGACACTGTGCACCCCAGTAACCTCTGAATGAATACCTTCATTTATTCATTCAGCAATCGCTCGTCCATTCTAGAAGCACACTTCCAGAAGACACTTCTGGGAATCTGCATACGTACCTGGTATGTGCCTAGTCACTCCGTCCCCCTCCCCCCGGTCATACAGAATAAAGCTCTATGATCCCTACTACACAGATGAGGACACTGAGTCCCTGCATGGTCGAGGACTCTCTCAAGGTCACACAGCTGGTGTGTGGCTGAACCAAGACTGCAACCCAGAGCTGTCTGGCTTAAGGCTTGCCATCTGACCATTCCAAATGAGAACTCCAACCCTAAAATTTGTATCTCCTCTGCCCCCACTTAAAGAGAGATCCCTGGAGGTGAACTTGGCCATGAGCCATTGTTTTTCATCGAAGTTCAGAAAAGAACTATGGTCATTACAACACTGACCCAAGTGTGGGTGGCTTATGGCCTGGAGGAGTTCACACACGAGGTCCAATTAGTTGACACCAATTAACACTGCACCACAGACCCCTCCCTCCTGGTACCAAAGTCCTTTCAGGATCAAAAAGACAGACGACCCAGGTCATACTTTAAGAAAGAAGCTAAGCAGCAAACACCATTTACTATGCAAAGCAATTCCTCTTTCCTAGAATGTGCTGGTGTTGAGACATGGAAATACATTCAAATTAACCCCTGAGCTATTCCTCTTCCAAATTCCTCATTTAGGGTTGACTCCCTGGCACATGATATTACTAATTCAGACCTCCAGGAAGGCATACTGATTACCTTGAATACATATGAGGGCTCCACAAAAACCATTTGGTTCAGGGTGGAAATTAGAGTTCAAGGTACAAGTTCCAGCCCCCAGTGCAACATTGAAGGGCCCCCCAGGACCTGGCTGCAACCAAATTTGTTCATGAACCCATTAAACAAATATTTATTGAGCACCTATTCTATGCTAAACACTGTTCCCAGTGCTGGAGATACAGCAGTGAATAAAACAATTGGAAAGTCCCTGCCCTCCAGGAATTTACATTTTAGTGGGAGAGAAAGTTAACAATAATAATAAATTCTAGAGCATAGTAGGTGAAAGAAGCATTCTGATGGAAAACAAAGCAGGGGACTTCCCTGGTGGTCCAGGGGTTAAGACTGCCTCCCAATGCAGGGGACAATCCCTGGTTGGGGAGCTAAAATTCCATACGCATTGAGGCCCAAAGCATAAAACAGAAGCAATGTTATAATAAATGCAATAAAGACTCTAAAAATAGTCCACATTTTAAAAAATCTTTAAAAATGAAAAAGAGAGCAGGATCAGGCAATATACAGTGCTGTGAGGTGAGGGTGTTGATTTTTAACAGGGTTATCAGGGAAGATCTTCTAAGAAGGGGAAAGCTGGACAAAGACTTTATTCCAAGGCGAAGGGCCTCCCAGGACCTGGCTGCAATGCTAAGGAGACATGATCTAAGGAGAGCTGATGGGGGCTCCACGCACAGTAGCAACAGTGAAGCACAACAGGAGCTCAGAGTCTCTCAAAATATATGAAAAGTGTGGCCCACATGCTAACGATGGTTTAAAAGTGGAGGGGGAGGGGCTTCCCTAGTGGCGCAGTGGCTAAGACCCCCTGCTCCCAGTGCAGGGGGCACGGGTTTGATTCCTGGGCGGGGAACTAGATCCCACAGGCCACGAGTGAGAGTCCACATGCCTCAACCAAACATCCCACATTGCTGTTTAGTCGCTCAGTCATGTCTTGACTCCCTGTCACCCCATGGACTGTAGCCCACCAGGCTCCTCTGTCCATGGGACTTCTCAGGCAAGAATACTGGAGTGGGTTGCCATTTCCTTCTCCAGGGGATCTCCCCTACCCAGGGATCAAAGACCTGGGTCTCCTGGAATGCAGGCGGATTCTTTATCCCTGAGCCACCTGGGAAGCCAGAAGATCCCACATGCCGCAACTCCTAAAAGGGATCCCACGTGCCACAGCCACAGAGCTTGCAAGTTGCAGTGAAGACCTGGTGCAGCCAGATACAGATATACACACATTTATACACCAGTTCAGGGCAAGACTTGATAGAAGAGGACCCCAAGGCATTCGGAGCCTCTGGGAAGGTGGGTCGTTGACTCCTGCAATGGACACATCTGCAAATTAAATTGGAGGGGATCAGTTTGGGTTGAGGGTAGCACGGTACATATTCAACACTCAAGTGTAGTCAGCAAGCAGGCTGGATAGTTTCCTCACAGATCTCCTTCAGGAGGAGTCTCTGCTGTCTGTCTTTTTTCTTGTCGAGCCTCTACCTGAAGGGCACCCCCCATCTCACAGCAGGAGCAGCCCCCACCTTCAATGCCAACTTGTCCAAGAACTGGAATACTGCCCCTCTTTAGAAATCTCCCAGCCCCTCTTCCTACAGCTTTTCCAGGCACTTGCTCTTTCCTACCAGAACCTAGCAGGCTGATGAAAGAGGGAATATTAAAGGGTTGAGCAGAGAATAGAGGGAATTGCTGCCTCATATCTCACGAGTGACCGACTCTCTCCTTGGGAGTAAGTTGACCTGCTTTCTGCCCCTGCCTCCTGAGGACCCCTGTCTCTTCTTAAGAGTCACAGGCCTTTTCACAATATGCCTTTATCAATATGATTCCAATAAATGTTTCAGTTCCGCATATAAATTCCAGGGCCCGGCTGCCCAGCAGAGGCGACCTGCTCAATCAGCAGACCATAAAGATGTAATAATGCAATTAAAAGGTATGGCCTGTCACCCTCATAAAGCTGAAGATCAATGCAGGAGGAGCTGAGGACATCGGGGAGTGGAATCTGGCTTCTCGGCAGCATCTGTAGGATGAGGAAACGGTGATTCAGCAAAACCGGGGACCAAGGTGCCCAAATCTGGAGAGGCTCTAGCTCCAGATCAGGGTCCCATCTTGGTTTCTGGTCTCCTTCAGTGGGCTGGAGGCCAGGAGACGTGGACTCTGTCTCCAGGTCACCCACAAAGACCCTGAGATTTCAAACAAGTCCCTTCAGTTCTTTAAGCCTCAGTCGCCTCACCAGTAAAGTGGGTGTAATGCTAATACTCGGAGAAGGCAATGGCACCCCATTCCAGGACTCTTGCCTGGAAAATCCCATGGATGGAGGAGCCTGGTGGGTGCAGTCCATGGGGTCCCTAAGAGTCGGATACAACTGAGTGACTTCACTTTCACTTTTCACTTTCATGCATTGGAGAAGGAAATGGCAACCCACTCCAGTGTTCTTGCCTAGAGAATCCCAGGGACTGGGGAGCATGGTGGGCTGCCGTCTGTGGGGTCGCACAGAGTCGGACACGACTGAAGTGACTTAGCAGCAATGCTAATACTGCCTTCTTCACAAGATTGTTGAGACAGACCAGGCACAGAAAAAATTAAAGCTGGAGGGATCCTAAGTCCGTAGACTGCAAAAATCAAATGCCTACGGGGCCAGGCAAATGATGGTATGGACCACCAGGGCTGGAGAACCTCTTACCATTCACAGAATCATAAAGAATTTGAGTGGAAGGAAATTCAGATCAAATCTTCACCTTATTTGTTGCACAAACACTGAAATCCAGGGAGGGTGACAAATTCCATGAAGCCCAAAAGAGCATCAGTGAGGGCGGTGGGAGCAGAACTCAAACATACTGACTCTGAACTTAGTGCTTAAAGCACTGTCCCACCCAGAAGTCCAAGGATGAGTAAGAACCACCGGAAGAGAGAAAAGATGAGCCATAATTTACCTGCAGACAGAAGATAGAGTGTTGTTCAGTTGCCAAGTCATGACCAACTCTTTTGTGACCCCATGGACTGCAGTACGCTAGGCTCCTCTGGCCTCCGCTATCTCCCAGAGCTTACTCAAATTCACGTCCCCTGAGTGTGATGTTATGAAAGGTTTCCTCTTCTGCTGCCCTCTTTTCTCCTTTTACCTGCAATCTTTCCCAGCATCAGAGTCTTTCCCAATGAGTTTGTGCTTCGTGACAAGTGGCTAAAGTATTGGAGCTTCAGCAACAGACCTTCCAGTGAATATTCAGGGCTGATTTACTTGAGGATTGACTGATTTGCTCTCCTTACAGTCCAAGTGACATTCAAGAATCTTCTCCAGCACCACAATTCAAAAGCACCAATTCTTTGGCACTCAGCCTTTTTTATGGTCCAACTCTATATCCATACATGACTACTGGAAAAAACATAGGTTGGACTAGACAGACCCTTGTTGACTAAGGGATGTCTCTGCTTTTTTATACACTGCCTAGGTCTGTCATAGCTTTTCTTTCAAGGAGCAAGTGCTTTTAATTTCACGGCTGCACCTGGAAGGTGTTGCAGTTAAGGTGAGATGAACCATAAAAGGCCTATTTGCCCCTGGAATGATGGATTCCCATGGATGACCTTGGAAATAACGGGCTGGGGACACTTTAAGTTGAAATCTTATGTAACACACTGCTTACAAAACTGGCCCTGTTCTCTGTTCCTCTCTGTGTGTTTGCCATCTGCAATGTGTCTTTACAGTTCCTTCAGTTGGGAAGTGGAGTCTATTTCTCTATCTCTTTAGTTCGGATTAGCCATCTGGTAGAGGAGGAGATTGCATGTCTTTTCCAAGCCTGGGCCTCAAGAGGCCTTATGCATTTCTGTTCTTTCCTGTGGAACTTGCCCATCTACCATGAGTCTGCTGGAGGATGGAAAACACTTGGTTCTTAATCCCCATCAGCCCAGCACAATAGTTAGCCAAACAACAGACTTAAGCAAGGCTATCCTAGAGCATCCAGAAGCATGAGTGAGCCAAGTCACGACTAGCCAAGTCCAGTCAAGACCAGAAGAGCCACCCAGATGATCCGCAGGCTTGTAAACAATAATGAGTAAGTGCTTATTGTCTGAAGCCAGTGAGCTCTGGCATTGTCTGTCACTCAGCAACAGCTGACTGATACTTACTTTCCCTTACTTCCTAGCCTTACGATCTTGGGAGAAATTCCTTTACTGCTTCAAGCCTCAGTTTGCAAATAGTGGCAATGATGACGATAAGGATGATGCCAACTTGCCAGGGTCTTTGTGGAGATTAAACAAGAGACGGAACGTGCCACACTGTGAGTGCTCAGTATACGTCAACATATATATTTCTTTCTTCCAGGAAGCCATACCATAGCCTTGGTTCACCAAGGGATTAGAGGATGTGTGGTCTGCTCCCAGGCCCATTTCTAGAAGACCTATAATCAAATTGAGACTGGGCTAACAGGTCTTGGAATTCCAAACCCAAGTCCTCAGGCACCCCTGGACTTCTTGGTCTGCTGGGCAGTCAGGGCAGGGGCAGTGCCAGGGCAGGCGGCCTCGATGCCAGCTGAGTTCAGCAGCGCAGTTTGCTCTGCTTGCCAGAGCTTGCATGTTTACATACATCCCATAATTACCATCTGCACAGCCAGCGGCATTTGTTGCAAATGGGCCGTTTCCATCTGTTGAAGCAATTTCCTCAGAGGAATTTGCATTGATCACTTTTTTATGCAAAGCTTTTGTATAGATCATTTTTCCCCCCCAATGGTTTTTAATAGGTCTAAATATTTGAAGGGCAGGGAGGGGCCTCAGAAGAAAGGAGGTTGAGGGCTGGGGAGACTCGTGGTGGGGGAGGAGAAAGGGGGTGCTGCTCTTCCACAAAACTTCACCTGTATTTCTCATCTGCAGCGACCCAACTCAACTGCTGCTCAGGACCCCAGCCCAGGCAATGCCATTTCAAATATTTATTGTTTGCCTTTACACTTGAGCTGGTAGCTGATGGTTAATGGAGGAGCCTCCCTCGGAATGAGGGAAAATGGGGCGTGGTAATTAACCAAGCAACTGGTTGACTCCAGCTCAGAGCTTCGTACCTGAGAGGACCAGATGGACAACTTTGCATATTTTTGACAGCTGTAATGAACAGGGCAGCTCCGTATTGATTAAATGTCTAGGAAATTAGTGCAACCCTCTGGAGCTCCATTATTTACTATTTCTGCTCAAATTCTCAGCGAAGTTTACACAAGCAGAAGTCTGCGGTAAGAGAAGGCGGAAAAGAGGAGACAGTTGAATGAGATGATAAATGCAATCTAGGGGCTCCAGCCCAACAGATGCAGAATGGGGGGATTGACTGTAGTTTTGACATTGAGCTCCCAGGGGGACAAAAATCTAGATTGATTCACTTCGGCATCCCCTGTGTCCAAGCATGGTATCTGGTACAAGTAGGCTTTGGGAGATGACTGGCCCTAGATAGGGCATTTGACTAGAAATAAAAATCTAGTTTCTGGACTCAGGCAGAGATCTGAGGCTCAATAGGTAGATGACAGACTGTGACTTTAAAGTAGATGACATCACATCCTTGAAAATAAAACTAAATCTTTACTAAACAGCAACAAAAAGAATCATGTGCGTGTAAGTGATGTTCATGCCAGCACCCCAGCCCCACCGTAATTCTCATCACAGCGCTGAATGGCTATGGGATGCTAGATGAACAGAACAAGACAGGTCTAAACAGGCCCAGCCAACACTCAGGTGGAGTTTTTGAAAGTATGGTCTGCAGAACACCTGTATCAGAATCAGTTGGGAAATGGATTACAAATGCAGATTCTTGGGCCCTTGTTAAAGAAAAGATTATTCAGACGCTTGTTAAAAATGGTGAGGAAGAGGGTAGGAGGTGCATAGTGGCTACACCAGAAATTTTGCAATAGGTGAGAGACTGGGCTCAACTCTAAATGAATACAACAAACAAAAGTGGGAATTTATGCTTCCCAGAGGAGCAGAGTTGGTGTGTGTGTGGGGGTGGGGGGGGGGGGCACTATGTGGAATCTGTGGATGGAAAATTACCAAGAGGTAGGGTAATTCTTTGCTAGACTGACTTAATAGGATTCTTGCTGAAGGCAGGCCACAGTGACAAGATATCAAGTGTCAGGGGCTTGGGAAATCGATCAGATATCAAGGGTGATCGGGCCAAGGATGGGGGATTTTTGGCTAAAACTGACCCAGCAAGATTCTTGCTAAAACTGGGAAAAGTAAGTCAAAGACAGAGTCCATGGCCCAAGTCTAATCAGAAAGAGGACTCAGTGGAGCCTAACTCAAAGGAAAGCATTACCCTCAAGAATAAGCAGGTTAAATAAGTTCCTAAGGGGATTCCGATGTGTTGAAGCTGGAGGATCACTGCGGGCTCTGGATCCTGGGTTAGAGTCCTAGCTCTGCCTCTTCTTACCAGTCATGTGACCTGGACGGGTCAGAGTGCCCAATCAGAAGGCCTTGGAGCTGTCCCTGGTGCTGCCCTGCGCTTCAGTGCCTCTTTCCACTAGTCTGTTTTTTCCATCTTAATTCACAACCTCCCTTCATTCAGGAAGCCATATTCTGTCACTTCCACTGATGTCTAGTCTCCTGTGTGCACTCTCATGCTAGGAAAACACACTCTGAAATTCCTATATATATATGCCTGTACCCTTCTCTTGTATTTTTAGAGATCTCACCTACCTCTGATTCCACAGGGCTGAATGGCTCCCCACTCCAGTACTCTTGCCTGGAAAATCCCATGGACGGAGGCGCCTGGAAAGCTGTGGTCCATGGGGTTGCTGAGGGTCGGACACGGCTGAGTGACTTCATTTCACTTTTCACTTTCACGCATTGGAGAAGGAAATGGCAACCCACTCCAGTGTTCTTGCCTGGAGAATCCCAGGGACAGGGGAGCCTGGTGGGCTGCAGTCTATGGGGCCGCACAGAGTCGGACACGACTGAAGTGACTTAGCAGCAGCAGCAGCAGACCATGCTTCACCTAACACCTGTTGATTCCAGTCTTTGGCAAATGCAGTCATTGCAACAGAATCTCAATGCTTCCACCAGAAGAAGAGAGAGAAAAATCCTGGGTGGGTGTCTAGGTGTCAAACAGATACACAGACTGGTCTAAGGGACTTCTTTGCTATACTTTTTGTCTTTTGTCTTATTCACAGAAGGTGAGTTGGAACTTGACTAGCATAGTAAGCCTTCAATAAATGTTGAAAGGATGGAGGGAAAGTGGACAGATTGAATAAGTGACAGATACGATGGAAACTATGACGATGATGATGACAACATTGACAATGAGGATGTCAGTCATGGAGATAGTGATGTTGGTGATGGTTCTATTTTGTCACAGGACCACAAAGATTTACTTATTTATATCACTGACTCCTGAAGATATTTGGGTTTGAGACGCTGGTTTATTACGTGGATGAAGAAATGGATGGATGGGTGGATGGATGGATGGATATAGGGTACAGGGGGAGTTGAGTGATAGATGTATGAATGGGTGGAAAGAAGGACTAAAAGGAAGGCTGGAGGAAGAAAGGAAAGAAAATGAGACATTAAAAAAGAAAGAAAGAAAAGGAGGACAAGTGAAGATTAAAGAAAGAAAAGAAAAACGCGGGGGGTCGTGGGATGAGGGAGACCGTGAATTCTATTGTGCTGTAAACACTCATCAAGCAAGACTGAGAGAAAATGGAGTAAATTCGTCCAATGCATCATGGAATATTTCTGTACTTCATTTACTCTCCCTTTAATTAGGTAAAAAGCCTATTCTATTAACAGCTACCCTTGCAGATCCAGACAAAATTAACTCCTGGTGCCTCATCCAGGCAGCAGGGCAATTGATTCTTCCCCCTAATCCGTTTATTTCATTAGCAATACATTTATTTGGTACATGCATTTTGCCACGCTGCAGCAATGAAATGTCCCTGCAAGGTGTGGGGCATGGGGGTAGCATTTGGAATATTAACCAAATCGCTATTACCGCCATGGCAGTGCTTAAAGATCATATGTAAATCAAATGTCAAGGGAGAAAATTGTAGCGAGGGCTGTCAGGAAACAATTTAGCGGTGGTTAAAGGCACAGCTCATGGCTGGGTGAATTGTGAACTTAGCAAATGGAAAACCAAGCCAGCTCCCACTGTGGAGGCTGACGAGACCCAGAAGAAAAAGCATGAGGAGGCTGGGGAAGCACCGGATAGTTGCACCCCACAAAAAAGGAAACAAGCAAGCAATGCATCCACTCTTCACTGTTCACAGCCAGCTGCTGTGGTGAGTCCCCACTGAAAGCGAATTCGGACTGTTGAAGCATTTCACGACCTTTTCTGCCTTTTTTATTTAGAAGGAGGATTTAATCACATGGAAAGAGCAGTTGTTTAACAACAACAAAAAAATAGTGTGGGCTCTTTCTTTTCTCAGACTCTTGGAAATTGGTTTCCATGTTGCAAAACAAATGATGACGATGATGAAATATCACATGCCCCAGGGATGTTTGATACAGCTTCTCTTCTTGGGAAGTTATCCTTAAGAGATGATTCTGTATGTGTGCGTGTGTGTGTGTTTATAAAATGACTGCTGGGTTACTCTGTCAGGGGTGAGTCACTGCTCAAGGTATTTCAAGCAGGAAGGGATTTAATACAGGGAGTTAACTGTTGGAAAGACAGAAGGGAACACAGCTCAGGAAACCCAGAAGCACAGGAATCATGGGGACTAACATGGGAAACGGTGGTTTGCATGTCTTCTGGAAACTGACGATTCCCAAAGTTAAAGCAGATGCTGCCTGCCTTCCTTTGCTGATGCCTTGCACCTCCCTGCAGCGCTCTCTCGAGTATCATGGCTTCTCCCCCACCTTCAAATCTCACCAAAGAGCTTCTCCTTCTTTCTCACCACTACATTCTCCGTAAACTGCGTCTCTTGGGAAGAAGCTTGCTTTGGAGTTCAAATCATAGCTCCGACAGCAGAACTGAGGTCTCAGGAAAGTCAGCTCACCTCTTGGAGTCTCCAACCTCCCATCTCTGATATGGGCTTACTAGTACCTGGTCACAACAGAGACGTTGCTGGGACAAAGTATAAAATATTCAGGTACCCAGCACACAGAGGGTGCCACATTAATGCCAAGTGCTTTCTGCCCTCTTCCTTTTACCCTTGCGTCTCCCTGGGAGGTTCATTTGAAGCCAGTTTCCTCCACAGAGACCTTGCCGGGGCGCAGGGGGCAAATTCCCAAGGTTCCGGGTCCCCCTGGGAAAAGTGCGCCTTTAAAGAAAGCCATTAAGGATTTAATTTCTTATCATCTTCCATTCCAACTGGCCAGAGTGTTATGAATAATATCCTATTAGCTGGAGACATTCAAACAATCACCCGTTAACATGTTCTCACGGCGAAATGATGAAGCATCCTCCGAAATCACGGGCGCTTATCTGCGGCCCACTCAGCAGGCACTCCATCACACCCACCAACGACACTTCTTGTATTGCTGTCTTGGATTCCAACTAATCATTACGGGGCAGCAGGAGAGCTGGAAGCTCCTTCGGCCGGCTGCAGGCTCCTGGGGCAGGGCCCTGCTTCACCTTGGCCAGCCCCCTGGTGTCTGGATAAACACCCGCCCCAGAGGGCATTGAAGCAACTTCTCATTAGGCAAATCACCAGCATGCAATGATTTTTTAAGTTTTTTTTTTTTTTTTAACGTGGGCTATTTTTAATGTCTTTATTGAACTTGTTACAATACTGTTTCTGTTTTGTGTTTGGGTTTTTTCGCTGGGAGGCATGTGGGACCTTACTTCCCTGACCAGGGGTTGAACCCTTCCAACCCCTCTGCATTGGAAGGCAGAGTCTTAACCACTGGACCACCAGGAAGTCCTTCCATGCAGTGACTTTGCAAGAGGGAAACCAAATCAGGAAAACCATCGGCTGCGAAATGCATTAAGCCAAGAACAGACAAAGAGGAAAATGACACAAAGGTGCTATTTAAAATAAAGATACAGATGAAACAGATAAAATGGAGACACCAACTTTCAAGAGTAAGGGGCCCCAGAGAAGGGCAGTTCCAGTTTTTATTCCTCTCCGCCCAAATGCCAGGAAACGTGACCCCATGGGCTGTATAGTCCCTGGAATTCTCCAGGCCAGAATACTGGAGTGGGTACCCTTTCCCTTCTCCAGGGGATCTTCCCAACTCAGGGATCAAACCGAGGTCTCCTGCATTACAGGCAGATTCTTTACCAGCTGAGCCACAAGGGAAGCCCAAGCATATTGGAGTATGTAGCCTATCCCTTCTCCAGTGGATCTTCCCAACTCAGGAATCGAACCAGGGTCTGCTGCATTGCAGGCAGATTCTTTACCAACTGAGCTATGAGGGAAGCCATTTAAAATAAAGATATACACGAAACAGCTAAAATGGAGACATCAACTTTCAAGAGTAAGAAGGAGCCCCAGAGAAGGGCAGTTTCAGTTTTTATTCCTTTCCTCCCAAATGCCAGAAAAAATGCGTCTTACAGAAGCTAAGCCCAGCAAAGCATCCTCTGGCCATGTAACTGAGGGAAACACTGAGTATCAAAGCCCAGCTTGCTGCTTCAAAGTACACATCACAGGCTAAGGATGGCAACCTGCCCTGCAGGAAAGACAGTCGCTTAATTCTTTCTTTACAATGCTCACCAAACCTGTTTAACCAGAGAATCTCTCTTTTCCTTCCTGCATCTGCCAGAAACATTCCTTGGTAGGGATGGGGCTTTCTGTGAGATAAGGAGCCTTCATTCTCTAAATTCTCTTTGTTTTTGCAGTCTCTCTTAATTAAGAGAGAGTGTTTTCCTTGTGTTTATATTGATCCGCGACCAAAAGCAACCGTGACAGGTATTCCACAGAATGGTTCCCTTTGAGAATTTTGGATGGTGATGGTGACTCCACTGAGGTCAAGGAAAGAGGAAAAGGAGTTAATAGATACCGTGTTCCTACTATGTGCTAAGCCCTTCAGAGGCATTGTACCGCTAACCTTCCCAATAATCCTATGACGTGTCTCCCCCTTTATAGATGAGAACACTGAGGCCCGCATAGATGGCAAAAGAGTCCATTTCCCTGGGCCAGGGATGGCCCATGTCTGGATTCTAAGTCCTGGCCCAGAGCACTTCTACCTGGAACAAGACACTCCTTAGTCCTTTGGGTGCCGGGACCCACTTGAAAAATGTGATGAATCTGGGTATTCAAATGCAGAGAATTCATGGACCCATTAAGGTCCAGGATTAAGGCTCCTATGCTTCCACACTAACGCTTCCAAGGGCGAAACTTTGCCCAGATGCAGCAGGGGAAGAAAGGGTCTACCTATCCCCACTGCCAACCTCTGCTATGAAAAGACAAAAACCATTATTATGACAGGGGAGACCCTGCCCTCCCAGCATGCAACAGCTCCAAACATTTCACTGATCCCCACACTCAGCTTGTAAGTCGTTCCTGTTATTGTGCCCACTTTACAGATGAGCAGACTCGAGGCTTGGGGAGACTGCTTGCGTTGCCAAGAAGTGAAGTCACTTAGAATTTAGAAAAGGAAAAAAAAAAAAGGTGGAAAAGAAGAAGCTCCAAGAGGACAAACAATCATTTTTGAGCACTTTGTCTACGGCCTTCCAGGTTCCTCATTTAGTCTTCCCAGAAATGAGAACTAAGCCGGTGCCCGGCTCCCATCTTATAGATGATGCTGTTGAGGCCAGAACTTTTTAAGCGAGTCCTTCCAGACCATGGCGGGGTAAGATCTGAACCCGCTCCTGGTCCCAGCCCAGACCTGTTCTCTTTCCTCTCCCCTTTCCTCAGCTCCCTAAGGAATTTCAGGGGCTGTTCTTATCCTTGGGGTTGTAGATACAGAGGACAGCGGATCAGGCACTCGGGTGGGAGGGAGGAGCGGCTTGAGGAAGGCTGCTCCTATTTAGGGGAACTTCCATGCTTAAACGCTTCCCTTCCCGTTCTCTCTGACCTTGGGTGGCTGCCGTCACCTTAAATGCACAGTAATACACTCTCAGTCACTGTTCAATGCCCAGGGGAATGGTTTAAGGCCCTCCACCGGAGTGAATATTTTTATGCAGGCTATAATTTCTTTTAAGACCTTCACAGCGTTCCTGCAGCCTCCACCATGCCCTCTCCTCTGGGGAGCACGCGGCAGAAAGAAAAACCGCTCTCTAATGAGGGGGCGGTGAGCTGTAGGCAGAGGAGCCCAGGCTGTGTCACCCCTGGGCTGAGCGTAGGGTCTGCTTCCCTATTATCTTCTCTTTTACCCCCTAAAACCCATCCTCGGTGATAATAATCATGACCAACATTTACAGAGCCCTGGCTATGTGTCAGGTCCATTATAGAGACCAATACTTATCCTCTCCCTTAATCCTAACAGCACTGAGAGGCTGCTACCCCATTCTACAGATGAGCAGCTGAAACACAAAGAAGGCAGGTGCTGTATGAGTTATCCATGGTCACATAGCAAGAAACGGGGAAGCCAGACTAGAAACCTAGAGAGTCGGGGTTCCATATACAACATCGAAATACACTCCATCGAAGGTGGCACAGTGGTAAAGAATCTGCCTGCCGATGCAGGAGATACAAGAGACGCAGGTTAGATCCTGGGTTGGGAAGATTCCCCTGGAGGAGGAAATGGCAGCCCACTCCAGTATTCTTGCCTGGGAAATCCCACGGACAGAGGCGCCTGGGGGGCCACAGTCCATGGGGTGGCAAAGAGTGGGACACGACTGAGAGACTGATCGCACACCAGCCAAGGGGAGGACGCCAAGAACAGACCTGGTCACGTCACTCCCAGCTGCAAACCCTCCAGGAGCTCCCTGCCGCCCTTGGGCTGGAGAGCAAATCCTTCCCCACTCGTCTTCAGGCCCTGCCCACCGCTCCATCCTTGTCTTGCCTCCACACCCTTCCTGGCTCTCGGTATGATGCTGGATTGACCTCTTGTGTTTCTAGACCCCCCGCTCCACACTCCTGCCTTTGCTACAGGGCCTTTGCACCTGCCTTTCCTCTGCCTGGAACACTCTCAGCCACATACCTTCAATCCATTCCCATCTGGTTCTCTCCATCGCATCTAAATATCACCTCCTCAGGGAAGCCTGCTCTGATTGCCACTCTTGGTCAACACCCTCATTGGTTCCCATTGCTGCAGCTGCCACATTTCTATTCGTAATTTGTTTATGGGATTATTTGACCCACATCTGCTGCTCCAGTTAAAGTGTCCGTGCCAGGAAGCCAGAAACCATGATTATCTTGTACACTGCTATCTTTTTGGCTCCTGGAATCATGGACATCCAAAATATATGCTGAATGACTGGGTGAGTAAACAAGAAGATGAGTGGCTGAGTGAACAGACATAGGAAAGGAGCAAGGTGTCCGGGTCGGCAGAGCAAGTCCAGCAGGGCCAGGACTAGGGTGAGGTAAGTGAGGCATCATCCGCATCTGGGACTTAAAATGTTCAGTAATCAAGAGAAGTGCTTTCATGCAGTATTTTTAAAATTCAAATTTAATGCAAACAAAAATCCATGATGAACAAAGTCTAAACATTTTAAATAAAGTGCCGTGTGAGTCACATTGGCGCCTGAGGCAAAAGGGAAAAAATCAGTCATTCTAATTCTGTCTTTGTTTAAATTTTGATATTTTGTTCATCAGAGATTTGTTTGCATTAACTTTTGCTTTAAAAAAAAATACTTCACTGAAGCTTTATTTTTCTTTTTTTTAATCTCAACTACTGGGATCATTGATAACCTTCCTTTCAGTTCTGTGCCCAATACTTTCCTCTTTCTAATCCTGGCTGGCTCCAGCCTTTGCTTTGTCATTGGACAGCTCTGCAACCTCAAGCCAGCTACATGACATCTCTGGTCTTCTCCTTTCTCATCCATAAAGGCGGAGTCAGGACCATGAGGCGGCCCCCACAGTCAGGGCCTTCAGCGGGGAGGTGGGGAACATGAGCTTGCCACAGGACCTTTGTAGTTTGCTTTGCCTGGAACATGCTAGGAACTCGTAAATGGCAGCTGCCCAGTGAGTTGTGTCATTTCTAGCTCATAAATGAGGAAACTGAGGCTCAGAGAGATCCTGTGGGTTGTTTCAAGTTGCAAGTCTTGTCAGTCTTGTGTTCACTGCCTCTCCAAGTCCAGCCCTCTTCAGTGAACAGAGGCAGAGGCTGAGAATAGAGCCAGGAAGAAGAGGCAGCAAGCAAGGGGCAGAGACAGGACTGGAACCCAGGTCTTCTTTCCCCAGCTCAGGCACTTTCCTCAACCTCATGGTGCATTTGCAGTTTTCAAAGACTCCTAAGGCTACATGGTGCCTGTTGTTCTAAGTCACTTCAGTCACATCCAACTCTGTGTGACTCCATGGACTATAGTGCACCAGGCCCTCTGTCCACGGGATTCTCCAAGCAAAAATACTGGGCTGGGTTGCCATGCCCTATATCAAGGGATCTTCCCAACCCAGGAATCAAACCTTGGTCTCCTACATCTCCTGAATTGGCAGGCAAGTTCTTTACCACTAGCCCCACCTGGGAAAGCTATATGCTGTGCCCAGCAAAGAGACCAGGAAGCCGTGTAGTTCAGTCTCGGGGCATTTGAGGCATCTCCCAGTGGCCAGCCGCTGGAGGCATCCTCCCTTCACAGTGGCCTCATATTTCACAAAGCCAGAACTCTCTCATCTCCGACCTCATGCCGTTACCTATGCCCTCTGAAATGCATAGAGCCATGCAAAGCGGGTACTTGGAGAGGCCAATGGTTCTCAGAAGACGCACTTTGGGTAAACTCTTTAAAAACAGCCCCTCCTCAACTCTTTGGTTCAATTCACTCTGCTGTCAGCCGAAGAAAAATGTGCAAACACCACAAGCTGTGCAGTTAGACAGAGTTGGACTTGAACCCAGCTGCCTGGCATTGGAAAGTCCCTTTACCTCTATGTCACACCATTTATTTGTCAAAAGTGGATAAGCAATGGTGTAAGAGTGACAGAGACCATAAATTCATTCAGGTGCTCTCATATACAGTTTCACTTTTTGTATAGATGGGATTATATTCTGTATGGTCATCTGCAAAGATGTGCTTTTTCTCTTACTTTTTTTTCTCTTATTGTTTTCTCTCTTATTGCTTCTTGAGTATCTTAGTACTGGGGCTTAGGAAAGCAGGCTTTAGACACAGATCTCCTGTTTTGAATCTCAGATCTGCAACATGCTGGCTGGACAAACATCCTAATGTCCTCCTCTCACCTTTCCTGAGTGTTCACGTCTATAAAATGGGGTGTTGACATTGTTCACAGTGTAGCTGAGAAGATTAAGTCAGGGGCTGCAGGGAGAGTGTGTGACCCCTGGTAAGGGCTCAGTAAAAGCTGGCCGATATTGCTCCAAACACCAACTTTGGTTCTCTTAGGCTATTGCCAATAAGATTGTGTTCCAGAATGTGTTTAAGCCTTTTCTGGTGATGGACGTCAAGGCTCTTTTCCTACACCTGCTGATCACAGTCATAATTGCTAAGACACTGAGTGCTCACAAGGCAGGAGATACGAAAGGGAAGGTTCGTATTGTTAGGACTGTGTTGATGCTTTACAGTGAAAAAGTACCCATGTACATCCCTGGTAGGAGATGAAAATTAAAAGAAAGAAAACAGAAGCAAGGGAAAGGAAGAAAAAAGGAACAAGGGAATGGGAAGGAAAAGGTAGGTGGTTGGTGGGTGGGATGCAAGATGACAGGCGTAGGTCTGAAATAGACCAGCCAGGTGACCCAGAAACGGTGGCAGTGACTTTGTATCATCAGTCCTGTGTGATGATCATGACCCTGGAATCATCTGGAATCTGACCAGCCCAGGATAGGGAACAGCCTTCAGATTCATTGTTTGAAAGACTGAAGAGTGTGTGCATGCCTGAATGTGTCTGTACACTCATGTATGTGTGTGTCTCTCTGGGTAAGCATGTGTCTCAGTGCATGCGCTCTGTGTAAAGGCGTGTGTGTGTGTGTGTGTGTGCACCCTCTGTGTGGGCATGCCAGCCAGCCTGAGTGGGCATGCCTGCATGTCTGTGCATTTGTGTATGCGTGTGTCTCTCTGCGTGTAAACGTGTGTAAGCACGTGTGTTTGTGTATAGGCATGTCTGCATGTGTCTGTGGCACACATGTGTGTGTGAGTGTGTGTGTGGGTGCGCGTCTGTATGTACCTAAGGATGAGCATAAGCGTGTGTCCTTGTGCACAGCTGCACGTCCTTGTGCGTGTCTGTTTACATATGTGCTTGTATCTCCTCTTTAGCAGGCAAGAAGCCCAGCAGACGGGCTGAAGGATGCAGACATGAATAGTTCGGAACACCGCCCGGTCCTTCACACGGGCAGTGGAGGGGCAGTTAGCATTCACGTTTAGGATGAAACACCGTTCTGATTGATCTCCCCGACACCATTCCCTCTCTCTTGTCTTCCCTCAAGTTCTCTAATTGTCAGCTCTGTCCACACAAAGAGCAGCGGATCCCAGCAGCATGTATAACCTGCCCTGACCGAGCTGTTTGAGAAAGCCAAGCTTTCTGGTTGATGGACGATTACCTCTCTTTAATTACCGTTTTGAAAATTACATTTTGGATGGGGATCTCGGCAAAATGCACTCTGTTCTTTGATCATTTGGATGGCGGCCCTTGAACTGAATCTCAGCTCCATCATTAGGGGCATCGCTAATTTTCCAGAGAGAGATGCAAGTGTCTGCATGTTCGGGGGGTTTCCCCAACACAAAGTGACTCCAGACGGCTCAGGCTTTGACATTAAGTGAGGCGTTTTCCAAACAGTCCTTTCTCTTCCTGGCCCACAAAAGCATCTGCAGCCACCTTTATCTGCTTTAACCTGAAGGTGTTCACTTCCTTCTCCCTTCTATTTGTTGCATCCAACCTGCAGACCAAATCAGCTAACTGCCTTTGTTAATACTGTGTGAAAAATCAGGGTAACGAGGCTCTGAGTGAGAGTCAAGAGTTGCTAGCTAGGATGAAGGATTTAGAACATGAAGATTCTTGCTCTTATTGGTTGGCAGACGGACAGTAAGAGTGCTGATTCACCAAACTCAAAGGCTTGTACCAGGTCATATAAAGGCTCCGTCTGCTTCACTCATTCATTCATCACAGGTTTATAGATCTCCAGCTACAACAGGTATTGTTCTCCTCACATGGGCTCAGGGCTACCAGAGTCTTTCTTGATATCTGAGGCTTTCAAAGAGGTGAGCTGTGGATACCTGAGGTTCCTGAATTAGACACGAGTTGTTCTCCAGTCACTGAGTTGTGTCCGACTCTTTGCAACCCCATGGACTGCAGCACGCCAGGTTTCCGTGTCCTCCACTATATCCGGGAGTTTGCTCAAGTTCATGTCCATGGAGTCAGTGGTGCTATCTAACCATCTCATCCTCTGATGCTGGGAAAGATTGAAGGCAAAAGGAGAAGAGGGCAGCTGAGGATGAGACCTGGGACCTGTCCTTGAGACTTGGGTCATCTAAGCGTCTTATTTAATCCTCACTGTAACCCAATGAAAGTGTTGGTGCTACTTTCCCATTTTACAGATGAGAAAGCTGAGGCTATAAGCAATGAAGTGGCCTGCCCAAGATCACACAGCTAATTCATGTCAGACCTGGGATTCAGATCCAGGCCGTCCAAGCCCAGAGTTCATGTTCTTAACCACCGTTCTGCCGGGCTTCTAACATTCTTTGATGTTACGGTTCTGAGGGCCTGTGTTCCTAGCCATCCATGCCTGTTGCGTGCTTCCCCATGCCTTCCCTTAGGGCCTTTGGAGCAACATCTCAGTCCTCAGGAGGGAGTATGGGAGAGAGAGAAGAGGAGAGAGAGCCAGGGCCTCCAATGCCTTGGAACTCCAGGCGGACTGGCACCCTGAGGTCCCTGGGCCCGGATGCCCTGCACATTCATCTGGCACCGGCTGGCAGATGGGGACACTGGTCAGTCTTGCCAGGTTGCCAGCTGGCCCAGAACGCCTGGTGGCTGGCACCTCGGCCACTTGGATGGGCTGCCAGCCCGCCTCCCACAGGCATGCAGCTGGCAGTGAGGAGCAGGTGGGCCAGCCGGTCGGGCCATGGCTCTCCAATAAGCTGCCAGCTGGCTTTGCTGCGCCTGGTGCCTTGGCACCTCTGGGCTGGCACTGCTGGGGTGGGCCAACATGCTGGCTTCCTGTGGATGGGCAGCTGGCACGAGCAGCAGAGAGGAGGGCTCCTTGGCCCCCCGCTCCTGGCTGCCCTCTTAAATGTCTGGGGGCCTTGGCCAGTGGGAATTGAAGCCAGAACCCACCCCGCCATCACCATCACCTTGAAGCATCTGCAAGGAGAGCAGGCTTCCTCTCCCATGCTTTCCATGACTTGTGTCAATTCTCGCAAGCTCCAGCCTCCCTGGGACATGCCGCATTCCTGCACTCTGACTCCCACTGCTGGGGCCTTCTTTGTCTGCTCGGGACGGGGTGGCCCCTGGCAGGCACCCCACTCACCACCAGCTCCTGTCTGTCTCCCTCAAAGTCTGACCACCTGTCCTCCTTCAGCTTGGCTCGGTTTCTGCAGCCGCCAGAGGACAGGACCTGTAGAGGGCTGGGATCCCAGAGAGACGCCATGGGAACGCCCAGGAGGTGCAGGCTTCAGTCCTGGCGTGTCCCCAGGACTGCATTCCCACGACCTGGACCCAAGCTTTTCGTTCTCTGGGCCTCGGTTTTCCTCTCCCTTTAAAGTGAAGAAGTCATATGGTATAGCTCATGGAGCTCTGCTCAATGTTATGGGCAGCCTGGATGGGAAGGGAGGTCGGGGGAGGATGAAAGTGAAAGTTAGTCACACGGTCGTGTCCGACTCTTTGCGATCCCATGGATAGCCAGCCTGGCTCCTCTGTCCATGGAATTCTCCAGGCTAGAATACTGGAGTGGGCTGCCACTGGGGGAGAATGGATACATGTATGGGTGTAGCTGAGTTCCTCCCCTGTTCACCTGAAACTATGACAACATAGGTAATCGGCTAAACTCCAATACAAAACACCTTTGGTGTTAAAAATAATTCAAACAAAAAAAATAAAGTGAAGAGGTCAGAATAGAATAGAATCTCGCCTGGAGTTCCTGGTAAACCTCAGCTGGTTTTATCCACAAACTTGTGTGTCTGGAGGGCGTTATGGGTTGAATTGTATTCTGCCCCGTCCACTGCACCTCCAAAGATGCTGGGGTCCTGGCCCCTGGGAGCTGTGGATGTGATCTTATTTGGAAATTGGGTCTTTGCAGATGATTGAGTTAAGATGAGGTCATGAAGATGGGCCTCATCCAAGATGACCATGGCCTTGTAAAAGGGGAAGTCTGGACACAGAGACAGATGGAGGGAAGATGATGGAAGATACGAGGAGAAGGCCTTCTAGGAGCCAAGGATGCCTGAGGCCAGTGGAAGCAGAGAGAGCGCGCAATGGAACAGCCTCTCCCTCCTCAACGCCCTCGCCCTGAAGGCACCAACCTGCCGACACACTGGTTTCAACTCACTGGTTTCAGACTTCCAGCCACCAGAGCCTGAGACAATACCTTTCTGTTCTAATCCCTCTTGTCTGTGGTACTTTGTTACAGCAGCCCCTGGGCGCTAATATGGACAGGCACAAACTTGTCTAAGAGACGGTCCTTACATTGCATGAGGTTCTCAATGGGGTTCTTGACCCACCCCACCCCAACTCGGATCATTAAAGTCCTCCCCAATCCTGGCATTCTAGAATCCTCCACAATGAAGTGGGAGGCCCAGAAAAGCATGAGAGGAGCCAGGTTTGGCTCCCCAGGGAAGCTTTATTCAGGCAAACTGAATGCCATTACCTGTGATTTCAGATTTGAAGGAACTTCAGCAGGACTAAAGGCCAGCTCCCCCTTAATATCTAGCTTTGCATGTGGGATCAGATATTAAAGGGGATAAAGCTCCCCTTTAATATCTAGCTTTGCATGTGAACTTTGCCTTGGTTCAAACCCCTGTTTCCTAATCTCTGGCTGGGAGACTGACTAAGCCTGTAGAGCCGCCAACTGGAAGGCAGATGAAAATATGAAAATGAAGCGACTTTAAAAATTAATACTCTCTCATCCTATAATTCTACTTCTGGGAATTTATCTGAGGATATGTGTCAAATTATAGAAAAAGTTTTATTTTAAAAGGTATCAATATTTATGGAAGTGGCTAGCTTATACATTTTTAAAAAACAAACAAATAAGGAAATAGCTGCCTCTGAATGGAGTCTGGTTTAGAATACTCTCAGCTGTAGGTAGTAGGCGACCAACCTAGATGCCTGTAAAGCTCAGGACATCTATTATCTCATCTCGTGGGAAACCCAGGGGAATGGTGCACTGATGGGATGCCTCCAAGCTCTGGATCTTTTCCTGCATGTCCACTTTGTCCCTGTTCTGGCTCTCCTGATGGACACAAGATGGCTGCAGAAGTCCTGACATCACTCTGTGATCCAGCCACCTGAAGAGAAGGAACAGGGTCAATGTCTCATGAATGTCTCTTTGTAAAAGTCAAGCAACCCTTCCCAGAGGCTCCTGGCAAACTCTCCCTCATATCTCCTCACTCCTCCTGACTGTGCTGTGTACCAGGTCCTAAGCAACCCTGAAAAGACAAATAGCATGACTGTGCTCGGCGTGGTCAGCTAGCACCCACCCATGAAGTTGGAGGCAGTTTCCCTGCAGGACATGAAGGTGAACTTGGACTCTACTAGGAAGAAAAGGTGAAAGTAGAATGGAATAGGGCTTCTCTGGTGGCTCAGATGGTAAAAAAAAAAAAAAAAAAAATCTGCCAGCAATGGAGGAGACATGGGTCAATCCCTGGGTCAGCAAGATCCCCTGGAGGAGAGAATGGCAACCCACTCCAGTATTCTTGCCTGGAGAATTCCATGGACAGAGGAGCCTCAGGCTACAGTCAACCGGGTCACAAAGAGTTGTACAAGACCAAGCAACTAACCCAAGAAAGGACTAACTATCTGGTAGGCAATCAACAGGGAGATGATCAGTCATGGGACAGTGTGGTAGTCACTGGTTGGTGGATTAGCAGCAATTTAAAAGTTAGAATTATGTTAAAATTAAAAGGCAAAATAATACAAAGGTGTAAAGTCTGAGACATATATGACAAGGGTGAATATCAGTGGAGAATGTATTCTAGCAAATCAGCGAGACCAGCACTCCAAGATGATGGGCAAATATAAGAAGTAAGCATGATACAAATACTCACTAATCCAATGAAAAAAGTAGAACCGGTATTACTGATAATCAACACACTTTGTCTGTTAACCTGTTCAAGTATATAGAAACTTACCAGTGCTACTGAATTTTTGAGGAAATGATCACTTAAACACATTGTTGGTGGGTGCGTGAATCGGCAAAGCAAGTTGGCCTTGAAATTGTGTCTGCTTTAATTTTTTTAATTGAGGCAAAATTCATATAACATAAAATTAAGCTTTTGGGGGTGAACAGTTGAAAGGCACTTGGTACATTCACAATGCTGTGTGACCATTGCCTTTATCTAGTTCCAAAGCATTTTCAGCAGCCCCCGAAGAAAACCCCACACTCATTAATCACTCACTCCCCTAACCCCTAGACTACAGCCCCCAGAAACCACTAACGTGCTTTCTTATTTCTGTGGGTTTCCCTCTTCTGGATTTTTAATATAAATGGAACTGTGCAGTATGAGACCTTTCGTGTCTGGCTTCCTCCATTAGCATCGAGTTTTCTAGGTTTATCCATGCTAGTACTGCTGTTACATCACGGTTCAGCGGCTAAGTTGTGTCCAGCTCTTTGCGACTCCATGGACTGCAGCATGCCAGGCTCCTCTGTCTTCTGCTGTCCCTGGTGTTCGCTCAAATTCATGTCCACACGGTCACTGATGCCATCCTCTGCCACTCCCTTGTCCTCCTGCCCTCCATCTGGCCCAGCATCAGGGTCTTTTCCAGTAAGTTGGCTCTTTGCATCAAGTGGCCAAATACTGGAGTTTCAGCTTCAGCATCAGTCCTTCCAATGAATATTCAGAGTTGATTTCCCTTAGGATTAACTGGTTTGATCTCCTTGCTGTCCAAGGGACTCTCAAGGGTCTTCTCCAGCACCCTAATTCAAAAGCATCAATTCTTTGGCATTCAGCCTTCATTATGGTCCACATCTCACATCTGTACATGATTACTGGGAAAAGCACAGCTTTCACTATACAGAGTTTTATCAGCAAAGTGGTGTCTCTGCATTTTAATACATTATCTAGGTTCATCATAGCCCTCCTTCCAAGGAGCAAGCGTCCTTTAATTTCATGGCTGCAGTCACTGTCATCCACGCTATAGTACATAACAGTACTTCATTCCTTTTTATGGCCAAATAATATTCCGTTATATTTGCTGGTTTTTGACTCATCAATTTCACCTCTGGAAATCTATGCCCAGAAAATTATCACAAGGTGTGCAAAGAATAACCACCAGGATCCTCCTGGAGATGTTTGGGTGGCTGCAAGATGAGACTAAAGAAGTTATTTGTGACCCACCTGTGTGATGGGATATTACACGAGCCACATCAGTTGTAGCACAGTAGAATGTTTTGTAGTGCTAGTAAACACTTGCGACACATGGATGCTTTTTGGAAACCCAGATTATATGATTGGACGTCCTAGGTGACCCCATTTTCATTCTTTCTTTATATTATATACAATAGCTGCTACTTCTGGAGCATCCACTGTGTGTCAGGCACTGTTCTAGGTGCTAAATATAAAGCAGTGATAGAAATTACTGACCTCAAGTAGCTTTCTGTGTCCTAGTACGAGTAAGTCTGGTGGTTGTGCCAGGGTGGAGGGAGGATGAATAGGAAGCCAGGGGTCTTAAGTAGTAAGGTTGAAGCAGGTTATCCTCATATGTACTGGGAGTCTGGACACAGAAATAGAAAACAGCCTGGGTGGTGGATTACAAGCAATCTTTCTTTCTTTCTTTCTTTTTATGTGCCCGAAATGTCCGCATCTTCTTCAATTAAACATGTGTGCTACCTTTAAACTCAAAGAAAAGAAAGCTGACTTGAAAGTGATAGGCTGATTGAAAACTAGCTGCATCACAACATCAAAATGAATATAATAGAAATATAAATAGAATTGTACAATTTAAATGTTACAGAATCTATGCTTATAAATATATATCTATATATATTTAAAAACTGTTTGGAAACCCAGTTTTCTTTGTATAGTGATTGGCACATAGTGGGTGTTCAATAAATACCTAAGGGAAGAGTGATTTATTTTCCCTTTTATATCTTTTTTTCCCCCACATATTCCTCAGGAGCATGCAGTTCCTTTCTTTGTGAAACAAAATATCACAGTTTTTTTTTAATTTAGGCATATAATGCATTTACAAGGTAAATAAAGTTCAGTAAAGGAGATGAATGAAACCAGGTCTGTACAGAGTGACTTCCACCTCATAACAGGCCTTCTAGAAGTGTTTGTTCCTACTCTTCTCCCTGGATTGCTTTAAAAAAAAAAAAAACATCCTATTTACAAGAGAAAATTGATCCCCACACAACTGTTTTTCTCCTGCACATCTGTGACATAAATCACAGCCTTCCTGAAGAGCATCTTCAGAGTCCTCAAACTCTCAGCATCAGAAGAAACCTGGACAATTTCCCCATCTTAACCCTTGATCCTCCCAATCCCAACTTACAGATGAGGAAACTGAGGTTCAGAGAGGGATGCAACCTGTCCAAGGTCACACTGGTGGCTGGTGACAGAGCAGTGATGGGAGCTGTCTTAGTCCGACCAGGCTTCCATAACAAAAGACTACAGACGAGGCAGCTTCAGCAACAGAAATTTATTTTCCCGTTGCTCTGGAGGCTGAAAGTCCAAGATCAAGGTATCAGCAGAGCTGATTTCTGTGAGGGCTCTCTTTCTGGCTTGCAGACGGCCGCCTCTTCACTGTGTCCTCACATGGCCTTTCTTCTGGGTGCACGTGGGGAGACTCAGCTCTCTGGTGACTCTTCCTCTGCTTATAAGGCACCAGGCATATTGGGTCAGGGCCCCACCCTTATGACCTCATTAAGCATTTAATCATAATGAACTCCCCAAAGGCCCCATCTCCAAATACAGTCACTAATATTAGGGGTTGCAGGTTGAACATAGGAACTTTGAGGGCACATAACTCAGCCCATAACCGGAACCCACTCCTCACTCCTCCCAGTTCAGTTCTCTCTACCAAGCCCGGCTGCCCCTGCCAACTAGAGAATGCAGGATGCTCAGGGTATCATAAAACTTTATGCTCCTCAGGGAAGAATGGGATGTCTGTCCCAAGTGTTCACCTTCCCTACCCCAAATCCACACTTCTGCTCGAGGCTGCCTTCATCCTTGCAAAGAGACAAGGACCAGCTTCTAGGAGAAAAGCTCTAGAAGGGTCCCACTCCACCGTGGCACTCCAACAGTGGGCTTGACAGACGGAGAAGACATGTCTGCTAGTACGTTTAACATTTCCTGAGGGCCCTCCTAGGCCAGCTCCCGCACGGAGCTCCAGGGGACAGAAAGAAGCCCCAGTTTTCCTTCCCGGATCCAGACACCATGGAGGAGAAAGACACATAAACAGATGACTCATCAATTTGATGGAACAAAGGCCTGAGTCTTGGGGAGGCTGGTCTTGGTGGGGGTGGAATTAGGGAGGAAGCAGGTGTTAGTTAGGGTGAAGCTGGGGAGTAGCTTCCATAAAGGCAGTGACTGAGGGCCCATGTTCTTGAACTACAGATCCCCGAACCAGAGTCCAGGATGGGATTCACTGACGGCTGGATGCCAGTGAGATTCTGTGCAGAATGGTAGGAATGTGCTTTGTTCTTGGGAGACTGTGCAATTTTTCATCTGACTGTCCAAAGGCATTTTAAGTCTCTCTCACCTAAGAACTGAAGAACCACTGTCTATTGGAGGAGAAGCCATTTTTGGTTGCAGAAGGTCGAGTCCTTAATAGTGGAGTAAGAAAGGTGGGGGCAAAGTGAGAGAACAGACGGAGCCCACAGCACTCACTGCCAGCCTCTTCAGTCTGGGTAAGGAACTGACCTTGTAGATGCATCAGGAAGCGTTACTGAAGCTCGGGGTTGTCCTTCTCTTGGGTCCTGTTAACTCCAGAGATGCCCTTTTGTTTCTGGTGCTCTCCTTGAAGCCGCTGATGACCCAAGTATCCTTAGAGCCCTGTGTCCAGAGAATGGCTGCTTTCTCTGGACATGAGGTTGGAAATGCAGCATCTCAGGCCCCACCCCAGACTTGCTGGATCTGAATCTGCCTGTTGCCAAGATCCCCAGGGACACTCTGAGTCTGACAAGAACTAGCCTGGAGACCCCCTATCAGAAAGTTCACCTTGATGGCTTCCCCTGGCCCAGGTCAGATTAGCCCACCTCACCTCCAAATGGGCATGACTAGCATGCTGTGTTGGGTTTCCCAGGTGGCACAGTGGGAAAGAATCTGCCTGCCAACACAAGAGATGAGGGAGGTGCAGGTTCAGTCACTCAGTCAGGAAGACCCCCTGGATGAGAAAATGGCACCCCGTTCCAGTACTCTTGTCTGGAAAATCCCATGGACAGAGGAGCCTGGCAGGCTACAGTCCATTGAGTCGCAAAGAATAGGCCATAACTGAGCACGTACATACAAGAAGCATGCCACTCTGCAGAGGAAAAAACTGAGGCTTGGAGAGAGGAGGCTCCAGGTGTTTTGCTCCATCATGGGGCTGCTGGATCCAGGCCACACCAACTTGTCCACCACCCTATAAGCTCAAGAGAAGAGCCGTCAGCTCGGACCACTTGCCCGTGGCCCCCACCATGGAAGCTGTGCCTGGGAGACCCAAGGATGGAGTGGTCCACGCCCTCTATCCTTCCTGCCCACCCCCAAGTCCTCCCAACTCCCCGGTCATGCATAAAACATTCCCAGAAGCCGCTTACTCCTCATGCATTTCCATGAAGCCCGGCCCAAGTTAAAACATATAAACATAAAAATATCAAGGAGCATTTAAAAAAAAAAAAAGGACATGTTTCATAAAACACCAGGAGACCCATCTCGGGGCTCACCCTCCCCGCAGGACTACTGCCCAGGGTTGCCGCTCACCTCCCCCCTCCACTCCCCTGCTTTTTCCTCCTCCCTTCACACAATCCCTTTCCTTCTCAGCTTCTGCACGTTCCATCTGTCTTCCTTTCTTTCCTCTCTTCTCACCTCTTTCTCTCTTTCTGTCTCTCCTCTCTCTGCCCGGGTCACTGTCCCTCCTTCCATCCCTGTCTCTCTGTCTGGGTTTCTGCCTGCGAGTCTCTGCTTCTTCCTGCCTCTATCCCTCTTTCTCTCTTACTGCCTTCCTGGATCTCCTTCTTAGCATTACTCCAAGTTAGCACCTCCTCCTTTCTCCCTGCTAAGTGTCTGCCAGAGTCTCCTCTTGTCCCATACTCATGAAAATGGTTAAAAATTAAAAAGCAATGACAACCCTACCAGCAGTTGGTGAAAATATGGAGCCATCAGTCTCAGGCCCTGCTGATGGGTGTGTAAAAATGGATGCAGGCACTTTGAAAATGGTTTGGCAGTTTCTACTAAGGCTAAAAGGACATTCACCCTATGACCAGATATCCTATGCCTGGGCATTCCAGAGAGAAAGGAGAGCTTATGCCCGCCCGCTCCCCACCACAAGGCACATAAACGAATGTGCATGCCAGCATTATTCAGAACAGCCCAAACCAGAAACAACCCATATGGCCATGGACAGGAGAGTCGATGACTGGATTCTGGTTTATTTATATACTGGAGCATGGCACAGCAATTTAAAAAGAAAGAAAGAATGAACTACCATTCAGTTCAGTTCAGTCACTCAGTCGTGTCCGACTCTTTGCAACCCCATGAATCGCAGCATGCCAGGCCTCCCTGTCCATCACCAACTCCTGGAGTTCACTCGGACTCATGGCCATCGAGTCAGTGATGCCATCCAGCCATCTATCCTCAGTCGTCCCCTTCTCCTCCTGCCCCCAATCCCTCCCAGCATCAGAGTCTTTTCCAATGAGTCAACTCTTCACATGAGGTGGCCAAAGTACTGGAGTTTCAGCTTCAGCATCATTCCCTCTAAAGAAATCCCAGGGCTGATCTCCTTCAGAATGGACTGGCTGGATCTCCTTGCAGTCCAAGGGACTCTCAAGAGTCTTCTCCAACACCACACTTCAAAAGCATCAGTTCTTCAGTGCTCAGCTTTACACATCACAATATGGACCAATCTTCAAAATTTTGGATTTTGAGAAAGAAGTCTGAACACAAAAGAGTGCATCATGTATCATTTTTCTTAAAGGAAGTTCAAGAACAAGCAAAACTCAATGGCAGTCCATGAATTCAGAAGAGTGGCTATCCTTGAGGAGGGCTGTGTGTCTGGAGAGGGTCCAAGGGATGTTGAGAATGCTCTGTGTCTTGATTAGGGTGGAGTGTGAACCTGGGTAAAACATTCATCAATATTACACCCTATACTCAGTGTTCATGTAGCTTATTGTATGTGAATTTGACCTTGATGTGAAAACATAAAGAAAATGCTACCTACACAATGGAATACTATTCAGCCATAAAAAAGAATGAAATAACGCCTTTTGCAGCAACATGGAAGGACTCTGGAGGGTGTTATGCTAAAGTGAAACAAGTCAGAGAGAGAAAGACAAATACTACATAATATCCCTTATATGTGAGACTCTGAAAATACAACAAACTAGTGAATATAACCAAAAAAGATGCGGACTCATAGATACAGAGAATAAAACTACCAGTGGAACGGGGAGGGGCAATGTAGGGAAAGGGAAGTGGGAGAAACGTTTGAGTGTAAGTTAGGTTCAAGGAGATGGGCTCCCCTGCCTCAGATGGTAAAGAATCTGCCTGCAACACAGGAGACCTAGGTTCAGTCTCTGCGTTTGGAAGATCCTCTGGAGAAGGGGATGACCACCCACTCCAGTATTCCTGCCTGGAGAATTCCATGGACGTAGGACCTGGCAGGCTATAGTCCACGGGGTTGCAAAGAGTTGGACACAACTGAGCAACTAACCCTTCTACTTTTTCACTTTAGGCGCAAGGATGTCTTGTACAATACAGGGAAATACAGCCAATATTTTGCTATAACTGTAAATGGAAAGTAATCTTTTAAATTGTATTTAAATTTTTTTAATATACATAGAGATAAAATAATGGTTCAGTTCAGTTCAGTTCAGTCGCTCAGTCGTGTCCGATTCTTTGTGACCCCATGAATTGCAGCATGCCAGGCCTCCCTGTCCATCACCAACTCCCGGAGTTCACTCAGACTCACATCCATCGAGTCAGTGATGCCATCCAGCCATCTCATCCTCTGTCGTCCCCTTCTCCTCCTGCCCCTAATCCCTCCCAGCATCAGAGTCTTTTCCAATGAGTCAACTCTTCCCATGAGGTGTCCAAAGTACTGGAGTTTCAGCTTCAGCATCATTCCTTCCAAAGAAATCCCAGGGTTGACCTCCCTCAGAATGGACTGGTTGGATCTCCTTGCAGTCCAAGGGACTCTCAAGAGTCTTCTCCAACACCACAGTTCAAAAGCATCAATTCTTCGGCGCTGAGCCTTCTTCACAGTTCAACTCTCACATCCATACATGACCACAGGAAAAACCATAGCCTTGACTAGATGGACCTTTGTTGGCAAAGTAATGTCTCTGCTTTTGAATATACTATCTAGGTTGGTCATAACTTTTCTTCCAAGGAGTAAGCGCCTTTTAATTTCATGGCTGCAGTCACCATCTGCAGTGATTTTGGAGCCCCAAAAAATAAAGTCTGACACTGTTTCTACTGTTTCCCCATCTATTTCCCATGAAGTGATGGGGCCAGATGCCATGATCTTCGTTTTCTGAATGTTGAGCTTTAAGCCAACTTTTTCACTCTCCTCTTTCACTTTCAACAAGAGGCTTTTTAGCTCCTCCTCACTTTCTGCCATAAGGGTGGTGTCATCTGCATATCTGAGATTATTGATATTTCTCCCAGCAATCTTGATTCCAGCTTGTGTTTCTTCCAGTCCAGCATTTCTCATGATGTACTCTGCATATAAGTTAAATAAGCAGGGTGACAATATACAGCCTTGACGTACTCCTTTTCCTATTTGGAACCAGTCTGTTGTTCCATGTCCAGTTCTAACTGTTGCTTCCTGACCTGCATACAGATTTCTCAAGAGGCAGGTCAGGTGGTCTGGTATTCCCATCTCTTTCAGAATTTTCCACAGTTTACTGTGATCCACACAGTCAAAGGCTTTGGCATAGTCAATAAAGCAGAAATAGATGTTTTTCTGGAACTCTCTTGCTTTTTCCATGATCCAGCGGATGTTGGCAATTTGATCTCTGGTTCCTCTGCCTTTTCTAAAACCAGCTTGAACATCAGGGAGTTCACGGTTCACATATTGCTGAAGTCTGGCTTGGAGAATTTTGAGCATTACTTTACTAGCATGTGAGATGAGTGCAATTGTGCGGTAGTTGGAGCATTCTTTGGCATTGCCTTTCTTTGGGATTGGAATGAAAACTGACCTTTTCCAGTCCTGTGGCCATTGCTGAGTTTTCAAATTTGCTGGCATATTGAGTGCAGCACTTTCACAGCATCATCTTTCAGGATTTGAAACAGCTCAACTGGAATTCCGTCCCCTCCACTAGCTTTGTTCGTAGTCATGCTTTCTAAGGCCCACTTGACTTCACATTCCAAGATGTCTGGCTCTAGATTAGTCATCACATCATCATGATTATCTGGGTCATGAAGATCTTTTTTGTACAGTTTTGTGTATTCTTGTCACCTCTTCTTAATATCTTCTGCTTCTGTTAGGTCCAGACCATTTCTGTCCTTTATCGAGCCCATCTTTGCATGAAATGTTCCCTTGGTAGCTCTGATTTTCTTGAAGAGATCTCTAGTCTTTCCCATTCTGTTGTTTTCCTCTATTTCTCTGCATTTAATATACATAGAGACAAAATAATGGTAATGGTAATTATCATTATTATTGCCACAATAGGCAAATGGCTTGTACCCAGGCCCAGAAACTCAGACATGTTTCCAATTCCATTGATTAAAATTGTTGTCATTGTTGTTGAGTCCCTAAGCCATGTCCAACTCTTTGTGACCCGATGGACTGTAGCCCACCAGGCTCCTCTGTCCACAGGGATTCTCCAAGCAAGAATACTGGAGTGGGTTGCCATTTCTTCATCCAGGGGATCTTCCCAACCCAGGAATTGAACTCATGTCTCCTGCACTGACAGGTGGATTTTTTACTGCTAAGCCATGTGGGAAGCTCATTGATTAAAACGGGAACAGGCATCTGTGTCCCAGCCAGGGTCCTAATGGCTGAAAATCCACCTTCCTACCAGCCAGACTCAGATCCTAGACCCCACCACCAAACATCACCAACCCCAGGAGGGCCAACCACCCCCGAGAACCTTTACAAAGACTTGCCCCAGAGAGAAAACCTATTTCCACTCAGTTCTCATGCTCCAGGCATCTTTCTGATGCTTTGGGGTTTTTTAATCCCCCTGCTTCATCTGAAACCAGTTATGACTATGGTTTAACTCAGCACTTACTCTGATAAACAACTAGTTAATTAACAGCCCCAAACCTGAATCCAAGTTAATAAGAAGAGGGTGCCTTGCTGGAAACCTTGGGGAAATCTTTCTGACCGTGAAGCCATCAGAACACTATTACAGCCAATGGGGGAAAACTGGGAGTGATCAAAACTCCAGCTTGGGGACTCTGAAAAGGCCTTTATTTATGTTTTTCTTCTTTATTCGCATCTTCCCAGGAGGGGAGGAAAACACAGAACCCAGTTCTTCTGTTTCAGCTGCGTGGGTGTCAGCCCAACACATACAACCCTTGGAGGCAAACTAAAACCCACTTATTTTCATTGAAGGGGAGGAACAGGGACCAGAGGGACTCGAGCACTATTAGTTAAATAATGGTGCTTAAAAATGCATTGAATTTAGCTGCCTCCCTCCCCCCCTAAAAAAAATCTGGAATTTTCCTATTGAGGATACTTTTTTCTCCTGGTCCATGAATATTAATGCTTCTCTCAGAGAGATCTACTTGAGAAAAAAAAAACAAGAATAAATTAAATACCTACAGATTTTTCTAATTCCTCTTTTTGGTGACATGCCGTCATTACATCAAATTATACTGAGATGGGCCCGCTCCCTTTTTTTTTTCTTTTTGGGTGAAAATTATGGAATATAAAGTATATGTAAATGGAGCAAAGGAGGGGAAAAAAACCTGTGAAGGAAGAATAGGGGAAGGAGAGGCATTAGGTATTCCGCCGGCGTAGTAGTCAGCCAATTAATCAAGCAGTGGCGAGAAAAAGATGCAGAAAGGATGAGTTCGCCCTTCACGTTGATGGGGCCGGCGCAGGGCAACACCACGGCACCGAGCTCACGGTTAGGCATGCAGAAAGGGATCATGGGAATATCTTCCTGTCTTTGTCTTTCTCATGAAGGATGGAAAATGTCAAGCTGTTGTTTGGCTGGATTGAGGGGGGTGGGGGAGAGTCGAGGCGAATTCGCAGTCTGGCAAGGTTTTTAACTCTTTGAGGTTACCTCTGCCCCCCTCTCCCTCTCAAGCCTCCAGCTCCACCTTCCTCTCCTTCTCCCAGCCCACCCCCCTCAGCACATCTGTAGGGAACTCTGTCTGCAAACAGCAAGTGGGAGCGAGCTGATTGATGGTGACATGCAGGCTGGGGCAGTGTGTGTGTGTGTGTGTGTGTGTGTGTGTGTGTCAAGAGGCAGTTTTCCTCTCCCCCATAGCGTTCTTTGTTTACCCTGGAAATGAGCATGCATGACCCCTTCGTTCTCTAGCCCTGCCCTGTCCCCTTGGAAGTGAGCATTGTCTCCAAATTCAAGAGTGACTGTAAAAGGATAACGGGAGGAAAGGATCTGAGGCTTCGCGGCACCCTCTGTATGGCCCTCAGTGGGCTGAGCCCACCCAGGAGGCTGGCCTGGTGGGGTTCCCTGGAGCCGTCAGAATTCCAGTGTGACTCTGAAGAGTGCACCAGACTGGGACTCTGGGAGAGCCCCAGTCCAGGGCTTATCACCTGTGCCAATAACACAGAGGATGCTAACAATAATAGTAATAACCCGTCAACTTCCATCAGCATCTTCTTGCCCTGACTCCTTTAAATTCTTCCCAAGTCATTTCACTATTCTTAAAATCTGGCAAATCCACGATTCCAAGGAAAGGTGTGTCATCAAATCAATCATTGAGAAAATGACTGCTTGATTCTCCTCACCTGCCCTGGAAAAGGGCGTTGAGTGGTCTAAATAGCAGATAAGATGCTGAGAGAGGAGATGGGAGGGACTTGGTCTAGACTCCTCAGTGGCCACAGAAGGGGTTCAAACCCACATCTCTGATTCTCACTCCAAAGACTGCTGTAATTCTGGCCAGAGATGGATAGCAAAATGCCCCACACCCTGCTCCGCCAGCCTCATCAGGACCAGCCCGTGACCACTGCCAGCTCATCATGCAAGCCTGGTATGAGCCTCAGATATGGGATGTGGTCCCTACTCAAAGTGCAGTCCATGGGCCAGCTGCATCCTTCCACCTGTGGGCTTGCTTGGAAAGCAGAATCTCTGACCCCAGCCCTACCCAGCTGCAACTTGCATCCCAACATCTTAGGTGATATGTGAGCACGCTGAAGTTGAAATACACTGTTCCACAAACAAACTTTCTGTCCACATTCGCAACCTTAAATCGGGATGAGTCTGACAGTCAAAGGCGTCTACTCCATGAAATATGCTAATGGGTGGCCCTGGCTTGGATGGGTGCTATGCTGGTGCTCCATGTACGTTATTTCAGCCCATCCTCACCACCTGTGAGAGGGGTACTGTGGAGAGCTCACGTTACAGGTGGGGTCATGGCGGGGCAGAGGAGGTGAGTGGACTTGCCTAAGGACACCCTGCAGGTACGTGGCATCACCAGAATTTGAGGCAAAGCACCAGAATCCACAGGGTGCTTGTCACACTGGAGCACACGACAGAATTGCCTGGCCGACCTGCTGAAATATAGATTTCCGGGCCCCACCCCAAAAGTTTCTGAGGGTCAGCCCAAGAATCTGCACTTCTAACAAGTTCCCAGATAGCAATGCAGGTGTTACAGATCAGGGGACCACGTCTTGAGAACCACTGCTCACGGCTGGGTCATCGCTTCTGTTGAGAAGCCAGCTGGTTTAATTATGAACTTCAACCACATACGACCAAGAGGTGAATCAGTGCCCCTTCCCTAAAAAAAAAATTTTTTTTTTAAGGACGGTGGTGAGCAGGAAATCTCAAACAAGTAAAATGCAAACAAAGCGCGTGGCGCCCCAGAGAAGGTCCAGTTGCCTCCCAGTGATCCCTTATTTGGGAGCAGACGCTCCTCATGGTGGTGGCTAATTGCGGGTACATTGCAGTGTCATTGCTGTAATCATCCTTTCCCTTATTAACCTGGACGATACATGGTGTTATAATGAGTTTCCTTTCTCTGTTCATTAAACAGACATTTACAAGGCTCATTCTGTCCTGGCGGGCTCTGTGCAGGTCACTGGAGACCGAGACAGATGGGACACGGGCCCTGTCCTCTGACAACTCCCCGTGGCTGGGCTCACCCCTCCATCTCAGGGGAAGGTGCACACATTCTAAGGAAGTGGGGAGGGGGCGGGTCTTGAAAGGGAGTCTCTGCTGAATGCCGCTTTCTTATGGTCGTAGGCAGTCTGGAAAAATTATACTTATTAATGGACTAAAACAGTAATAATTGTAAAATTCAAAATTGAGATTAAAACCCCAAAGTCTCTCTCCCCAAGGGTAATCACTTAATAAAAAATTTGATGGGGGTAGCAAACAATTCTTTTAGATATCAATTTCTGTCTCTGTCTTTCTCTCCCTTCCTCCCTCCCCGCTTCCTTCTCTCGCTCACTCCACCTCTCCCCGTCTCCCTCTCTCCCTCCACAATACAGATTTATAACTAGACACAGACCTCCACATCTGAGAGCACTGGTGGGAAGAGGCTCAGAAGTCCACCAGCCACTTTTGGCCCACAGAGCTGTCAGGGCAGAGGGGAAGATGAAAGGATGCGGGAGCGTCGGTGCTGACGCCATGATCTGGGGCTGGAGGTGGGAGGGCCAGCAGCAGGTGGGGCTGGGCCCAGGAGCTCTGTAAGTGCAGTTTGGGCATTTGTTTGCTTCTGTTCCTCACAGTCTCACAGGCTAGACTCTCGAGAAGGCACCTGGTAACCAAGGCAGCTGCCTGCTTAGGGTGTGTTATCATCCCGGGAGCAGTTCTCCCCATTAAAACAGCAATGTCCCTGGAACTTCCCTGGTGGTCAAGTGGTTAAGACTCCAAGCTTCCAATGCAAGAGCTGCGGGTTCAGTCCCTGGTCAGGAAGCTAAGATCCCACATGTTGTCTGGTGTGGCCAAATGTATATATATATTTAAATTTTCTTAAAAATGAAAAGAAAAGCAGCACGCCCCCATCAGAGGATAACAGTGCCCACCTTGAAGGTGTAGCCAGAGCCCTTGGGTATGTGTGGAAGGGACCAGATCTTGAACAGGAGGGGGCCCAAATGTCAGGGGGCTGCTGATTCTAAAGGGGGGGTTGTTCCCTCTATTCCCACCCACAATCACACCTGTCCTCATTTTTTTTTTTTTTTCAAGAACAGAAATAACTGGTCCTGGAACCACTGAGCCTTGGAAAAATGTCTCCCATCTCTTCTTGGTATTTTGCGAGGGATTTTATAGAAGATGTATGGATGTGACATGACGTTCACAATCAAATCTTAAGTGGAAAAATTATTAAGTGAAGAAAGCAAGCTACGGGGTAATATGTATGGTTGGTGCTATATTTTAAAGATATATATACCATTTAAACATATATTTATATGTATAAGTATAAACTTTATGCGGAAACGATCCTGGAGGCACATACAGCAAAATGCTAATGGTCGATTTCTCCGGGAAATAGAAAAAATAGATAATATTTTTAAATTTCCTTCCCCCAGTTCTATGGCCCGCAGTCACTGTGGCAAGAAGGGCATGATGGTTTACTTGCCTCTGCGTGTTCGGCATCTGGCACAACTCCAACACAGAGTAGGCGCACCATAAAAATTTATTGACTGGATGGAGAGGAATTTTGCTGCACATTTTCTATAATGTACAATGACTTTATTCTTATAGAGAGCGAATGTTGACTGCTTCGTTGTTAAGTATTGGGTTGGCCAAAAAGTTCATTTGGGGTGTCATGGAAAAATCCACACAAACTTGCTGGCCGACACAAGACTTTTTCAAATGGGCAGATAACTGGCCTAATGTGCCAGCTTCGGTCGTGTCTCTGGGCGGATAACTGGCCTAACGTGCCGGCTTCAGTCATGTCTCTGACTCTTTGCGACCCCATGGACTGTAGCCCGCCAGGCTCCTCTGTCCATGGGATTCTCCAGGCAAGAATACTGGAGAGGGCTGCTGTGTCCCCGTCCAGGGGATTTCCCCAACCCGGAACGAACCTGTGTCTCTTACCTCTCCTGCACTGGCAGGCAGGTCCTTTACCACTAGCTCCACCTGGAAAGCACAACTGGCCTAAATGGAGTGCTATTATGAGGGTCCAGAGAGAAGAAGGAGGAGGGTTGCTTGGGGCAACAGGATGGAGACTGGGGAGAGAAGAATGATGCTACAGGGGGTGGCAGGCATGTGATGGTCAGGAGAGGCTTCTGGGGGCAGATGGTGGCCAAGCTGGGGGAGCTCTGATGAGCCCCCAAGAGGGCATCAGAGAGAGACTTAGGGAGAAAGTGGCTCACGCAAAGGTCTGAGGCACTGATGAGAATTAGCAGCAGAGTCCACCAAGTTTCATATGGGGTCAGTTTTGCCCCTAAGAGACATTTAGTCATGTCTGGGGATAGTTCTGCTTATCACAAGTGTCGGGGGAGATGGTACTGGCATCTTATGATGGAAGCCAAGGATGCCACCAAACTTCCTTCAGTGCACAGACAGGTCCCACCATGGAAGATCACTGAGTGTCAGCAGTGTCACCAGTATCACCAGCACTGAGGGCGAGAAGCTGGGCAACACCAGCCGCAGGAGCATCCCCTGGGGGCTTATTAGAAACGCGGGTTCTCTGGCCCTGCCCAGCCCCGCTGAATCAGAAACTGGGAGGTGGGCTATTAGAAAGCCTCCCTAGTTCTAAGTCTTGTATAGCATTTGGTTCTCAGCCCTGACTTTGTAATGCAATCACCCAGGAGCTCTTCACAGAGAGATTTGGACACACGCACACACACAGAGGGAAGACAGCCAAGTGAAGGCAGAGACAAGGGATGCAGCTACAAGCTGAGGAACACCAAGCACTGCTGGAGAGCACCAGAAGCTGGGAAGAGGCAAGCAAGGCTCTTCCTCGGAGCAAATTGGTGGGAGCATCACCTTGACAACAGAAGTGGTCCAGAGCCCAGGCTGATGAGATCGGGGTGTCAGGCCTCAGCCACACTCTCCTCCAGGCCAGCTGCTGGTCCCTGAGGGTGGCTGTGGGCAGGTGCCCACAGGCTGCTGAGCCTGGCTGGGACTGGCAGGGCACGGGGAGGGCAGAGGGTGGTCAGGGTGGGATGGACAGAACTGGAGCCTGGTGGGAGAAACTGTCAGTATCCTACAGGGCTCAGGAGCTTCAGGAAGCCATGTCACCCATCCTTAAACTGGGCACGGCCACACAGCCACTCTGAGGGCTGCCTGCTGAGGGCCGTGGCCGAAAATAAAGGCTTCTCATTCTTCATCCCCAAAAGAAGGAACTCAGGGCAGAAGTGCTGAGAGTCACCCAGCCTCCGTGGCCCCTCACCAGTCTCTTCAGTGACCTCCTAATGAATCTCCCTGCTTCTGCCCTCAGCCCTCTCTGATGTGTCCTCCAGGCAGCAGCCAGAGAGACATTTTTAAATGTAAGTCCAGTCTTTTCACTCCTCTGCTCTAGAGCCCACCATGGCTCCCATCAGACTTAGAGTGAAAGTCATCGTCCACGTAACATCTTAGAGGTTCTGTAGGATCTGGACCCAGGCTGACCCGCTGACCTCATCTGCCTCCCCAGTTCACTCTGCCCCAGAACCACTGACTTTCCTGCAGTTACTTAAATAAGCACAGATCAACCTCAGAGCCTTTGCCCATGCTGTTGCCTCTTAATGAAATGCCTTTCCCGCTGAGACTGGGAAATATCACACCCTTGCCTTCTTCAGGTCTTTGTTCAAATGGCATCTTCCTCCCAGAGTGCTCACCTGGCCACGTGTAACCCTCTGCTCCATCGTTTCCAGTCCCCTCAACCTTGTTCTTTCTAAAAAAGGTCCATATAGTCCAAGGTATGGTTTTTCCAGTAGTCATGTATGGATGTGAGAGTTGGACCATAAAGAAAGCTGAGCATTGAAGAATTGATACTTTCCAACTGTGGTGCTGGAGAAGACTCTTGAGAGTCCCTTGGAGAGCAAGGAGGTCAAATGAGGCAATCCTAAAGGAAATCAATCATGACTATTCATTGGAAGGACTGATGCTGAAGCTCCAATACTTCGGCCACCTATGCAAAGAACCAACTCACTGGAAAAGGCCCTGATACTGGAAAAGACTGAGGGTAGGAGGAGAAGGGTGTGACAGAGGATGAGACGGATGGCATCACTGACTCAATGGACATGAGTTTGAACAAACGCCAGGAGACAGTGAAGGACAGGAAAACCTGGTGTGCTGCAGTCCGTGGGGTCGCAGAGTCAGACACAACTCAGCCACTGAACAATAAGAACAACATTCGGTGTTTCTTGCCCTTCCCTGGGATGAGAGCCCCCGCAGTCAAGGTTGTGGTCACCAGTGTTCCTTCAGCTCCCAGTCCTTATACCACTTAATCCTTCCAGGCCCCCTCCCCACCTTGAGGCGGGCACCATTATGATCCCTAATGAGCAGAGGAGGAAATGAAGGCACAGAGAGGGATAGGAGCTTGCCCAAGGCTACACAGCTGGTAAGTGGGAGGGGAGCCAAGAATCCTACCCAGGCTATCTGACTGCACTCACTCAGCCCATGGCTTTCCCCGAGGCGTGCGTGCGCGGCAACAAAGCACACGGCCCAACCCACTGCAAAGTTATTTGCAGTGATAAATAACACATGTAACAGAAGTTTATACAAATCGTTAGTGGAGGATTTACGTGGCGAAGGTTGGAGGCAATGGCCTGTGACCAATACCTGTAGCTGTTAGCACTCCACAAAATGACAGCATCGCTGCCCACTGCAGCCGGCAGTTCTTTGCCATGGGCACTGGCAGCCGGAGGGCCAGCTCACTCTGAGGCTGTGGACACCGTGGTCCCCGGAAGGATGCTTATGCACCCATCCAAAGGGGAGGAGGAGGCGGTAAGTCCCCTCATGGCGATGCAACCAAATGCGGAGGTGGTGGGTACAGAGGAAAAAACATATACCTTCCTTCCATCCCTCCTTCCTTCTTCCTTCCTTCCTGATCAAACATTTACCGAGTACCTACTATGTGCTATACACTAAGCTAAGGGATGGGATCTAATATGAGCAAAGCATGCTGAGTTGTTGTCATCAGGAAACTTACATCTAGTGGAGAAAACCAGCTTGATATCTAACCATGGAGGAAAGAGAACATTGTTGCATGTGTATATAATGAACAGACCTGACCCAGACTAGGGGAGGCATAGAGGGGGCTTGGGAGAGAGTTGCAGAAAGAAGGGACGGTTGATCTGAGGTGTGAGAGAGCAGGAGGTGAAACAGCGCCTGAAGTAGGCAATGTGAATGCATACGCAAAGGTCCTGTGCCAGGATGAAGTTGCCAAGAGATGGACTGTCTACCTGAAGCTCAGAGGCAGAGGGAGGAAAGGGTAGAGAGGTGGGCAAGGTGAATATCTTTCAGGTCCTTTAGCCCTAAAGCAGTGTAAAGGGCGGATATATGTTACGTTGATCAGCTCTGCACTTTTAAAAACCACTCTACCATGGAGTAGAGGACCTATAGGTCCCATAGGATGACCAGCATGGACTCAAGGAAACCAATAAGGGGAGTCCTGTGGTTATCAGTGGGGTTTTGGACATCCTTGGAGAGTTTGGTTCAAATTTCAGCTTTGACACCAGCTTAATGGTGTTGAGCAACCAACTTTCTCTCCCTGAGGCTCAATGTCATCATCTGCAAAATGTGAATAATACTAGTCATCATGCAAGGCTACTAAGAAGATGTTATAGGATGCTAAAGCTCAGCTCCCAGGAGAGGAGAGGAAATGAGAAGAAGTTTCCAGAATCTCAGTTCAGCTCTGCCCCTCTACTCTCTGATTTCCTCTTGAAAAAATCTAAATTCCAATTTTATTTTTTTCCTTTTTAAGGGAGCTGCCAAAAACAACAGCTCCTCAGAAGATTATCTGGCCTTGGTGGACACAGCCATTGGCCAGCGAAACGCTCTGTGATGGTCAACGGTTGAGGTTTGACCACTCAGCCCGCATTCAAGGCTTTCTGAAATCCAGCCCCGGCTTGCAACCCCATGGGCAAAAATAATAAAGCAGCAAGACAGGACCAGCGGGTGGGAACCTTGTTTTGGCTTTCACTTTGTCCTAAGAGCAATGAAACTCCAGTGCGAGTTCTAAGTAGGGAGTGCCAGAGCCAAATTTCTGAATTTGTGATTACTCTATCCACAGAGTAGATAACAGACTGAAGAGAAGCAGGGCTGGAAAGAAGGAATGGGGATGGAGAGAAGTGGACAGATTCAAGACTAAATCTGTGGCTAGAATGAACGGTGTGGGAAATGGGCGGGGAGTGTAGAGTGAGGACATTATGGACAGAGAGATACAGCGGAGATTTCCAGGATGGACCCTGAGCCACTTGGACTCAAATTAGGGGACTGTCACATTCATCATCGTATCCCTGACACCTGGGATATGGGAGGTGCTCAATGTCTGTTCTTGGAATAAAATGACAGTGAAACCCAGGGCTTCTTAGACAATTGTTTCTTTTTTAAAACTAATTTTTATTGGTGTATAGTTGTCTTACAGTGTTGTGTTAGTTTCTGCTGTACAGCAAAGTGAAATATATACATATATAGGCTTCCCAGGTGGTGCTAGTGGTAAAGAACCTGCCTGCCAATGCAGAAGATGTAAGAGACATAGGTTCGATCCCTGGGTCAGGAAGTTCCCTGGAGGAGGGCATGGCAACCCACTCTAGGGTTCTTGCCTAGAGAATCTCATGGACAGAGGAGCCTGGCAGACTAAAGTCCATAGGGTTGCAAAGAGTTTGACACAACTAAAGCAACTTAGCTTCATATACATATATGACTTAGCTATATATATATATCTATATCCCCTCTTTTTAAATTTCCTTCCCGTTTTGGTCACCATAGAGCACTGAGTAGAATCCCCTCAGCTATACATTTGTTCTCACTGGCTATTTTATACATAGTATCAATGGTGTATATAAAAATCTACAAGCAATAAATATAAATTGACACAGTAACTAGGGAGAACAGTATGCTGCTGCTACTGCTGCTAAGTCGCTTCAGTCGTGTCCGACTCTGTGCGACCCCATAGATGGCAGCCCACCAGGCTCCCCCGTCCCTGGGATTCTCCAGTCAAGAACACTGGAGTGGGTTGCCATTTCCTTCTCCATGCATGAAAGTGAAAAGTGAAAGTAAAGTCGCTCAGTTTTGTCCAACTGTTAGCTACCCCATGGACTGCAGCCTACTAGGCTCCTCCATCCATGGGATTTTCCAGGCAAGAGCACTGGAGTGGGTGCCACTGCCTTCTCCAGGGAGAACAGTATGGAGGTGCTTTAAAAAAAACTGAAATGGACAAGTGTTTCTTAAGGGAGGTATGCCATCTCCAAGGGGAATTTGAGGAGCACAGGGCAATGGGGTATTATTCTGGCCCACTGTTTCTCAATGGAGGATCATTTTGCACCCCAGGGGACACTTGGAAGCATCTGGAGATATTTTTGGTTGTCACAACTTGGAGGGGAAGAGGGTACTACTGGCATCCAATAGGTCAAGGCCAGAGATGCTGCTGATTAGCCTGCAATGCACAGACCAGCCTCCCTACCACAGATACCTGCCCAGCCCAAGACATCAAATGTTTCAAGGCTGAGAAGCCCAGCCTAGAGATTGGGAGGGCTTACATCATCCATGCTAGATCTGCAATGCCCAGGACAGTCCCATGTCAAGAAGAATGACCCCCAAGTCTTTGATTTGGGGATTGCAAATGCCCTTTTGGGCAATCATGTTGGTAAATTTTTTACTTAGTAATGATCTGAGTCTGGAATTTAAATCCATTCTAAATACAGCAAAATCTTGTTTTGAACAGCTTCACTTTGCATGAGGTTGTTCCTGGCATGAAGCTCAAATATAAATTGGGGGAGGGCGGTGCTTGGCTTTACCCAAAATTCTATCAATTTGTTTTCCATTTTAGATAATCCAGGCATTGACCTCAAAGCTGCTCCTGGAATGTGGGTTGCTACAACATGCCTGCATCAATCGACATTTGCAGCAGACCACAGTGATGCCACCCATACATATGAATATACTAATTTAGCTCTTATTTCAAGATGTCAAATATAGAGAAAGAATGTCGACAATATTCAACTGAATATTTGTCTGAAATTTCAACTTACTCATTGTAAGTAGGTACAAGCATCGGCTGTCTCATTATGTCTCCTGGCAGAGAATGGTTTCCCGATAATTTACATATTGAAATAGATATTATTTTATTATAAATTGCTTTCATTTTATTCCTCCTTTATATTACAGTTAGGGCATTATATTGATTTTTTTTGAAATTACGTGTGTATGAAGATGAAAGGCATGAATTTCATATCAGGATGGTAAAATGGGTGTTATAAAATAGATGTAATGGAAAGAGAGTGTTGGGTCTGTTGGAGTAGAGATCCGCAGTCCTAGACTAGTTCCCATGTTGACAGGGAAACATTAAGGGTCAAAAGACAGAGACTCTAGATATACTACAATTCACAAACCAATCCCACTCGGTAAAGAACTACCTTGAGTCTCAGATGAATTTTACATGTTCTGCAGAGTATTCATGAAGGCAAACCTCTGATTATAATAATCTGAGTTCAGCTACTTAATGAGGCAGTTTTTGCTGTGTAACAAACAATCCCCAAAATCTCATTGACTAACCACAAGCATTTACTTTCCTTACTCACAGATCTATGGGTTAGCTTAACTTGACTCTTGGCTGCTCTGTCTCTCTTCCTCCACAAGCCAGCATCTACCAAGAGCAGGCCATTCTTCAGCAAATAGCAGGAATGCAAGGGGCCAAGCCACTCCTGTATCACCTGCTCACAGACCATTGGTTGAAATAAGTCACATGGCCAGGTCCACTAACAATTGGATGATGAAATAAGCCCCACCTCCAGAGGGAGGGACTGCAAAGTCACAAGACAGATATGGGTACATGAACGATGGAAAAACTGGAAGTAACATTTAACCCAGCTGTGTTTTATGTCTAAACACAAGTTACTGTCACAGTTTTCTTTTCCACGCTCAATAAAAAGCTCATTGGATAAATGCTTTCACTACAGAATGTAAAAATGGCACAGAAACTTTGAAAGAAGAAAGAAAAGGGTGGGTAAACTCACTTGTCCCAACACTCATGATTCCTGTATTGAAAACCCACCATGTGCCAGACACCACATGAGATTTTTGTCCTTGCAGTAACCTAGGATTGTCTTTATTTGATAGATGGTAAAATGGAAGTTCAGAGAGGTTAAGAAACTCACTTTATGTCACATAGCTCACTAGTGTTGGAGGCCACATTCAGACTTACATGCATCTGACTCCAAAGCCTGCATGCTTTCTATTTCATCAGGGCATCACTCTACGGGTTTGAAGAATCAACCCTGACCCAGGCCCTCCCAGGAACCCTCAGCTACTGGCCCTGGGTTCTAACGTCGGCTTGAGATGTTTCTAGCTGCTGGAAGGCCAGTTGAGTAACGGGGACATGTGACATTTGTTTAGTTACATATCTCCGGGGGGAGGTTTCGGGGGCCATTAATGCAGTGTGTCTGCACGGCTAGTTTACATGCTACTTCTTGTTATTGCTGTCTCTATTCCGTGGCCCTCACACTCAATTTCAATTCAAAGTTTGGCAGTCAAGGTGTCAGAGCTAAAAAATGGAATGGCCTCCCTCCGAAATGAAATAATTTTGTTGTTCAGTTCCGAGCGATTTTGTAATTTCATGCTTGTGTATGATAATTTTATGCTGTCCTGCCTCACGTAACTCAGTTCTGGCAGATCCTGACAGGTGATAAATACAATCTTTTCCGCCCCACATGCGACAGGCCAGTGCGAGTGGGGGGAGGAAAAAAAAATGGCAATTTCACATCTGAGGCCAGTGCACAACTGGAGGCAGTGGCAGCCCCAATTCTTTCATAATTTCACGCCTGGATTCCAGCCGGCACCACCTCTGTTGTGGCTGAAGGACCCACGGGTCAAGGGAGCCTTCTTGAAAATGGAGTGGCATTGGGCAGGGGCCGGGGCACTGGCAGTTGAGGAGGGGATGAGGAGAAAGTTATGACTCCGGGCCCGCCCCAGGCTGGCGCATCGAGGGCTGGCGAGGCTCAATTTACGGTCCTGCTCCCTGCTTTTGTACTGGCCTCTGTGTACTCCTATGGGAGGAATTCCTCCTGGAGGAATTACTTTTACAAATCTGTTAAACATCTGAAGATAGCCATTTCCAATTAAAAAAAAAAAAAGAAGGAGGAGGAGGAGGTTATATCTTTAGAGACGGAGAAAGATAGAGAGAGAGGAAGAGGGGGGGAAGGAGGGAGAAACTGAGATAGAACAGGACATGACTAGGCTTCTCTGGTGGTTCAGTGGTTTAAGAAAAAAAAAATGCTCCTGTCAATTCAGGAGCCACAGGAGATGTGGGTTTGATCCTTAGGTCTGGAAGATCCCCTGAAGAAGGAAATGGCAACCTAGTCCAGTATTCTAGCCTGGAGAATCCCATGGACACAGGAGCCTGGAGGGCTACAGTCCATGGGGTCAAAGAGAGTCAGGCACAACTTAGTAATTAAACAAACAACTGATGCTTACTGAGACTCTTCCATGGCCCGTTCTGAAGCTCCATCAGCGGACCTGAAAGGTAGGAGGCATGTCCTCTGTTTTAGCATGTGAGAAAACAGGCTCAGTGATGTGAAGACCCTTTCCTTGTAGGTCATGAGAAAGCAAAAAGCAACCTAGACACATGTGTATCGAACTCCAAAGTAGAGGCTCTTTTCTTCCCCTTCCCCACACTACGGTTATTTTCTTGAGCTCAGAGCTTCCCAGGCAAATAGAGGATCCAGAGTCATTATGTTCTCAGAAAGTCTACCTCCCTCTTCCCATACACCATTCCAGTTTGTGAAGATATTTCCACAGCTATGACTCCATCTGGACCCTGGGAACATTTGCTTGCTTCATTCCAATGCAACCAGTGTGAAATGAAGGCTTGGAGACTGGAGTTGGGGAGACAGCCCTGGGAACAATGGACCTGGTCCCCACCTTCATGGAGTTTATAGTCTACAGGGGAAGATGGAAGGTAAAGAATAAACCAAAAAAAAAAAAAAAACAGTTCTAAATTATGATAAAGTCTATAAAAGATTCATGAACTAGATGCTGCTACACGGAATACACCTGAGAGGGTGTTTGGAGGAAGACTCTCTGCTGAGTGATGATCAAGCTGAGACTTGAAAGATGAGGTTGTATCAGGGGACATCCCTTCCCAAAGCAAAGAGCTTTTGAGAGGGCCCCAGGGTAGGACAGGGCTTGGTCTATTCAAGGAAATAAAAGAAGTCTTGTGTAGCAGAGCATAATGTGAGTAAGGGGAAGATGATGCTTAGGGGATCAGTGATGGGCAGCCTTGGCCTTCAGGTCAAGGAAAGGAGCTGGAACCCCATCCGTGGAAGCCACTGAAGCATTTCCACAGGGGAAGATGGGATTTGACTTAGGTTTTTTTAAGAAGCATATTCCACTATGCTGGTGGAAAAAAAGATTGGGAGGGACAGGGAAGCAGGACTGGAATAAGTGCGGGGACCTGATAGGATCTCACTGCTCTCCAGGGGTGAGATCACAGCGGCCTGGGCCAAAGTAGAGGGCCAGACATAGCCAGATGTGGTCAGATTCCAAAGAGATAAATGGATGTATCTTGAACCAAAACCGTAGGACCTACTGATGGGTTTATTAGAGGGACAAAGAGGGAATAATTCAGATGAAAGTCCTCTCCTTATGCTTTTGAGTTTCTTAGAAAACTTTATGTTTTCCAGATACTGGAACTTTCATGAGGAAGTTTTTGCTCCTAGACACCTTGTGGGCACACTGTGTGTTCAGTTGCCTGAGTCATGTCCGACTCTTCACGACCCTATTGACTGTAGCCCACCAGGCTCCTCTGTCCATGGATTCTCCAGGCAAGCATACTGGAGTGGGTTTCCATACCCTCCTCCAGGGGATCTTCATGACCCAGGGATTGAACCCTCATCTCATGTGTCTCCTGCACTGCAGAGGGATTCTTTATCCCCTGTGCCACCTGGGAAGCCTTCCAGACACCTTACTTGTGTGTAAAGAGAGTATTACACATGAAGCACAGAAATCGCAAGGAGGTCTCTGGTAGGTCGTGGCCAAGTGCTGTGTGAACCTTGAGCCTGGACAGAGGGGCTTCCCTCTTGGTCAGAAGGGCAGCCACAAATTTGCCAGAGCTGCTGGCAGGATCTATCTCAGGGATGAATTATTTGAAGCTTCCCTTACAAATGAGCTTTCAGATGTCTGGGCATGTTGCCTACAAACTGGCTTTATCCTTCCTTTTGGGACAGTCACATATAAATTCCTCCTTGTCAGCTATCTTTTGGGACAGTCAGCTCCTGCAGGATTAAAGGTTCCTGCAGGAATCCCCCAAGATCCATCTCATGATCATTAAGTAGGCTTGCCCCTCTGCCAGAGCTCTGGAAACCTGTAGGCACATGAGCCACAGCGTCCCATGCCATCACAAGGTCACATGGACTCAGGCAGTCTTGAGTGCCTGACCCAAGAGATCATTGAGAATGTGAGGAAACTGGGGCCCCAAGTGGCCCAGTGATTTGCCCAAAGTTACAAAACAATCATAGGCTCTGACAGAGAAGACAAGGGGCCATCTGCCTTGGGAGCCATCAAAGAGACAGGTGTTCTACAGAGTTCATAAATATGTATAAATAAGAGTAATATCTTAGTCATCATTGCATCCCCAGGTCATAGTATAGAGGCTGGATGGAGAAGATTCCACCAGCCTTTGTTGAGGGAAATGCTACATTTATTGAGGACTTACTCATGGGTGTTGGGTCTCCATTCTACTTGCAAGTAAGTGAATCTAAGCATAAAGAGAACAGGAGGTGGAGCTTGGATTGAACCCATTTACTTGGCCCCAAACTCTGTGTCCACACATTACCCCTCACCTGAAAGCAGAGCTCACCAAGTACACAAAGCACTCAACAGTCATTTTGACTAATTTGAGAGGAAAGCACTACTGTCTGAGGAATATGTAGAGCCCTACACCAATGACCATGATAGCGCATGGCAGGGTCAGGTGGCCAGCCAGCCCTGTAGTCCAGACATGACTTCTTGGAAACGCAACTTTGCTGGGACCTCAGTTTCTATATCTAAAAATAAGAAGGGCAAACGGTTGCCTTGCTACATAAATGTGCTGTGAATAAGAAAGAATATCATGGGGGAGAAAATTGATCTACCAGCTAGAGAGTGTTCTGTCCTCAGGTAGAATCTGACATATTAAAAGTTCTTTGGAACTCAAAGCTTTTGCGCTTGCTGTTCCCTGGGCCTTGCCCCACCCTGACACCTTCACCTAGCAAACTCTGACCCCCTCCTTCAGGACTCCGGCGAAGTGTGTCTTCCTCCAGGGAGCCTTCCTGAAACTTCCAGGCTGAGTCAAATTCCCTCTTGTGGTACACTGCATGTCCGCCCTCCCAACTGACACACATTTCTGACCACTCAATCATCGTCTAAGTCCCCAAGACAGCATAAGCTTGTGAGGCCAAGATCACATCACAAGATCACGTCTCCATCCACCCCATATATTCATTTATCCATTGGTCCGGGTATAGTGTATTGGGCAGACACTCTTCTAGAAGGAGAGATGCAGAGGTCACAGAACAAAGCGAGCCAACGTGTGAGGAGACAGACTGCAAGTGGTAAGCATTACGGCGTGCTGGCAGGTTGCAGTAAATGCTATGCCGGGAAAGTCAGGCCAGACGACAGAAATCTTTATTGACCAGGAAGTGATCACAATGATTTGCTCATTCAGTCAATGAGTCTACTTTTCTGTGATCTCCTTCAAGGCAGCGACTGTGTCTGACCTGCTCGTTTCTGTGACCCTCATGCCTAGCACAGTGCCTGGTACAAGCAACGTATTAAAGAATATTCAATAGTAACGAATAACTGAATGAAGGAAACAGATAAATGAATAAATGGAAAGCTGGCTGGATGGGTGAATGGACAGGTGAGCGAGTGGGTGAATATATGGGTCGCTGGGTGAACTGATGGATGGATAGTGGAGAGATGGTTCCAGACATGACTAGATGGTTTGATGACTATCCATAGTACATTCAGATGGACCAATGAGACAGAGAATAAAAATAGGGACCTGATACTGGGCCCCCAGAATCCTGGAGCTTAGAGATTGGTGTTGAAATAAACAAGAGATGAATCTTCCCCATAAGAGGAAAACCAGAGCAAGGTGGTCAAGGAGGCACATTCACAAGCACACGGGGATAAAGGTTTACATTAAGTCAGGGTGGCTGTTTCAGAGCCATGTGCAAGCAGCTGTGTCCTCACAGGTGAAAGCTCGTCTCTCGCAGAGGACTATCCATGCACAGCTGTCATCAAGGCTCCATTTTTTCTCGGGGCCACCTTGCTGACATCAACCTGAGGAGGAGTGTGATGTTAAAAAAAAAAAAAAGAGGCCAGCTTTGGTGTCAGATGGTCGGGTGACTCCCAGCTCTGCCATCTGCCAGCTGTGCAGACTGGGTGATTTTCTTTCTCTAAGCTTCGTTTCCCTGGGGCCAAACTATAAGTACTGATCGCAACCTCACAGGGGAACCGGGTGAGTGAGGGTTACTCACAGTGTCAAGCGCTCCTCCGAGCCTAGGCATACAGGAAGTGCTCAATTGGTCACAGATATTCTACTGCCGTGGCACTGTTTATTTAACCTGTCCCCACTTCTGTTTCCATTTGGGTCACTTCCAATTTTCCCTCTATTTTAAACGCCACAACAGAAATGTTTGCAGTTACTGTTTTGCGTACACCTGTGATTAATCCCCTAAGGGGAAAGCTCCAGAAGTGAAAGTTGCTGAGCCAAAGGAAATGAATGCTTTTATGGTCTTCAATACGCAGAGCCAAAGAGACGATGGGACCCCTTGTAAATATTGTTCCATGAGCATTAGTGAATGTACGAGTCACCAGATTTAGGAATCCTCTTCTTAAAACCCAAGACACAATCCCGTCCCTTATTGTACAGATGGGAAAACTGAGAATCGGAGAGTGGTAAGAACTTACCCAGGATGTGCCATGTTCAGTCATGTCCGACTCTTTGTGACCCCTTGGACTGTAGCCCGCAGGCTCCTCTGTCTGTGGGGTTTTCCAGGCAAGAACACTGGAGTGGGTTGCCATGCCCTCCTCCAGGGGATCTTCCCGACCCAGAGGCTCTTATACCTCCTACACTGTCAAGCATGTTCCTTACCACTGTGTCACCTGCAAAGCCTCCCAAGGTGGGACAGGTAGGATGACAATAGTGATGAAAATCAACATGCGTGAAACTAGGGGTGCTGTGATAACACCGGCTGCACGTGGACCACCCGCTGCTCACGGCACCACTTCTCCAGGCTAAGTGTCGTCATCCTCTCCACACACGTGGGGAAGCGAGACCCCCAGAGAAGTTAAGCACTGGAGCCCAAGGTCACAGAACTCATATGTGGTGAGGCTGGGATCGGAACCCAGGAAGTCTGGCTCTAAGGCCTGTGCTCTAACCATGAGGCTACAGGTGTTCCCTGGAATCACCAACTCAGAAATTAAGAGCTTCTAGTCTTGGAGGGCAGAGTTTGGACTGTTTAGCAGGGCATGGGTGGAAGCATTCCGAGAGACAGAGTTTGTTTCTGTGTGACTGCTCTGAATCCCTCCACCCTCCAGGTGCTTAATAAGCCAACATCCCAAGCCCAGTGCCATGTGTATAATGCCTGCCTAGACCATAAAGTGGATGGCAGTGCCACCTTACAGGTCCCTGGTCAGCCCTCCCATATGTGGATTCCCAAAGCCACCAGTGTCAACTTCAGCTCCAACACAACTTAGTTCTGCTCTGCCCTGCATACTGTCCTAGCAGAGGGTCATGGACAGAAGCTTTGCAAAGTTACTAGCTTGCTTTGTTTGCCTACTCTGGAGTTGTCCCATGTCTTCCTGCAAACTGGAGGCCACCAGGAGGTCATGAAATCTGTGACAGACTCTTAAGCAGCTTTGTGACAACCCAAGGAGGAGCCACAGGAGGGCTTATCATCCTAACTCTGCCACTTGCCCACTCTGTGACTTTAGAAAAGTGCCTTAACCTCTCTGGGCATCCCCCTTTCCCATCTGCAACAGCAACATTCCCACTGGCTGGCTCTATATCACTTCCTCAAAAATGCTACAGACCCATGAGCCTCCCTATGACCTACTTACCACCAAACCCAGCCTTTGTCAGAGTTGATACGCGCTTGGCCACTCCTGCAGGCCACAGTCCTCCCCAGTTATCTCCATCTCCACACATCTGGAAATTAACTTCTTAACTTCCCATTTTGCCATCACTCGTGAGCAACCACAAATCACCATCGGTTTGGGTTGTGTATTTTTATACATTGCCCTTTTAATGTCTCTCAGAAAATATAAACAAAGCATACATAACCATCAGAACACTCTGGATCCTGAAAAGTACATAAGAATTTATTTGTCTCCATGTGGATCATACATATTGTATTAAAACCACATAAAGGGGTTTAATAAAATGGCAGAAAGAGAGGCAGGAGGGCGGCATCTCAGGCAGCGGGGAGAGGTGGAAGTGATCTTTCTTTGATGCCTGTTAAATGTTCCAGCAGATGAACCCTATATTCTGCCAGGAAATGAGTTTGCCACCGGCCTATTGGGTCTGTCGTAAGAGGTTGGTCTCACCACGGTCATCCCTCTTCCGCGCCCAGCAATACATTACGCCGCCTCAATTTTTCATTCCTTGCTGCCCGAAATGCAAATTTCTTCTCTGTTGTTTATATTAGGTTTTCAAATATATGGAAATCCAGGGATCTAGAGGGAAATGCCAGGGCCACGGAGGCACTCAATCTGTCTTTTTCCTCTGACTGACTTCTTTCCATCACTTACATGATGCGTGATGGGGGCCGAGTGTGCGGTACCGGGTACCAGGACAGAAAAGAGCTCCCCCGGGGTAAAGAACGGCAGAGGGGAGCTTTGGAACTGCGGGCTGTACTTTGAGCAATGAAGGTCTGAAGGGGCCTCATTAATTGAGTGCCCAAGGGACTGGCGACTCCTCCAGGCACGGTGGGCACCAAACTCTGTCTAAGTCTTGAAGATGGAAACCTTCCTGCATTTGGCCACAGGAATATATTGAGCACCTACTGCATACCAGAAATTGTGACACGCTTTGAGATTTTCTTTTTCTTTTTTTTTTTTTTGCTTCTGCTCAGTCACTCTGTTGTATCCGACTCTTTTGTGACCTCATAGACTGTAGGTAGCCCTCCAGGTTCCTCTTTCCATGGGATTTTCCAGGCAAGAATACTGCAGTAGTTTTCCATTTCCTCCTCCAGGGGATCTTCCCGATCCAGGATTGAACCTGCATCCCTCGGGTCTCCTGCATTGGCAGGCAGATTTTCCACTGCTGTGCCACCTGTGACGCCAATACCTACGGCCAAAAGCTTGACTGAGCTCTTGCTGCAAGCAGGCACAAGGAGAGCTTGTCACATGAGCATCTCCTTGTCCCAATCAGCCTATGGCATAAGTTTATCACTTCAATGTGGCAAATTGGAAATGGTGCTTTCACATAACAGACATCAATCACACAGCAATGAAGAGCAAAGGTTGAGATTTAAACTCTGGTCCTATAAATACCAATCCCCGTGTTTTTCTATGCCAGGGATCTGTAACTTCTTTCTATAATAAATATTTTAGGCTTTGTGGATCAATATGGTCACTGTAGCAAAGACTCAATTCTGCTATTGTATTTCAAAAACAGCCCTAGCCAATGTGTGAATGAATGGATGTGTTTCAATAAAACTTTACTTACAGAAATAGGCAGTGGGTTGGATTTGGCCGGCAGGCTGTGCTTTCTGCTGCTGCTCTCCCAAGGCCACCCCTGACATGACCACAGAACTTGATGTTTTACTGTGACTCACCAAGATCACACATTGCAGACGCCGATCTTCTGGGGACCACCTGGGTCTCCCGGGAAACTTCATCATTGTCATCGTGACATGCATCATCTTTATCCAACCTCACAGCAACCCAAAGAGGCAGGAACTTTCATCTTCCCTATTTAAAAGGGAGGAAGCAGAGGTTCAGAGAGCACTCATGCTCGAGTTCACAGTCGAAACACTGGGCTACAGACCTTTAGCAGGTCAGGAGGGTTCAGAGGCAGTGTGACTGGGAGCAAAGGCTGCTCCTGGTGGGAGCCTGGACCCCTCTGGGAGTCAGAGGTGGGACCGAGTCAGACAGAGAGGGATGGGCCTCAGCGGCCAGTCTGTGTGGCCCCTTCCCATTCAGCCTTCTCACCCATGACCATACTCAGGGACTTCCCTGGCAGTCCAGTGGCTAAGACTCCATGCTGCCAACCCAGAGGGCCCAGGTTCGACCCTGGTCAGGGAACAAGATCCCACACAACACAGCTAAGAGATCCCACATGCCACAATGAAGACTGAAGGTACCGCGTGCTGCAACCAAGACCCACACAGCCAGGTAAATAAATAAACATGAAAAGAAAAAAAGGAAACAATGACCACACTCGAGGAGAACCCCACGTAGGTGAAGACGGAATCAGAGATGGAGGTGATGCTTCCACCAGAAGCTAGGCGAGAGGCACGGGATACCCTCTCCCTGACAGCCTCAGAAGGTACCCACCCTGCCGGCACCTTGGTCTCGGACTACTCCCAACCTCCAGGACTGAGAGGATAATTTCTCTTCTGTAAGCCACCCAGCTGGTGGCACTTTGGTGTGGCAGCCTGGGAAACATACAGCTTTGTGTGTGGCCGGCATCCCACACATCAGCTCTGAAAATCCTTCAGGTGTCCAACCCGTATCCCAGCTCAGAGAGGCTGATTCTCCTTCCTCTGAACCATGAACTGGTTCTACCCGTAGTTTGAACTTGGGACCTTGACAAGGAAATTGGAACCCAGAGAGGGGAAGCAACATGTCTAAAGTCACACAGCAAAAAAGCTGAGAGGTTCAGGCATCTGTTAGGCCAAGATCTGTTGGACTGCAAAGAACCCAGGCCTTTCTCTGTATCACGTGAAAGAGAGATATACAAATGGCCAATGAGCACTTGGAAAGATGTTCAACGTCACTAAGGAACGTCAACGTCATTCAGGATATGCAAATCAAAACTACAATGAGATATCACCTCACGCCCATCAGGACAGACAATCAAAAACAGAAGCAAAAATTCTTCAGAAAACCATAAATGTTAGTGAGGAACTGAAGGAATTGGCATCACGTGTGGGATCCAAAATGGTGCAACCACCACGGAAAAGAGTGTGGTATTTCTAGAAAATACTAAAAATGGAATTACTGTATGCTCTCGGGATTCTGGGCTTCCCAAGTGGCTCTAGTAGTAAAGAATGCTCCTGCCAAGGCAGGAAACAAAGGAGACATAGGTCTATCCCTGGGTCAGGAAGATCCCCTGGAGGAGGGCATAGCAACCCACTCCAGTATTCCTGCCTAGAGAATCCCCATGGACAGAGGAGCCTTATGGGCTACAGTTCATAAGGCTGCAAAGAGCCAGACATGACTAAAGAGACTTAGCAGGTGCCCACTAGGAATTCTACTTCTGAGTATATACCTAAAAGAATGGAAAACAGGGTCTTGAAGGGACAGTAGTCAGCCCATGTTCATAGGTCATTACCCACAATAGCTAAAACATGGGAACAACCCAAATGCCCACCAACCAATGAATGGATAAACAAAATATGGTATGAACGCATGATGGAATATTGCTCCACCCTGAAAAGGGAGGAAGTTCTGACACTTGAGACAACATGGATAAACTTAGAGGACATTATTTTGAGTGAAAGAAGCCAGCCGCAAAAGTACAAAACACTGTATGATTCCACTCACAGAGGTCCCTGGAGCAGCTGGATTTATGGAGCCAGAGAGCAGAATGGTGGTCACCAGGACGGGGGAAATGATGGGGGTTAGTGTTTAATGGGGACAGAGTTTCCGTCTAGGAAGATGGAAACTTTAGGAGGTGGGCGGTTGTAAGGGTCACACAACAACGTGAATGTACTTAATACCACTGAACTGAATGCTTAAGAATGGTTAGGATGTAAATGGTTAAATTTTGTAAGGGTATTTTGCCACAATTTTAAAAAGAGAGAGAGAGATGGGATGCTCCCTGGAAAGCTAGCAGTCCCAGCAGGGGTGGGGTGGTGGCAGGGGCCCACAGGCGAGGAAGCAGCCAAGGATCCCTGGTTAGTCTCAAGGTTTCCCAGCTCTGGGCCTGCTGCTTTCTCCAAGCAGCATTCAGCTCCTCCATCAAATAGGAACATCAATCATCTCTTCTTCCTCCCAGAGATGAATCTGAAAGTGCTCTATAAACCCTAAAGCGCTGTGCTCTGCTGTACTGCCATTTTCTGTATACCTCCTGGTCATCAGAAGTCCATAAGTCTTTGACCTTAGATGCCTCCCTCCCTGACAAAGGCCCCCACAACCCTCCTGTCATCAGAATTCCATTTCTGCCATTCGTGCCCTTGGTGACTGTGATGTGCCCTATGAGGGCATGACAGGGCCAAGCGAGCCCCTCTCTGCACCCAGACATTGATCAGCAGAGATGTGAGGACCCCCAGGGTCTTGCAGCCACCCTCCAGCCACACCTCCGGGCCACACATTACAGCAGCAACTCTTTTAAATAGAGTCCTCGCCCCTTAGGAGGGAAATGAGGCGTTGCATCTTTGGTGGGTGAGACACTGGAGCCGGGGGAGTGAAGGAGGTGACCTCAGATTGAGTTTAGGGACACAGAGATCCTTCCCACCCCCCACAACCTCACCAGAGCCAAAGGCAGGAGCAGAGGGGGAGGGTGGTACCCACCTGTGCCCCATCCCCTGAACCCCTGTCCACCCTGCAACTTGCGGGACCCTCCTTCCATTCTGTTCCCCTTCAAAGAGCCCCTGAGGTCTTTTACTTATTCACTCACCATCTGACCATATGTACTGAGTTCTCAGCATGTCAGAACGCTGGGTAAGAGCAGCTTCTGATGCCACTCTGAAGCTCTCTGTAAAGTGTTCATCAGAGCCTGGCCTGTGGTGAGCCCATGACACTTCCACGGGTTTCCCCCAGGAAAAGCACATCATCAGAATTCCCTGGGAGCCACCCCCACCCTCTGAGATTGCATTCCAGGGCTGCAGACATCTCTTTTCCCTTCCTTCCACCTGGGCTCTCTAGACAGATGCTCAAGCCCCTGGGTCTTTGGCTCCTGATCTCCGTGTGGATCTATCTATCATTAGCCAAGGTCAAGTCTCCGGGTGCCTCCCATCATTTCTCAATTATGGGTGGCCCCTGGGCCAGCACCGTAAAGTGGGCTCTGCTTGGCTCATGTTAATTAAATATCACAGGCCCCAGGGAAAAGAGCCAGGGAGGGAGGCTTGGCAGCTGGCCTCTGCGGAGCAGCGGCTTTTCTCAAGGTAGAAAGGCATGCATTCACTCGTATACAGGCGTTCATCAGGCCCCCACTTCGTGCGTGCCCGGCGCCATGCTAGTTTCAGTCGCCCAGCAGCAGAAGCAGCCGACGCCAATTGTGCCCCTTGGTGCATATGCACCAGCAGCGGTGGAGTTTAGTTGCCAAGTCGTGTCTGACTCTCGGCGACCCCGTGGACTGTAGCCTGCCAGGCTCCTCTGTCCATGGATTCTCCAGGCAAGAACACTGGAGTGGGTTGCCGTTTCCTCCTCCAGGGGATCTTCCCGACCCAGGGATTGAACCCAGGTCTCCTGCGTTGGCAGGCAGACTCTTTACCACTGAGCCACCAGGGAAGTCTACACACCAGTGGAAGGTCCCCAAACTTCAAGACACATATTTATGAACTGGTGCGTTAATCCAGAGAGGAGAACCTCCAGGCTAAGTAGCCAGAAAGAGAAGATTCAGGGTAAGAGTTGCCTCTTCATTTATGAATTCGATAAGCATAAATCCTGGAGATCCAAGGCAGCCTGGCTCAGGACAGGGGCCCTGGGAGTAAAGAGAGCTGTTTTCTAAGGATTTCTTCAGCCCTATCACTCTGATTCTGTGACTTTCAAGTTCTCTGGGGCACTTCACTTACCACTGTCCAAGAAAAAAATACTAATATTTATAAAAATATAACCAAAAAATATACTTTAAAAAAGTACTAACTTGAGCACTCACTAAGTGCCATCTCACAGAACTATCACCACCAGCACACAGAGATCCAGCTCTCCCTGCTTGATGCTAAAAAAAAATCTGAGGGTTCAGTGCAGTGAAGCTACTTGCCTCATACCTCAGTGAAAGCAGGAATATTTCAGGGCTACTGCTTATAAAGATCTGCATTGGGACCAGAATGGCAATGGGAAAATGACAGTGCAGGCTGCTGGAAGAAATGCTTTGGAGAAAGGCCTCTCCACACTGTGATCTCATGATGGGTAAAGATGTTTCAGTTCCTATTCTGGACATCTCAAGGCTTAGGATATTAGCGATGCCCTGGCTATCCAAATATCATAGTCGAGATGCAGATCAAGCTCCGCCCCTTCAGATATCCCTCACCCAGTCATGCATGGTCACCAAACAGGAAGTAATGATGAACATTTACTGGGTGCCAGTCACTGTTCTACGTACTTAACTGATTTCACACACATAATAACCCCATTAGCTATTACCCTGGTTTACAAATGAGGAAACTGAGGCACCGTGAAATTACATCACTTGTCTGTAACTGTATGTCACAATGCTCAGATGGTAGCACAACACTTATCTAAATGCTGGTGCTTGGGGATGGAACCCAGAGCCTTCACTTACAGGAAACATCATCTTCCCAAATGCATGCTGGTAGGAAATTAGTTGAGTAAATTAGGAAGCATCTACCCAATGGAGTACTGTGCAGTCATCAAAGATGCTGACGGTTGTTAACACATAGAAAAATGCAGAATAAAAAAAGATATAAATTTACATGTGGTATTATTTCAACAGCATCTAAAAATGCAAAGGAAAGATTGGAGAATATTCTGAAATAAGTTCAGCTACCCAGTCATCCATCCACCCACCTATTCATCCATTCATCTATCCCTCCATTTGTCCATCCATCCATCCATCCATCTGATCACCCATCCATCCATCCATCCACTCATCCACTCATTCATCCATCTGATCACCCATCCATCCATCTGATCACCCATCCATCCATCCATCCATCCACTCATCCACTCATCCATCCATCTGATTACCCATCCATCCATCCGATCACCCATCCATCCATCCGATTACCCATCCATCCATCCATCCATCCACTCATCCATCCATCCATCCATCCACTCATCCATCCATCCAATCACCCATCCATCCATTCATTAAGTACTTACTGATGCCTCTTTGTACTGACTGCCCCTGAGATGACCACTGGGACTATAAGGTTAGTGAACCATATAGGGTTGTTCCTTGCCCACCTGGAGCAATCTGCCTATTCAAGGAGACTGCAACCAGACAATTAGTGCTACATGTAGACAAGTTCATGGCGATTATGACATGTGTGGTGTGGGACATGGCAGTGGCATCAAATGGCCAAACTATAACCTTCAGTGGAGGAGGGAAGAGAGGGGCTTCCAAGAAGAAGTGCTGCACCCTGGAGAGAGAGTTGCAGTCATCCAAGGGCAGAGAAGAGAGGTAAATGATGTGGGCAAAAGGAACAGCATTGTCCAAAGACCCCTAGAGGGGAGAAACGGCCCAATCCGGTGACAAAGGAAAAGCCAGAATCGCAGGAGGGGGTGAGGTGAACAGGAAGTGGGGAGAGGATCATTTTGCCTGGGGTCTGAGATTAATGGTAATTTTTTCTTCCGGTCTTTGTAATGAGCGTGCATTTCTTTAATAATGCAAAAAAAAAAGTTTAAATAGGGTTAAAATGAAAAGAGTGACGCTTCCTGAGGATGACAGAGAAAATCTAGGAAAAGGATTGTCATTACAGAAAAGACACTGGGGCCAAAAACAGACCTGGGGCTGGTGAGGGAGGCAAAGACCCAGCCCTTCTTGACCCCTACTCTAGACTTCCTTCCTTGCTGGACCTCCTCTGGGGGCTTTGAGCAGAGAAGGCAGGGAAGTGGGGAGAGCTGGAAGAATCTGGCATGTGGAATAGATATTAATGTCGCAGAAGGGGGAGCCGGGGGGAGGGTAGACTATTAAAATTCTGTAGTCCTGAAAAATACATAAGTCTAAAATAAGACTAATGAGACATTTACTGGTGTGGTTGCCTTGCATTAATGACCCTGCTGAGGATAAGATCGCAGAAGGCTTTCAATGTAATTACCAGGCTAATGATTAGCTGTGACATCACTGGAGACTAGAATGCAGACCTCGCTTTGGATCGCTTTCAAAGTCAGGACGCTGCTGACCGCCCCGACGATGGCTGAGCAATCTTGGGGTGCCGGCACCCCACCCCCTACACCCACCTCTGGCTGCTGCGGCTTGTGGCTTCCAGCCAACACCTCCCTAGTCTCCCTCTTCACCCCTCCCCATGCCTGCATTCCTGGACATTTTAAGGAGGCCTCTGGGACCACGGACTCAAGCAGCAATTTGTCAACACCGGTGGGGGCTGGAGGGTTGAATGCCTGGAAAAGTAGGAGCTACGAGGATATCCAGAAAGAATCTTTAATGAACAAGTGATGCATTAACTGATGAATGCTTTCAAAACCCTTGTGCCCCATGAGACCGGAGCAAGACACAACAGGAAGCATGTAATGCTCCATCCCAGAGAGTGCTTGGCTCTGAGCCCATCCAGCCCACCCATTTGAACAGACGGGGAATGCTGAGGCCCAGAGAGAAGAATCGGCTTCCCGAACATCACCCAGCAAGCCTTTTATTCGCAGTGTGGATTATAGGAAAATAAAAGTGCAGCGCAACGATCGTATCCTGCCTTCCCCCTTCTGGAATACACAGTGCTCTAAACTTCTAATTGCATCCCTGTCATCAAAACTCAGAGGGGGTTCTTAGTAGCTGCTGACCTTTGATCGGGATTGTGATTAGGACTCATCCTTCCAGTGTGGCACTAGGCAGGACTGTCTGGACAGTGGCATGGAGATGGGAAAGGTTCAGTGAAGCTCGAGGCAGTGTGGCTGCAAGGCTCAGGCCTTTATTTATATTTATATTGACGCTGAGGAGCCAGGGAAGGGGTAAAGTATAGGCGTACAGCTCCTGGTCTTCAGACTAGCTGACACCGCAAGGGGCACACAGATCTTCATACAAGGGCAGAGTGTCCTCACTTTCAAGAAGCTGTGAGAATCAGGTAGCATGGAAACGTGTGCCAGGAAGAAAACCCTCATTCTCACACACGCGCATGGTCAGACCCAGGGAAGAAGCGCCTCCTTTACTTCTGTACCCCGAATTCTTGCCTCACCCCAGTCCTATTCCTGAGGCCCGGATAAGGACTCTTGTACAAGAGATTAAAAGGCGCTTGCTCCTTGGAAGAAAAGCTATGACAAATCACACAGCATATTAAAAAGCAGAGACATCACTTTGCCGACAAAGTTCCATCTAGTCAAAGCTATGGTTTTCCCAGTAGTCATGTATGGATGTGAGAGCTGGATATAAAGAAAGCTGAGCGCCAATGAATTGATGCTTTTGAACTGTGGTGCTGGAGAAGACTCTTGAGAGTCCCTTGGACTGCAAGGAGATCCAACCAGTCCATCCTAAAGGAGATCCACCCTGAATATTCTACTGGGAGGACTGATGCTGAAGCTGAAGCTCCAATACCTGGCCACCTAATGTGAAGACCGAACTCATTGGAAAAGCCCCTGATGCTGGGAAAGACTGACGGCAGGAGGTGAAGGGGACGACAGAGGATGAGATGACTGGATGGCAACATCGACTCAAAGGGTGAGAGTTTGAGCAAACTCTGGGAGATAATGAAGGACAAGGAAATCTGGCGGGCTGCAGTCCATGGGGTCACAAAGAGTCAGATATGACTGAGCAACTGAACAATAACAAGATTAATTGCAGGAGAGTTCTAGAGAAAACTCGTAAGGATAGGGTGAGCCAGCCAGCAGAGGAGAAGAAGCAAAACAAAGATGTGGCTTTGGCTGAGGTCCAGGTTCTGCCTGACCTGACCTGGAGCATCAGTGGCACCAAAATATTTGCCCCACAGGAAGCCAGAGGAGTTCCGTAAGAGTTCGTCATCACGTAAAGACTGTCCCTGGGTGTGCATATCTCCCTAGGCATGTCTGAGCAAGGCAGCTCCAGATTGTATCTTCAGAAGTGCGGAAGATGAGGGCTATCAGCAGCCTACACTCACAGAAGCTGGAGGCTTGGCACCCTGGTCAGGTAATGGGACCAGCAACGTCTCTTACAAGTTCTTACCCCCACAGAACAGCTCTGAGGTTTAGAGAAGGGGGTGTGCCCGCAGCTCATCTTGCTTCAGTGGTGCAAAAGCAGGTTCTCAGCAAAGTACAGCTCATACCACCCTGGGCAAAACCGCAAGCCCCAGTGGGGCTGCCTCCACCTCCACCTTCTCCTCTGTTGTAACCCTAGCGCCTAGCTCAGGGTGAGGCTCACGGGAGTGTTCACTTATTCGCCAAATGAGTGCACTGCTACTGCTGGTCTCCATCATTGTATTTCTGCCGAATCTGAGACTGCAGATGTGCGGCAGGTGAACCGGATTACCCTTTCCAAACCTGAGCTGACAAGATGTTTCCAGGGGTAGAGGATCCCTGCTTTTATTTGGGTTTTTTTTTTCCTTTTGAATTTACAGTGGGTGGATGCTAGAGGCAGTGTCTCTACCTCCCAAGCCCCAGAGTGAGTAGCCCGTGGTGGCCCCTTCTCTGCTCTGTCTGGTTGAGGTATCTGGCTCTCTGCATACCCTTGGCACTCTCAGATGGTTCCCATTAGCCACCCCCAAGCCAGACTCCCATGCAGGTCATGGCAACACTGGGTTCTTTCTCCAGGCTGTCTAAACATGGCTCCTAAATTCTGATCTGAGTTTCCGGCCTTTGTCAGATTCTCACCAAAGGTACGATGGGGATTTGAGTTCTCCTTCCATATTTTGTAATCTAACCCTTCTTTTTCAGCAACAGGTCCAGAATGCTGGGCTAGAGAATGTGCGCTCAGTCACTCATTGTCTTTGGGACACAGCAGGCCCAGGGTGCCACTCTTTTTCTGTGTGATTTTAGGCAAATTGCTGCCTGAGCTGCAGTTTCCTCACTCAAATAAGAGGGAATGGTTATATTTACCTGATCAGGCTACAGTGAGGATTTGATGAGATACCTTGAGAAAGGAGACCCTGATCAGTAACTCTCCTCATTTAGAATATTCGGTGGCTCCCCATTGCTCTGTGATCACTTCAGTTCCCATAAGGCCATATCTAGCCTGGCTTCTGTCTAAATCTCAGATACATGTCGAGCCCTGTCCAACTTTCTGTTGTTCACACGTTCCAAACACAACTTAAGGGCCTCTATATGACTCTTCTCTGTCCCCTACTCCCTGCTTCATAAATGCACAACTTTAATTCATCTTTCAGCTCTCATTCAAATGTCACCTCTTCCAGGCAGTCCTCCATGACCTCTACATCAGCCTGCTAAGTTCTCACCACTCTATGCTTTTATCCTTAATGCACTTTTTATGCAATAGCCATGATGGTTCTTAGTTCTGTCTGCCTCACCAGGCTAGGACCAACGTGAAGGCAGCAATATGTTTGGATGTTCAGCCCTGTACCGCAGTGCCTGGCACTGAGTAGGTGCTCAACAAACACATGATAAATGAATGGTGGGTACCACTGCAGGTGGGTAAGTGCCCTAGGCATCATCTTGTGAGCCTCATGCAGTGGGTTCTAGCCATCATAATCGCAAACAGATGCCACCTCCCCCATTATCCCCCCTTACCCCCGCCTTCAGCTGCCTGCCTGCTGAATGCTATATATTTTCAAGATATTACCTTGCATGGTGTGTATTCACACCACCGCCGGCAGCTCAATCTTCCCCTCCCCGGCATCCATTGGCATAATCAACCAGGGGCCTGCCCAGAACCTGCCAAGCTTGTATTAATGTTGGCTCATGAAGAGATTTATTCCTTCCCAGCACAGCTCACACTGGTCTGGGCTCAGCTAGGACTTCCCCCACCCTTACCCACCCCTACCACATACATGCACATGAGCTCAGTGTCAAGTTAGTTCCAATTAGCTTCGGGGAGGGGAAGCTCCTCCACCTTCTTCCAATGTTAACCCCAGAGGGTTTCAGAACATTTGCATATTCGGACAGAAAACCCGCTTCCTGCTTTACTGAGGGTCACAAACACATTGGGAAGGTGGTCTTACCTGGAGGTTTAAATGCCAACCATGGGGTCAGATAGCTGTGTGATTTGAGTGGATAATTTACCTCTCCAACAGTCAGTTTGTTCACTGATAAAATGGGGGTGATGTTAGTGGGATAATGTCATAAAGTTGTGTGCATATTAAATGTATAATTCAGAAAGGAAAAGCAAGCCCATCCTGCCCATGGAGCTGGGAGCAAACTAAGATAGAGCATTGACTCCCACCTCAGCCCAAGATGGAATTAATCTGCAGTCTCTGAACCCTCCTAGCTCCAATAACACAACCCACATACAGAGAGACAAGAGCATTTGCCCTAGATTCAGACCACAGCCCGGCTCATCTGAGCCTGTCCCGCCACATGTCCCTGAGCTCTGTTCACATCAAGCTTTTCACTGATCCCGAGACACATCACATTAGCGCATGCTGTTCCATGTGCCTGGGTCTCCCTTCCACCTATTCTCTGCCCAAAAAGCTTATATGCATCCTTCAAAGCCCAGATCTAAAATCCCCATTTGTTTGTAGTTTTTCCTGATCCCTTCCCTTCCTCTTCAGATCCAAGCAGAAATCATTTCCTGGTTTCCTGCAGAATCACATTTAATGTTTTATTTTTCATTTTTTGCACTGCACCACCATGACCTACATCTTTCCTGGTGATTCAGATGGTAAAGAATCTGCCTGCAGTGCAGGAGACCTGGATTCGATCCCTGGGTTGGGAAGATCCCCTGGGCAAGGACATGGCAACCCACTCCAATATTCTTGCCTGGAGACTCCCATGGACAGAGGAGCCTGGCAGGCTAGAGTCAGTGTGGTCACAAAGAGTAGGACTCAACTGGGTGACTAACACTTCCACTCTCACCATGATCTCGCTCTTCCACTGAGTGGTGAGCCTCCTGAGGATAAGAACTGTTCATCTTTAATCCCTGAATGCTGAGGGTTTAACATGTGGCAGAAAATTAATCCATGTTTGAATGAATTATTCTTTGTATCCCCAGAGTTTAATGCCAAGACCAGAGCATACTGCTTATCCAATTAATGTTTGTGGAAATAATCCATTGATTATTATTTATTTATCATGTAGGCCTATAATTTCAGGGCCAGGTACTTGAATGAATGAACTGTTATTCACATTCCTGGAGCTTAGAATGCTGCCTGGACCATAGCAAACGGCAAGGCAAGGCTCTCATCAATGTTTATGCCACCAGTACCTGGTATAGTGTCTCGATAACCATCTTTCTGCAGCTCAAAAAGCATGGGTATATTTTGCTCACCTGATGACACAATATAGTTTTAGGTCAGCAGAGGCTTAGCATAGGGGAGGGGTTATGCTCCACTTGCTCATTCAGGAACCCCATATACCGATGGCTATGCCAGTTTAACAAGAGGCCCTCTAGGACTGCCCTGGGTATTGACCCCCAGCTGGCAGGTTGGGGAAAGAGCATGGAGAAGCACATGGAAGAGGATTTTAAGGGCTAGGCCAGGGAGTGACCTGCACCACTCCTGTTCACATCCTATTGGTTAGAATTCCATTACGCATCCATACCTAACTTCAAGGAATTCTGGGAAATGCAACCTAACTGTGTGTTCAGGAGGAAATGGGTTTGATGAGGAGTTTAGCAGTCCTAAGAACTAGTCAATCAAAAACAAGTATTTGAATGAATAATTTGAGTAATAAGTCTTTCTGTATCTGGACCCCATCACAATGTTTGCACACAGCATGTGCCCATCAGACAGTTGAAACAATTCATCTTTGCATCCTCAAAGCTTTACATGGTGTCTGACATGAAGACGATACTCTATAATTTCAGATCCTGATACAATGATCAGCATATGTTGAGAATTTAGGAAATTGTGACCTCCATAAACCTGGGCAATCAGAAACTCTTGCAGACTCCTGCCTTCTGGACTTTAGAGCTTGACCCTAAAGGCCTACTGGATCTGCCCTGATCCTTTGGGTCCATATCAGCCCTTCCTTCATATCATCCTACACAGGGACCTGGCCGATTCCAGCTCCTGAGCAGGAGTGAGGTTACCTCCCATGTTTCCCAGGCTTTGTGTATTCTACAGTCCCGAGCAGGAGAACTAAAAGGAAGGGGGTGGGGAGAGAGAGCAGGGTTTTCGATTCAAGGTCTGCTCCCTGCTTGAGTGATCAACATCATTTCCATACTATAATTACATTGCCCAATCCTCTCCTGATTTTACTGCTATCTTGTAAGCCGTCCCGGTTGTGAGTAATTTAAAGCTATATGAGATGTCAGACTCCGTGAAACAATCACCCCTCAAAGAAATATGGCCCTAGATCATAATTGATAAGTCCCATTAGGCAATGGGGCCTCTTATTTCCTATTTGGTCTCTTCTGAGATGGCCTTGTTGATTCACCTAATGTAGACTGTGTCCCAGCATTGCTGAGGGAGAAAGATTCATCTGGCTTTGGGGGACAAGGGCTCAGGAGCCCCAGGCCAGGGAGTAGGAGGAGAAGGAGGCTGGGACTTGGGAGGGGGTGGGGGCTCCTGGCTAGGCCAGATACACACTGGCTGGATTTTCTCCATAATCAGCCTGATTTGTCTGGTACAGAGAACTTCTACAGGGACAGTTTACCACTTCTGGGGTTTAGATCAGCAGCCAGAGGAGCTGCTTTTATGAAGCTTGATTAGGATGAAAGGAAGAGGGGGAGCATCTGGCCCTGATCCCAGAGGTCTCCCCGAGGGACTTCCCAGGGCTCTGCAAGTGGTCCAGAAGAGGCACTCGTCTTTTCAAAGGCATTTCTGACCCTCTAATACCACTGTCTCCTTTCCTAGGCCTCTGTCCCTTAGGCCTGGCACTTCAGCTGACCTAGGATGTGTTGAAATAATTGTGGCTATATTGTGCTGTTCCAACATTCAGGATTTATTTGCTCAAACATCTTCCCCTGTATTTTATCCCTTCGTCTGCATTACCTAGGCCCAGGGCCCATAGAGGAGTGGCCTCTCCTGTCAAACAGGAAACCAAACTGAAGTGGAGGGAAAGTCACTGAACCAGGAGTCAGGCACTGAGGTTCTAGGCCCTACCCTGTCATCAACATACTGAGATGCTTTGAACATGTCCTTTCCCCTCTCTGCAACCCAAGACCTCTATCTTTAAATAAGAGGCTAATCAAGAATGTCTTTGAATTTTCTGCAAGCATTTAAAACTCAGAGAGTCCATCAAAAAGAGATTTGCTGCTGCTGCTGCTGCTAAGTCACGTCAGTCATGTCCAACTCTGTGTGACCCCATAGACAGCAGCCTACCAGGCTCCAGTCCCTGGGATTCTCCAGGCAAGCATACCGGAGTGGGTTGCCATTTCCTTCTCCAGTGCAGGAAAATGAAAAGTGAAAGTGAAGTCGCTCAGTCGTGTCCGACTCTTTGCGACCCCATGGACTGTAGCCCACCAGGCTCCTCCATCATGGGATTTCCCAGGCAAGAGTACTGGAGTGGGTTGCCATTGCCCTCTCTGGAAAAGAGGTTTACGGCTCCCCTTTTAAATTCTGATGGAAAACGCTCTTCTCACAGCCCCCACATGGCCTCCAATTCATTCAGAACAAGAGGTGGCTGCTCTGTTTAGATGGGGCATGTGCCATCTAGTTAACCACAGGTCCTATTGTCTTAAACCACAGTCCCCACCATTCCCTATCGTTTTACCACTTGTCTCTCTTGTTTGTGTTATCAGCTGGCTCATGTAGGCTTATGTGTTTGGGATTTCTGAGTCTCTGTCCCCCAGCTCCAGCTTCATCAATCCACAATAAGCTCACTCTCACACAGGAGTGAATGACTGATAGTTATCCCCGGGACTACTTCTCTCCAACAGTAATCAGCACTGAGTAGTGTGATTCAGCACCATGGACAGATCACCAACCGAGGTATTGGCGGCAAGAGACCCGCCTTGTGGGCAGCCACCCATTTGCTTGTGACTGAGATATGCTGGCATGCCATCCTGTTACCACCACCCAAGCCCTGAGTCTCTGCTGCTTCTGTTCTCTGCCTGATTGATTTGTTTGTAATTCTGTCACTCCCTGTGATGTGGCCGGGAGGGTTGGGGGACGGGGGTGGGGTTGGTGACTCTTCTCTGGCAAGATATGTCAAAACTGCCTGTCTATCTTTCGGGTGCAACTGCTGTTTTCCGACCGCCATCGTCCATGTTGCTGTAAAGAATGACGGATCTGATATCATATATTACTGTTTGTGCACTTTCAGTTTTGATATCTGTTTTTCCTTCCAAAAAGTGCTGAGTGACTGAGAAGCCATGGTTGCTTTTTTGAGATGCATCATAAGGCCTCCTTCATGAACAACTTGGCCAGGCAATGTGGATCTTCATAGACAGGGGGAAATTGTCAAGTGCCTCCAAGCTGTCTCTCATGGGCATCTCTTTGTGAATTCCACCCCTCCCCTACAAATGCACACACACAGCGACTCCCCAGGAGTCCACGTGTCAAGAGGACATTGGTTGGTGAAGCTGGTTTAAACTCCTTGTAATTACTTAGCTCAGTGCTCGAAACCCACCACAATTTGGAGCCCACTGAGTGACTTCTCTGTGCCAAACACTGTACTAGGAAGTGAAGAAAGAATGTCTCTAGTCTCAAGAGTTCATATTCCAGTGGGCAAGACAGACAAAAGAAACATATAAAATAGCAAGAAGTGGTAACTGTTTGGAAGAAAAATCAATCTGAGTAAAAGAAGGATGATGGTGGTGGATGTTTTAAATTAGTCAAGCAAACTCTCCCAGGATGTGGCAGTTAAGCAGAGATCTGGACCAAATGGCAGTATGGGGCATTCACGTACCTAGGGGAGGACCGTTTCAATGAGGGGAAAGCACAAACACCAAAGGTCTGGCAGCTATTATCATGCCCAGCACATCTGAGGACTGAAAAGGTCTTTGTGGCTGGAGCAGTGAAGGGAAGAATGGAAAAGGCCAGTCCTCCTCTCCTGCTCCTCCCACCACCCTGATCCTAAGTTCTCACCTGGGGCTCTGTACCCATCAGGGGTCTCCAGAGAAAGAGAACCAGTAGGACACGTAGATAAAGGCATAGACCCAGACCTATGGAGAAATTTATTCCAAGACCTTGGCTTATGCAATTGTGGGGCAGGCAAGTCTAAAATCTGTAGGGCAATTCCACAGAAAGAAAGTGCTCAGGTAAGAGCTGAGGCTGTGGTCTTGGGACAGAATTTCTTCTTCTTCAAAGAAATCTCTCAGTTCAGTCTTTAAAAGCCTTTCAAATGACTGGATGGTACCCACTCTTACTCTCAAGGATAACTTCTTTGCTCTAAAGACAACTGACAGTGTATGTTAACCACATCTGCAAAATACCTTCCTGGAAACAGAATAGGGTTTGACTGAATCCCTGGATGTCAGAGAACAGCCACGTTGACACCCCCGATGCACCATCATAGGATCTTTGAGTCCTCCAGGCTATTTTCCACCTTGTGCCTCTGCTCAAGTCAGCCCCTCTGCCACATCTTCAAGCGCATCTCCTACACAGTGGCCAGCACTCTGCCCAGAGGATGTACGTTCATTATCTTGTCAGCCACCTTAGAGGGACCGAAGAATATGTTACCAATGAAAAGAGATCATTTCAATGTCCATATCTTGGATTTAAGATGTTTGGATATAGGAAAGGGGAAGTTGGCATTGGCAACCAAGTCTTGGTAATGTAGGAAGTAAGGAAGTGCTGGTAACAAACACCTTTGATTCTGGGTAAAAGTTGACTCATTGGAAAAGACCTTGATGCTGGGAGGAATTGGGAGCAGGAGAAGAAGGGGACGACAGAGGATGAGATGGCTGGATGGCAGCACTGACTCAATGGATTCGAGTCTGAGTGAAGTCCAGGAGTTGGTGATGGACAGGGAGGCCTGCTGTGCTGTGATTCATGGGGTCACAAAGAGTCGGACACAACTGAGCAACTGAACTGACTGAACTGAACTGAAGGTCTAGCAATACTGGCTCCTTAGAGTCACCTCTGGCCTAATTGTTAGCAAGCCAAATGCAGAGTTCTCTGACTCCCTAGTTCCTGGGAGCAGGGGACTCAGCAATCCTTGACATTTGTGATTGGTCACATAGCATTTCATGCCCTTGAGCTCATCTGAGTCTGTGGTTAAAGACACCGAGGTCCAGAGAGGGGAAAGGACTTCCCCAAGGACACACAGCCGTGAGTTGAGGCGCGTAATCCAGGTCTCCTGTCTGCACCCCACAGTTCTTCTCAGGCCTCTGCTGTGTCTTTCTTCTCAGAGAAACAAGATTCTTCCCAGACACAGGACAGGCAGGTTTTCCCCTTCCCTTCTGAGGCTCTCAGATGGTGGATAGATTAAGGACTGGTCTGTGACCCTCTGAGTCATCTGCTTGTTCTCCAAGCTTTTACTTAAGAGCATAACAACAGCGCCAGACTGTCAGGGGCTGAGAGGGCTGTGACGCTCTTCTTAAGGATGTCATCCATGAGTGTATCTCCACGCCACATCTTCGGTCAACACCCATCTGCGGGAAGCAATGCCAAGCCCTGTCTATGTCTGTCCAGGCTGGGCCCTCCCGGCCCCACCCCCCACATTCCTGCCTTCCCCAGCTTCCCCTTACCCCTCCACCTGCATCTTGACACTCAATGTTGTATTAATATTCCTAATACCTGCTCTGGTCTTGGCGGCCCTTACTCAAAACTTCACCCCCTGTGGACTTCAGGAAGGAAGTCCAAGCTCCACACCCTGACATCACAAAGCCCCTGTGACTGGTACCCACCACCTCCTCCAGCCTCTCCCCATCCTCACAATCCTCCATCCCCTTGAAGGTAAGGCCACAGTTAATGCGCTTGTTTTCCCCAGGGCTCCAAAGTTCCTGCCTCCCCACCTCTGCTCACATCCCTCTCCCCACTGGAAAAGTCTGCTTTCTGCATTCAAACATACTTGAGAAAATAAATAAATAAAATGCACCACATTAAATGTAAAAACACCCTGTCCATCAAATGTCACCACTAAGAGAGGGAGACGGCAACTCACTCCCACAGAATGGGAAAAATCTTCTCCATCGTATACTCTATCAAGGACGTGTGTCCAGAATATGTAAAAAGCACCATGCAACTAATAAGACAAAGTAGATAACCCAATAAGAGAAAAAATAGGCAAAAGCCTTGATCAAGCACTTCACCGAAAGAAGGTCAGGAAATGATAAAAAAAAAAAAAACATATAAAAACATGCCCAGCTGTGTTAGTCATCAAGATGATGAAAATTAAAACCAAAATGTAATATCATCTCACCCTCACCAGGAATGAAAATAAAAGGAAATGAAACAAAATGAAAATGACAGAAAATGCCGAGTGTTAGCAAAGATAAGTTGCTCAGACACATGCTTCTGGTGGGAGTGTTAATTGGTGCAACCATTTTGGAAACCCGCTTGGCAGCATTACGAAAGCTCAACATATGCACACCCCTTGACCCAGCGAGTTTACTCTTAGATCACACCCAACAGAAATGCGTACATATGTTCACCAAAAGACACGCACCAGAATGTCATGCAGCAACACCCGGGATGGCCAGAAATGGAAACAACTCAAAACTCCAGCAATAGCGAAGCGAGCAAAAAAGTAAATCACGGCATATTCACACATTGGGATTCTGCATAGCAATGAGAATAAATGAGACACGATTACACACAGCATGGATGAATCTCACAAACATAGTCTCAAACAAGAGAAGCCATGCATACGAGACGATGTACTATGTAAAAACCAGCGAAACTAACCTAGGCTGCTAGAAGCCAGGCTAGGGGCTACCTGGGTGTAGCTGAAAGGGATTGAAGGGACTTCTGGGGAGCTGGTCATTCTGATCCTTGATTAAGCTGCTGGTTACATGAGGGCGTTCATCTTGTGAAAATTTATCAAGCTGCGCACTGTCTGGTGTATTTATACTGTTAAAGCGTTTAAGGAAATTCCACTTGGCCTTGAAATCCAGGGCAAGTCCTTCACTGAGCAGACTAGCCCTTCCCCCTTCCTATTTTATGTCATCTTTTCTGTATCTGCTTGGGACCATAAAGTTGTGTCCACCACGAGACTGCCTCCCCTGTCCAATCTGTGAAGCCCCTGAGGGCAGAGACTGTGTCTAGTAGACTCCGTGATCTCTTCTGCTCTCTGACCCATGCCACCCACACATTAGGTGCTTGGGAAAGTACATGCTGAGTGGAACGGCATCATTGGAAAAGAGTGTGAAGCATGGGGAGATCTGAGTTTCAGACCCACCTCAGGGCCTTTGCACCTGCTCTTTCCATTGCCCAGAGTATATTCCCTGATGTCCAGGTGGCTTCTTTCTGCCTCACTTCATCCAGATCTCTGCTCAAAGTCATTTAATAAAAATATCCTTCTCTGGGCCATCCCCTGTAAAATAACTATCCTCTTCATTCTCCCAGACCCTCTGCAGCCTGCAGAAACCTCAAACACCACACAGCAAAGCTGAGCTCAGCATCTTCTCCCGACCTGTCCCACTGCCCCCTTCATTCTTCGTGGCGGGCTTGGGAATCATTTTTGAATCTTCCCTCACACCCCATCCAGTCAGAAACCAGATTTGCCCCCTCGAGTCCCCAGTGTCTCTGGGGGCCCATTTACTTCTCTCCTCCTCAACCACTTCTGCCCACTCGAGTCCCCAGTGTCTCTGGGGGCCCATTTACTTCTCTCCTCCTCAACCACTTCTGCCTCATTCAGACCACCACCATCCTCCAGATGCCTCAACGCGACTATCACTGAGTCTTTCTGTTAGATATGGAACCCACTGAGTCGCCACCACAACAAACAGGGTCAGTATCTAAAGCCAGAGAAAAGTTCATTTTTCTCTCATCTCTCACTCTTGATACAGATAGGTTGCCAAGGTGGGTAGGTGTCTCTGCTCCATGAAACCACCCAGGAACCCAATTTCCTTCCAGACTGTTACTCTGCCATCCGCTAGAGCAGAGTTGAGCTAGTTTCCAGAAGCAAACATACAGTCAGTTTGGCTTTGAAAGTCATGTCAATCTTGGTCACAACCATTCCACTCTGTTATCGTAGCAAGAAAACAGCCAAAGACATTAGGCAAATGAATATATATGTGTATGTCCCAATCACACTTTATTTACAAAAGCAAATGGGACATCCATGGTGGTCCAATGGCTAAGACTCTGCACTCCCAAGGCAGCCCGGGATTGATTCCTGTCGGGAAACTAGACCCCTTAACGCAACTAAAGATCCTGCATGCCAGAGCAAAGACCCAGCACAGCTTAATTACTTAAAGCATTAAAAACAACAACAAATGGCCAGCCATCACTGGTTCCCAGGGTCTTCTCAGGTGGCTCAGTAGTAAAGAATCCACTTGCCAATGCAGGAGACTTGGGTTAGACCCCTGGGTTGGAAATATGCCTTGGAGAAGGAAATGGCAACGCACTCCAGTATTCTTGCCTGGAAAATCCTGTGGACAGAGGAGCCTGGCAAGCTACAGTCTTGGGGTCACAAAACAGTCAGACTCTATTTCAGGAGTAAACATTGGTTCATAGGCAGAATTTGCCCATCTCTGCATCCATCACTATGGTTGAAGCTTCTCCCCTTCATCAGAACCACATTCAAAACAGATTTTTTAAAAAGGAGGAAAATAGGGTAAACAGCTTCCTTTTTAGGGAGGCAGTGTAAAAGTTGCACTCATGGCATCCACTCACATTTCATTGGTTAGAACCACATCTAGATGTGAAGGAGGCTGGGAAATATAGTCTCTAGATAAGCAGTCTGGTGCCCTGTTCAGGTTCAGGGGAATCTATCACCAAGAAGGAGAAGGGGGACTTGGAGAATGGGGGACTGTTAACCACGTTGACCACAAATCCAACCGGCTCCCTTCTTTCAAGTCACTGTTCACCCCTCACTCATCCGGAAGGGCCTTCCTAGAATGCAAACATGATCTTGCTGTTCCTGCATTCAAGATTCAGTCATGTCTCCCCAAAGACTTCTGGAATCAAAAAGCCAGTCAACCAATACCTGTTGGGTCCTGTTTTGTGATGAACGAAGGGCTAGGAAATGAAGCCTCACTGGTGAGAGAATAGAAGACATAGTCCCTGCCCTCAAGGAGCCTTCAGTTTAGTGGGAGCTGAGTACCTGAGCCCTGCCTAGGGAATCTGATCCCTGCCTCACTCCCCACACCTCCTCCCACTCAGTCACTACGTCACTTCAGTCATGTCCAACTCTGTGCAACCCCATGGACTGCAGCCCGCCAGGCTCCTCTGTCCATGGGATTCTCCAGGCAAGAATACTGGAGTGGGTTGCGATTTTCTTCTCCAACTCAGTATACATCCCCTGCAAATACACACCATACCCCATGGTGCCTCTGAGCCTTTGCAAATGTTGTTCACTCCTACGGGAATGTCAGTCTTCATTCCATCTCCTATCACTGGATTAATACCTATGTCTTCTTTAAGAATCAGCTTGGGACATCTCTGGCAGTCCAGTGGTTAAGGCTTCGACTTCCAATGCAGGGAGTGCATGTTTGATCCCTGGTCCAGGAGCTGAGATCCCACATGCTCTGGGGCCAAAAACCCAAAACATAAAAAGAAGCAATACCAAAAAAAAAAAAAAGAAGAAGAAGCAATACCATAACAAATTCAATAAAGACTTTAAAAGTGATCCACATCAAAACAAATCTTTAAAAAAGAAAAAGAAGAACCAACTTGAGCATCCCTTTCTGTTAGAAGTATCCCTGACCATTTTCTGGCTGGGTCAGGGGTCCCTTCTGGTCCACACAGCTCCCATCATCAGATCACTGATCACTTGGGGCTGTAATTCTCTTTTCTCCAAATAGCCTGCAGGGCCTTCATCAATATAGGACTCTGATTTATTCATTTCGTATGCTGAGGACTTTACAATGTAGCTTGTAAAGAGCAGGGACTTAAAATTTTGGAACACAAAAAGAGAGAGGAATGGAGAGAAGAGGTGAAGGAAGGAAACGGGGAGAAAGCAAGGATGGAGGGAGAGAAGAGAGGAAGGAATCAGGATACCTTCTGAGTCCCTGAGCCTTGACCACTGGAGAGAAGAAATTAGTGACGTTTCCACTGACATTCTTAAGTCTAAGAAACGACAAGTCACCAGCAAGGGTTTTTTTTCTCATTGTCTCTCTTTGCTTTTCTTTTTTTTTTTTTTCCCATGTTTCCTCTTCCAATGCTTTATTTATCTCTGTCTACTTAATGATGATACAACTCACATCCTCCTTTTTTTGTCCTTAAACTTCTGAATTTTTAATCAAGCAATGTAAACTTAATTTTCTGTGTCTACCAGATATGAGAGGTCTTGGACCCTGACAGGAAAGCGAGTGATGAATTATGCAGGCAGCAAGCACCAATCTGACTTCTGTGATGTGTTGGGTTATAATTGCACAAACTATTGCATCCCCAGATCCGGGAAATGTGCTTTCACACTTTCTCAGACATCTTTACAAAAAGGTGACAGTGGATTCCACAAGTAGAGAAAAACAAGGAAACTGGACTGTTTTTTCCAGGAACAGCACGGACTGGGATGCCCACCTTCTCCTGGCCCTTCAGAGTGTGGACTCAGCTCTGTTGCCCATGTTTGGCAGGAGGCCCCTGGTGTCTGGTCCAGCTGAAAATAAGGCCTCATGCCTTCCCACAAAGGTGGCCATTTATCAGCTGTGACGCTTGGTGACTCAGGGGACTGGAAATGGGATGTGGCATCTCCTCACTGAGACTGAGTCAGAGTCTATCCATTACACGCGGACCCCAAGTAACATGGGATTCAGTTCAGTTCAGTTCAGTTCAGTCGTGCAGTCATGTCCGACTCTTTGCGACCCCATGAATCGCAGTACGCCAGGCCTCCCTGTCCATCACCAACTCCTGGAGTTCACTCAGACTCACATCCATTGAGTCCATGATGCCATCCAGCCATCTCATCCTCGGTCGTCCCTTTCTCCTCCTGCCCCCAATCCCTCACAGCATCAGGGTCTTTTCCAATGAGTCAACTCTTCACATAAGGTGGCCAAAGTACTGGAACTTCAGTTTTAGCATCATTCCTTCCAAAGAAATCCCAGGGTTGACCTTCCTCAGAATGGACTGGTTGGATCTCCTTGCAGTCCAAGGGACTCTCAAGAGTCTTCTCCAACACCACAGTTCAAAAGCATCAATTCTTCGGCACTCAGCCTTCTTCACAATCCAACTCTCACATCCATACATGACCACAGGAAAAACCATAGAATTCACTTATTCAGGGTTTCACCCCTCTGGTGCTTATTAAATGCCTTTTTTTTTTTTTTTTTTTTTTTCAGTCACTTATTTGGGCATTGTAAATACCCCAATGATCAAGACAGACACAGAGCAGCTTTCACGGGGCATATGTCTTCATGCTGGAGACAGAGAAAACAATAAACTGACTAGGTAATTCTAGCTGGTTTGATGAAAGCTGAAGGAGCAGAGAACAATGTAGGGCGTGGGTATGGGGGACAGGGCGGGTGGCATATTTCAGACGGATGAACAGGAAAGCTTCTTTGTGGAGGTGATGTCTGAGCTGACGCCCCACTGAGTGGAGGAGAAAGCAAGTTCCAGGCAGAGGAAGCATCCAGTGCAAAAGCCCTGAGGCGGGGCTGAAAATGGACTATGGTTGCTGGACAAGAAGCTAGCCAGGTGGTTGGAGCATAGCAGGGAAGGGCTTTTTCTTATAAATCTAACCAACATTGAGGTTCAGATTTAGACTTTTTTTTTTTTTCAGTTTTTGAAGAAAGCATTTGATATTGCTACTTGGGAGTCACCAGATGCCAGAGCAAGGACTTCAGAGGTAGGTGATGCATTTAAGCTGTGAAACTGACTACACAAAAAGCGTGGAGATATTGACTTACCAAGGCAATGGAATTGACAGCATCCAACAGGACAGATATTATGGTTCACAAATCGCTTTTGTACCTGTGATTTCAGTAAAACCTCATGCCCTCCTGGTGAGGTGGGCCTCTTTGCTCCCATTTCACCTATAAAGAAAGCCAAGTCTGTGTGAGACACAGTGGCACAGCCACATTCACGTGGCTAGAAGGAGGGGATACTGGAATGAGGATCGGAGTGTCCTGCCTCTGTGTTCCCTTCTGTTTCCAGATGCCAAGTCTCTGAGTCTCGACCTATAATGGGGAAACTTTCACGCTGGAGATAAGAACAGTGGGATTTTGGTTCCAGCGCTGTTTCTCTTGGGCTCTGTGACCTTGACCAGGTCCTTTCCCTCTCTGAAGCTCTTTCATCACCTATATTGATAATAATGACTGCCTTATCACAGCAATGAGATTCGTTGAGTCCTTGGCCACACACACACACAAAAAAAAAGCGTTAGAGGAGGGTGAGCTGAATTGGAAGACTGGGATGGGCATATACACACTGATACTACGTGTAAAATAGACCGTCAGTGAGAGCCTGCTGTACAGGTAGGTTCCACCCTACTCTTCTCAGTGCTCTGCGGTAGCCTGAACGGGAAGGAAATCCAGAAAAGAGGGGGTATATGTAAACAGATAGCTGATTCGCTTTGCTGTACAGCAGAAGCTAATGCAACATTGTAAAACAACTATACTGCAGTAACAGTGAATGCTGCAGAAGCACTGGAATTTCATGGATGAGAGAGCATAGTTAGGCAGACTTGAGTTCTGCTCCTTACTGATGGATACTTTAGGAAAAGACTTCAGTTCCATTCCTTCATAGGTAAAATGGAAATGATAGGTAAGTAAGTAAAGGTATAGTTATACAAGTGGAAATAATAAGTGTAGAGCTATTGCAAGCATCATGTGGAATAATGCGTGTAAACTACCTGGAAAATAAAAAGAGTCCTAGAAATGGTATCATCGCCACCATCATCACCGCCGCCATCACCCATCACCAGTACCTCCATCACAGGCCTCGTCTTCATCACCATTATTCTCTGCATCACCACCATCTCACCATCATCATCTTCATCATGAGCACTTCTCAGTACTAAGTGCTATCTGAGTTGCGACGTGTAGTCCAGACACAAAGAATCATTTTGCCTGAGTTTCTTTGCTAACTGCCATCCCTTCTCTCACACTGAGTGTAATACCTGAGAGAAGCTTGGCCATGAACTCCTGTATCCACTCATTCCATTTTTCAGCCAACGTTTATTGAAAATCATCCATGTGCCAAGAGCCGGGGCAGGCAACAGAGACCCAGCTGTGAGTAAAGATGAACATAGTCCTTGCCCGCATGAAGCTCACAGGCGGGAGAACCCACGAGTAAACAATTAAACCCACAAATCAATACCCTAATTACAGGTTGCTGTGTTATTTAATTACAGAGGGTGATTAATGACTGGACCGGGAGGAACTTTGCAGAATGTGTAGTGCCTTGGAGGTGACAGGCACACCGAGTCCTTAAATCAACAAAACATTGCCATGTAGTCAAACGACCTCTCTTGGGGGTAAGAAAAAGACCTGTATTAAAAGCTGGTGAATGTGGCTTTGGTTTTGGAGCCAAATATACCACACTCACAAGATGCACATTAAAAGAAACCCATTTGCCTCACTCCGGCACTGCAGGAAAAAGAAAGAAGGGAAAGAATTAAGTGTATCCTTGCTACTGTGTTTGTGCTGCTTCATTTAATGTTCATTAAGAAGTATTAACCCCATTTAACAAAGCACAGAACTGAAGTGCCAAGTGGGGAAGACACCACACCAGCTCACACAGCTAGGCCAGCCAGAGGAAGAAGCACATCCTTCTGTTGACTCGGGGCTTCCGGATTGTAACCACCAAGCAATGCAGCCTCCCTCTCCTGAAAGTCCTGGATGGGTTAGTAGAGGAAACTTGCAAGAAATTGACAAATGTACCTTTCTTCTGAGCTAGAGAGTGGCTTGCAGATCTGGAATGGATGATTCTCCAGAGAAATCTTGTGGAGTGGGTGGAAGTAAAGTCAGTCCTCTCTAAAGACACACCTCCTAAATTACTGCCTGACCAGGATGGGCATCGAGAAAGCAGGCACGACTGTTCCTGGGGCATGGAGGGCTAGTGGGGCTGTTGGTCAGATGCTATCACCACACACGTACCATCTGGGGCCATCACCATCCACCCGCTGTGGGAAGAAAAGGAAGCCCTTGGCCCTCTGTACTGGGTGACCGTGGGCATGGTAGACCAGAGCTCCCTGTATCATCAGCTGAAGCCTCAGTAGCAACTGCAAGGTGGATCAAAGTCTTGTCTCCACTAATCTTTCCTTACTTCCTTCTTTTATCCATACCCTCATTCTTTGTTTCCTCCCTTCCATGTTTGTCCCCTGAGAGCTCTCTTCAGTAAACCTTCCACATATAATCTTCCATCTCAGAATCTGTTTCCTGGCAACCCAATCCAAGATAACTCCATAAGCTTCAGTTCAAAACTGGGGGCAATGAGTGTGTGGCCTAAACATAATTGGTGTTCAGGTGATATATATTAAATTACAACATTTTTAAGTGTCCCTCCTGCAATGGGTTCATTCTCTGGGGTTGAATGAGGTTGGTATGAGCATTTCCATTTAGCTTATAAATACCAGGTTGGGCTCCAGGCTGGGGCCTGGGATACATGGTGGTCCTAGTTCTCAGTCTAAAACACTGGTCTCTCCTGCTGCAGAAAGTCTGCCCTGGTTCGCTGAGATCTCATCCAATATTCACATGGACGAGCTCATCCATATTCATATGATGAGCATTTCCTGAGCACCTACTGTAGACCCGCCCTGTGCTGGAGACTTGAGACGTGAAGGTGAAGAATAAAAACTCTTGAGCTGCTTATGGTGCCATAGAGGAAATGGACAATGATAGTACTGTGTGATACATGGGACAAGAAAGATTGTATCAGGTGGGAAGCCCATATGCTTTGCTCTAAGTTGCCTGGGTTCAAATCCCACACCTAAAAACCTTCCAGCATCCCACCTTCAGGGTACATTACAAATATTTATGAGCGCATGCAATGGAGGAAGACCTGGGCCAACATAGGAGAGAAAATAGTGAGCAAAATAAGTGTGGGTAAAAAAATGGTTCTTCCCCACCTGGAGCAAATCGTCTAACGCCTAATGCTGCCTTTTGTGACTCCCCCAAGGTGACAGCTCTTGACTGCAGAGCACCCAAAAGGTGTGGGTTTCCTGTTTGCCCACAGATAACATTGGGCCAGGAGACCCTTCTTCCAAGGCCCGGCTGTGTGTCTCCATCCCTAGACTAGATCCCTAAACTCAGAGAGTGGGCAAAGTGGATCTCCCTGAGTGCCGAGTAGGTTCCCCTTCTCTCCACTGACATGCACAGCATAGCCCGTGAACACGGTCTTCTTGTCAATAGAGGGGCTCCTGTGCTGGAGTGTTCATGAATGTCTAATTAGACACTGTTCACCACGTGCTCCATTTTAACAGAAATAAATGTGGACAATCTTAGCTTGTCAAAATGGGTCTTGATGGGGAGCTACCAAAGAGAAACTCTGAACTCTAGGTGCTCGTGGAGACCACAATGGGGATCTAATGGAACTATCTGCCTGGAGAGCCATTGACCAGACCGCTGACAGATGGGTCCTGTTCACGAGCATTGGTTTTTTAACTCAAGTGTGACTAATCCCAGGCCCATCAGCATGCTGGCTAGGAGGAGCTGCAGAAATGCTGGCTCCATTACACTTAGCGTGTAATTCACAGGAGCATAGAACTAAGCATGATTCAACACTGCCCTCCTCACTCTGCAGAGAGACATGCTGAGGCCCTCTGCCTCTGTCCCCATAAGCCTGACACATGAATGGAGATCTGACAAAACAGACTTCTGATATTCCTAAACAGAGTTTTCTTCAGATGTGATTGTTGTTCAGCTGCTCAGTCATGTCCAACTCTGCGACCCCATGAACTACAGCACGTCAGGCTTCCCTGTCCTTCACTATCTCCCAGTGAGTGAAGTGAAAGTCGCTCACTCATGTCCGACTCTTTGCAACCCCATGGACTATACAGTCCCTGGAATTCTCTGGGCCAGGATACTGGAGTGGGTAGCTTTTCCCTTCTCCAGGGGAACTTCTCAACCCAGGGATCAAACTCAGGTCTCCTGCATTGCAGGCAGATTCTTTACCAGCTGAGCCACAAGGGAAGCCCAAGAATACCCCCAGAGTTTGCTCAAATTCATGTCCATTGAGTCAATGATGCCATCCAACCATCTCATCCCCTGTCTCCTCCTGCCTTCAATCTTTCCCAGCACCACGGACTTTTCTAATGAGTCAGCTCATCACATCACACGGCCAAAGTATTGGAGCTTCAACTTCAGCATCAGTCCTTCCAATGAATATTCATGGTGAATTTCCTTTAGGATTGACTGGTTTGATCACCTTGCTATCCAAGGGACTCCCAAGAGTCTTCTCCAACACTACAATTTGAAAGCATCAATTCTTCAATGCTCAGCCTTCTTTATGGTCCAGCTCTCACATCTGAACATGACTACTGGATGGAAAAATCCAGAGACATCTAGAACAGTGGAATGTTGAGGCAGGAGGTAACTAGGAAATCATCTTTACCAACCCCCATTTTACAGATGAGAAAACTGAGGCCAAGAGCAGGGAAAGGAGAGTTCCAAGGTCACACAGTCCAGGACTCCTGACTTCAGTCCAGAGTTCTACCCAGCAAACTCCATTATCCTATATTGACTTTTCATTCTAAATCCAGTGTGCTTCCTACAAATCAACTGGAATTAAGCTTCACCCTTTATTCAAAGGAGAGAAGAGAGTGCCTTCAAAAAATTCTAATGGAGAATGTACTGGGTAGGAATGGATAAACAAACTGTGGCACAGCTGTACAGTGGAATATGATTCAGTCACAAAAAGGAACAAAGCGTTGAACATGCTACCATGTGGATGAACCTCAAAAGCCCGATGCTGAGTGAGAGAAGCCAGACACAGAGGCCACGTGCTGTATGAGTCCATTCACATGAAATATTCAAAGCAGATCAGTCCACAGAGACGGAAAGCAGGGACGCTGTTGCCAGGGGCTGGGGGAAGGGGAGTGGGGACTGAATGCCTGAGATTTCTCTTTGGGGTGATGAGAATGTTGCGGAACTGGATGAAGTGCAAGATGCATGTGATTGTACC